>JADWQK010000710.1:0-342849 GCA_017933935.1 Sesamia nonagrioides | reverse complement strand
TTCAGGTGTGAATCTGTTATAGTACAGAGCGCCAAGTGATGCGCGTGTGTCGGTTGAGGTACATCGAGCGGCACAAGTTTCAGGTGTGAATCTGTTATAGTACAGAGCGCCAAGTGATGCGCGTGTGTCGGTTGAGGTACATCGAGCGGCACAAGTTTCAGGTGTGAATCTGTTATAGTACAGAGCGCCAAGTGATGCGCGTGTGTCGGTTGAGGTACATCGAGCGGCACAAGTTTCAGGTGTGAATCTCACCCAAAGTATTTTTTTACAAACTAGTGCTTGACCGCCATCTTGCCTGATGGTAAGCAGTGATGCAATCGTTGAAGGTAAAGTACACACGTTTATTATGAGCCTACTCACTCTAGCCTTGAAGACACTTAAATTGTAATCAGACGGAAAGACCACCGCAGGCAAATTGTTCCAGGCCTTCGATGTGTGCGGTACATTAAAAGACGAGGCGTAATGCTTCGTTCGGATTGGAGCGGTGTCAACAACGTGGATACTCGCCGTACGACGGGTAGTTCGATGACGGAATTAAGTCATGTCATCATCATCATCATCTCAGCGTTAATCTCAATGGCATCCGAAGCCTTTTTTTCAGCTTTGGAGTAAAGTGGACCCGGGGTCCACTAACTGCAGATTTTGGCTAAACTTCGCTATCTTCCGTGAAGCGACTGCCGTTTGACCTCTACCCGAAGGCGATATCGAAGCATTGCAGTTAGACCAATTGTTCGAATTTTAAGGCCTCCAACACAACCCGTAACAACTGCCATTAGATGTTCGTATGGCAACCGGGACCAACGGCTTAACGTGCTTTCCGAGGTACGACCAGATCAGTGCAAATATTCATATTCATGCATACAAATATTTGCGCTGCGCGAAGATCGAACCCGCGTCTCCTTGCGCAGCGGCCGCGTTCACTACCGCTACGCTACGGTGACACGATGACAGCCTTGTCAGGAGATGTCAGGAGATGGAATTCATGTATTCTAAGTGATTCCCGCACACTCTCCAAAATGCATCTTAAAGAATACTGAAAGGCTGGCTACCCTACGTCTGTGCTACAGGCTTTGGAAATTGTTCTTAACCCACCTGGATCACCAATTAGCTAGCCTCTATGCACGTCCCTCCACTGAGTCCAAAGTTGCCAGGAGGCATTTTGTAGCACCAACCCATTTGTGGATACACACACGAACGGACCTGCGCTTTGTATACTGCTATTAAAAGCTGCCGATGTGCAGTACCGTCGAACCATTACAAGAATGTTGGTCTGTACTCACCGCGCAGTACGTATTTCTGTTTGGATATCTTCGAGATGGTGATCCTGTTGAACTGGGATAGGCTCTGCTCCACCCAGGGGTAGTAGCTCATCATGTCCAGGAAGCGAGAGGGCGCGCCGCAGCCGGGGCCACGTACTCCGAGACCCAGCTGAAGGAGACAAGGTCACAACTGTCATTCACGTATGTTTGTTTTTACCCGACTGCTACTATTGAAGCAGTCTACTACAGTCTAATGACATGTATTTTTTTAAACAGAATTTACTTGGGATTTAACAGCGCATTTCCACTAGGAGTCGGCTCACGTTGCGCCGACGTCGCCTACGAACACGCCATCCGAATTGACCGTCACACTTGACGTCACTAGATGTCGACTAGCAACTCGCGCGAGTTAACTGTGCACCTCGCTGGAATGCGACCCCTTTCCCGCTACCCGCGCGGCTCCCCGCATTCGCCGTAAGCGCTCCGTAGCGAAAGCATCTTTGTTACAATTGTCTAAATACAGTTTAAATCTCCTGTTGTTATTACTGTTTCTGTGGAGTTTTTGCTTTGTTAAGTTTTTCTTTTTTTATAAGCTTGTGTTGCTTTTTAAATTTTCGACGCGTAAGTGAAGCCTGTTGGTTGCACCAACATTATATTTCAGTCCATAAGTAGGTATCTATTTAATTGCAAAATGTCATGAGTAAAATGACCTAGTATAAAGACGCTTTATTTTTTTATTAACAATTTTTTTTTACATTCTGTAAACGGAGTTGATGTCAGAATGACGTCACAGAGCGAGGTGCACAGTTACCTCGCGCGAGTTATAGGTCACACTTACCAGTTGCCATCGTCCCCACACGTCGCGCGACACGAGCGCGGAGGCTGCGCCCCACACGCACACATCTTCAGAATTGACCGACACGAGTGACGTCACTAGACGTAGACTAGATTACACTTACCAGTTGCCATCGTCCCCACACGTCGCGCGACACGAGCGCGGAGTCGGCGCCCCACACGCATACATCTTCAGAATTGACCGACACGAGTGACGTCACTAGACGTAGACTAGATTACACTTACCAGTTGCCATCGTCCCCACACGTCGCGCGACACGAGCGCGGAGCCGGCGCCCCACACGCACACATCTTCAGAATTGACCGACACGAGTGACGTCACTAGACGTCGACTAGAATACACTTACCAGTTGCCATCGTCCCCACACGTCGCGCGACACGAGGGCGGAGCCGTCGCCCCACACGCACACATCTTCAGAATTGGCCGACACGAGTGACGTCACTAGACGTAGACTAGATTACACTTACCAGTTGCCATCGTCCCCACACGTCGCGCGACACGAGCGCGGAGTCGGCGCCCCACACGCACACATTTTCAGAATTGACCGACACGAGTGACGTCACTAGACGTCGACTAGAATACACTTACCAGTTGCCATCGTCCCCACACGTCACGCGACACGAGGGCGGAGCTGGCGCCCCACACGCACACATCTTCAGAATTGACCGACACGAGTGACGTCACTAGACGTCGACTAGAATACACTTACCAGTTGCCATCGTCCCCACACGTCGCGCGACACGAGGGCGGAGCCGTCGCCTCACACGCATACATCTTCAGAATTGACCGACACGAGTGACATCACTAGACATCGACTAGATTACACTTACCAGTTGCCATCGTCCCCACACGTCGCGCGACACGAGCGCGGAGCCGGCGCCCCACACGCACACATCTTCAGAATTCGCCGCCACTGCGCACGCGACGTAGGGCGGACGCATTTTACGGCTGTATAGCTGAAAAAAACCACTATGACTTTTAGTATACAGACAGCCAAATACGTGACAACGTCTTACGTCGCAAGCGAGAGCGCGGAAAAGCGACAAAGAGGCGCAATCGGCCTCCGCGTTCGACAGTCTCTTACTTGAATGAGCAATGCATCCGCATGAAGAGCTGTTATACAATAATACATTTACATGTTTTCGTCAAGTATGAAGTGCAGTGAAAAGTGAATGTGGTGTCAATTGTTTATAGGAACGATAATTGCGGCGATAAAGGTAATGATTCTTTCGATATTAAATATACATATGTTCAGTGATATATTGTCAATACATGTAACTTGATCAATTCAATTGTGATTTCCATTTACCTCCTCTATATTCATCATATTAAATAAAATTAAAATTTCTTTTGAAAAATGCAACCATTCCGTCAGTATTTTCTTATGACTTTGTCAAGTTCAACTATTGTCAGTGAACCGACTTTACAGACAACCGATTTTTTTTAACATTCGTAAACGCGCGCGGGTCTTCATGCTACCAGCGACTTTTCAAACCATGCTGTTCGCGAACCAAAGTGGCCCCGCGACTCTTGAGACGCTCGTCGCATGTTTCCGTGCGCGTATAAAAACGCGTCAAGCCACCAGTGTACCAGTCGACAGTTTACGATTTATTTGCCATAAATGTAAACAAATATGAATTAATAGAAAAAAATTTAAGCTACAACTTCAAACATTTTTATAACTTTTTCAATAGTGCTAGTCCCTCTAGAATCATCTTAATAGTTATTGTAAAAAGCTGATGTTTGTTTAACTTCAAATTTTGGCGCGGAAACATAAAGTGAACTCACATTGGCGGATACATAGAAGTCCCTGCACATTTTCCCAGGAATATGCATCACATTGATCACTTCTTTTTCCAGGACGTCGACCTCTGAAAGATCACTTCTTTTTCCAGGACGTCGACCTCTGAAAGTATTTAATTATTTAGTTACTTTCATCTTACAACCATATTTATTTATTATCCCCATAAACATGGTCACCGATCCACGAACCAACCGCAGCAAGCGTAGCTTAACCTGACCAATCACCTCGTGCGGTTATAATTACTTAACCTCGAGCCTTATTAGAGCAGTGCGTGGCCTAGTGGTATTTGTCGACTTACAAAATAGGTCTTTTGTTTTGTTTGGGATGGGAAATCATCAAATGACCTCCTCCTCCTCCTTACCGGGCGGCGAGCTGCCCACTGCTCACCGCCCGCAAGCCCTCGCCTGCGGTGGCGGGGAGTTCAATCTCTCCTGCGGCGGCCGGACGCGTGAGGGCGCTGGGATTCCCGCTCCCTCGCGCGCTTCGCCTCCCCCTTTGCCAGCATCACTGCTTCGCAAAAGAAGGTGACGGCCTGCCATGAACTCTCGCTCCGGACCAGTACCTGGACCAGGGTCGGACGCGAGAGGTCGCCGCCGATCGCCGCCACGAGGAAACGGCGGTACTCTACCCAAGCCGGACAGACCTCTATCGTATGCTCCACCGTGTCCTCAGGGCGACCCACACAGTGGTGACACCTTGGCGTTTCCTCCCGCCTTATCCGGAACAGGACGTTCCCGAAACAGCCGTGTCCGGGGAGGACCTGCGTCAGGCGGAAGGTGAGGGTGCCATGGCGCCTCTCTAGCCACTCCTCAAAGAGAGGACTTACCGCCAATATTGTGGCGCGCCCAGCACTAGGTTACGACATTCGCACTCTCCATATCGCCATGATCGAAGTCGTGGTGGCCTAGTGGTTAAAAGAAGTCGTGGTGGCCTAGTGGTTAAAACACCAGCCTCTCAAGTATGAGTGCGCGGGTTCGATTCCAGGTCAGGCAAGTACCAATGTAACTTTTCTAAAGTTATATGTACTTTCTAAGTATATCTTGGACACCAATGACTGAAGGTGAAGGAAAACATCTTGAGGAAACCTGGACTTTAAGTCTGAAATCGCCAACCCGCACCGAGAGGAGACCTGTGCCCAGCAGTGGGACTATAAAAAGGTTGATGATGATATCGCCATGAGAACCCGCCGGAGCTCTGTCCGCCGTACCACGATTACTCGCGGCAGCGGAGTTATGCCCCAGCGTTTTGCCTCCTCTAGCCACTCCCACATGTGGGCGTGGGCTTTGACCTCCAAATCCCATGGCTGCAATCCGGCAAAGAGGCTCGTCGCCTCAGCGGAGACCGTGCGGTATCCTCGGATCAGCCGAACGGCCATGACCCTCTGTGACGCGGTAAAATATCGGGTTGGTCGCTCCCTTCCCACACCGGTGCCTCCGGCAGGAGGCGTTTGGTACAAAATAGGTCTTAGTTTTCCACCTTATCAGGAGCTTTATTTGTGTAAATTATTTCAGAAGAGTGAAAAAAAATTATGTGAGGAAACCGGCATGTCCTAAAGGCCTTTGAAAACATGTGACATCTACCAACCTGCACTGACAAGCCCGCGCTAGTAGATTACGACTCATTCTCTATCTCTCACCGAAAAAAGACAGGTGACCCAGGAGTGGGAACATTATAGGCTGATTATGTTATGAGCCCCTTTCTGTCCCACTCTCTGGCAGGAAAAGGTAAGATACAAAATTTATATTGATTACCTTCTTTCATTTTGATGACGTAGAACACGGGGTTTCTCAAAATATCCGGAGGAGGGCACACCGGTTTGATGTTTACTGTTAATCATAACAAAATCAGGATTAGTACAAAAGAAAGTTCGTGGGACACCCGGTTGATCAATGTACAAACCTTTTGCATAGATGCATAGTATCGATTCTCTACCAAACTAAGCTATATCCATACTAATATTATAAATGCGAAAGTAACTCTGTCTGTCTGTCTGTCTGTCTGTTACGCTTTCCCGCTTAAACCTCTTAACTGATTTTGATGAAATTTAGCACAGACAATCTTTGGACCCTGAGAAAGAACATAGGCTACATTTTATCCCGGAAAAATATGATGTTCCCGAGGGAAATCAAAAAAGCGCGATATAACCGAACTCCACGCGGGCGAAGCCGCGGGCGGAAAGCTAGTATAATTATAAATCGGAAAGTGAGTTTGTTTGTTTGTTCCGCTTTCATGCCGTAACTACTGAACCGATTGCTTTGAAATTTTTCAAACGTAAAGTTAAAAGTCCGGATGAAATAATAGGGTACTTTTATCCTTTTCAAACCTTTCTATTCCCTATGTTTTTTTTTAATAACAGGTACCATTTTGAATAAACTAATAACATTTGAGAAAGAGAACTAAATGAGAAGCTAGCTCTCATTCGCCAACTGTGCAGACTGCAGAGAGGTGTACCTATTTGTGATGAGGAATTTTATTCCAAATGTCTTTTATTAAATTGCTGTGGATCAATATGTTGGTGGTTGCTTTGCCTCTTAGCATCGTTTGCAGATTATATTTATTTTATTAATTACTAACGGCCGCCAGCGACTTCGTTCAAATAATTCTTATAGAACATTGAGATATCGCAGCATAATGGCCTCATCATGACTTTGCCTCAAACTTCCCTCGTAGACGGTTCACGTTGCCGTCTTTTTCGACATGAATAATTCATTACGTGACATTGGCTAAATGCACAAACCGTGAGAAGCCAAAAAAGCTCTTGATTACTTCAGAAAAAAATCTTTACCTTTTACTTGAAATTTGCACAAAGTCATAACTAGTACAACACTACAAAAAAAAACTTCCATAGAGTATATAAAACTTTTCGCCATTTTTATTTTCTCGTTCAGCGTAACGCGTTTGATTTTTGAAATGTAATTACTTTCGGATTAAAATAAATAGCTAATAAGTGTTTTAAACACCCTCCGTATATAAATAGTTCATATATTTACTTTTTTTATGGGACAAGCCGATAGATTCTGTAAAAATTTAACTGTGAAAAGTTAGGAGACTTCTGCTAACTTTACTAACTTCTCCTAACCCTGTAATTGACTAACACTTGTTAGTCAATTGTAGTATCAATATCCTAGCATCAGCCAATCTGTTTTGTAAAATGTTTGCCATGTAAACTGCTCTGAAGATCATTTCAATAATTTTAATTTGTGGTGAAATTCTTAAGAAATAAACATCACCATCATCAACCTTTTTATCGTCCCACTGATGGGCACAGGTCTCCTCTTATACAGAGAAGGATTGAGCGTAATCACCACGCTTGCTAATGCGGGTTGGCGATTTCAGACTTAAAAGTCCAGGTTTCCTCAAGATGTTTTTCTTTACCTTTTAATTAGTCATTGGTGTCCAAGATTTACTTACTTAGAAAGTACACTTAGTACTTTCTGTGTAACTGCGTCCAATTCACAAAGAGATTTTTACAGAATAGAATGGGTGGACTTAGGTGCGTATTCTAGAAGGAAACTCAAGCATTGATCTCTGCATAAGCATTACTTAAAACTAGTTTCAACCAATCAAAAGGCTTGAAACGAGACTTAAGTAAAGCTTGAGTTTTGAGTGACCTTCTGTAATACGGACCTTAGATCATAAAACACCTGTAGCCGGTTTGGCTAAACTTTGTTTGGACAAAGAGAACACAGCTACTTAATCTTCTTTCTTTCTTTTCTGGCTTCGCACGGTTTGTGCATTTAGCCAATATCTCGTCTATGCATTGTCTATTCATGTCGAAAAAGACGGCCGCGTGAACCGTCATACGAGGGAGGTTTGAGGTAAAGTCATGATGTGGCCACTATGCTGCGATATTTCACTGTTCTTTATAAATTATTTACTGAATGCACTTTTTACTACATATATCACGCACTTTTATTTAGTAAACAACACTATAAATAATTTTAAAAGTCCAATGAAAAATGAGCGTGACACTCAGCTTGACTTTCCCGCCAAAACTCAACACAGCTACTCACTGTCTCTGACGGGGGAGCTGAGCTGCACCAACGCGACCGTGTTGTACGTCTCGCCGTACTCCGGGTGTATGACGTAGTTGCGCACGCGGCGCCCCGGACGGTCCCACCCCTCGCCGAGTAGGACGCGAGAGTTCTTTCTACAAATAAATAAAGAATCAGAAAACTATGTAGTTGGGACTTGAACAGAACAAGGAACCAAAGCGAAAAACCTGAAAAAGGCGAGTAGCATAAATAATAGATTTTTTGTAAGTCACAACAATAGTCCGGGTACCAATTTTTAGCTTCCTTCTACCTTGAAAATTGCGGTATGCTCCAAACAAACTTCTATCCCCCATTTTAGAGAAACTTCTCTAAAAGGGGTGGAAGTAACTAATTTATAAAGGGATGGAGAGTGACAAAGGCTACTTTAGTCTCTTTCTAGTTAGAAAGAGACAAAAAGTAGCATATGTAAGAAAATCCCTTCAACTACCGCCACTTAAAAATCACATCAAGTCGTCGCTCTGTTTTGCCGTGAAAAACAAACGTACAAACAAACAAACACACACACTCTTCCATTTACAATATTAGTATGGATTACCGGAAGTTAGTCTTGGGCATGGGTCCTATGTCTGCAGCGGCGGCGATGACAAACTCCTTCTGTATCAAAATGACCGTCGTTACAGACCGGCTGTCACCCTCTATGCCGTCTGAAAAGAAAAACAAATCGACTTGAACTTGCAACTATCGAAAAAGAATAGAATACTTTTTATTATGTGCCCCGGAAAGGCTGTTATGCCGTTGGTCCCGGCCGGTCGTTCATAGCTCTTCTTTCATTCTTACCAAGAGGTATCATATTAGCCAATAATTAGGTTGTACAGATCAGATCTTTAACCACAGAGGGCTATGGAGAGGGCTATGCTAGGTGTTTCATACGTGATCGAATCAAGAATCAGGAGATTCGTAGAAGAACTAAAGTCTCCGACATAGCCCAGCGACCACGTACCGGCAAGCGCAGCGTCCGCGTCGGACACCCATCGACTAGGTCGGATGACCTGACCAAAATCGCAGGGAAGCGCTGGATGCAGGTAATTAAAATTAGGTATCGTGTCTCTGAAAACGTCGGCTGAAACCAGACGTATGATAGACTTCAAATGGCATTCATGGATGAAGGCCCTTCTAAGGCAATCGTGTATCGGTGGTACCTACATAAACTGAATTTAAGCGCAGTCGACTAACTTTGGGCTATGAAGAAAGTGGTCGCCCTTTGACGGCTGTTACAGAAGAAAACCTGCTAGCAGTGAAAAGTTTGATCCAAGACAATAGACGAATTACATACCAAGAAATTCAGCATAAACTGCAGATTGACGCCTTCACGAGATTCTACATGTGCATCTTCGGTCGCGGAGGATAGTTTCACGCTGGGTGACGCACAATCTCGCCAATGCTCAGAAGCAGGCACGGGTGGAATGGTGCCATGATATGATAGACTAATTTGAAGCAGGCTTGTTTCGGTGTGTTTACGACACCGTTACCGGTGATGGATGAATCTTGGATTTATCAATACGATTCAAAACGAATCAACGCCTACCAAAGTGAAGCAATCTAGAAGCGGCGGTAAGATTTGGATGCGAGCTTTTTTTGTTTGACTGGCTACTTGGTGTCTATTCCTTTACGGAACCAAAGAAGCATTAACGCTGAATGGTATACCATTTGGTAGTATACTACCAACTTAACAAAAGTTTTCTCTGTTGTGAGCAACAAGCGCACACCATAATCAAAACGAGGGACTTCCTAGACATTACACCAGACAAGGGTCACGCTCCTTACAGTCCTCATCTAGCACCAAGCGACTCCTTCTTATTCCCAAAAATACAAGATCAGCTCAATGGGATACAATTTTCGTCGCCGGATGATGCGCTGTCAGCGTTCGAGCAGTCTGTAAACGAGGTGTCTGCGGCGGACTGGAAAGTGTTTCGAAGACTGGTTCAGACGTATAAAACTTTGTATAGAAGGTGGTGTTTTCACCCAGAGACCAAACACCACTACGAACTCCATTGAGGTACCAGATGAAGTTATTTCGAAGCCTGAGATACAAAAATGGAAGGGGGTCTATAGATTCCATATTCAATACGGTCTGCATCACAATCACAGAGGGAATAATGAACAGTGATCAAAAGCTTCATGTCTCCATCCTCTGCCAGAAGGAGGTGTGCAGTGGGAAATCTCATATGGCCGTATTGTACCAAGCTTTAGTGGGTGCGAAGTGTGTGTGTGTGTGTGTGTTTCTTAACATATAGAATACTTTTTATCCAGATATTCAAACGGGATCCATCTCTTCAGGGTCAAATTAACTGATAAACCACTGGTGAGCTGACCACAATCCCTTCTTCCCAACAGGCCGATTTAAAGGCCAGGGGTAGATAACTACCCAGAGCGGGAGAGGTCTGATGCTTTGATGCTTTCCCATCCAAAACAAAAAAGGGGCTAGATAATTAGAACTCACAGTAAGTATAGAAGAGAACGCCGACCCAGGGATACTGCGTGATCTCGACGTCTCCTTCTGCCACATCTAGTGCGTGGTCTACTCCGCAATCGATGACGTCCATTTGTACTGATAATGTTTTGCATGCTGGAACAAAGCAAGTTACCGAAAGGTTCGGCTGTAGTGATAATAAAAGAAATAGGCTGAAAAGACAACCGTCTCAGTACATTTCAATGAATATCAACTTTATACGTGAGTGATTACATTGCTTACTGACTAGCAATATCGAAAGATATTTGAAGAGAGCCAATTGAACTTGTGGGTAAGTATTTAAGTTTTTGTCTAGTATTAGGCAGAGTAGGTACCTACCTATTAGTATGCACAGCTACACATTAGCTATATGTAACTATTATAAGCTGACATTTGGTTGCAGGTACGAATACCTAACAAATTGGAAGGTTAGTTAAAACAGGAAATGTAGGTATAGCTTGATGCGTAGCTGTATGTGCACCCATTCCGGAACTATATGCCATCTTCAGTTCATTAAATTCATGGTGAAAATATCAAGTCCTATGTAATAAGGGGCTAGCCTATTGCAATCCACATCGCGGGCTGCTATATACTGAGTAATTCCAGATGGAAAACTTGATAACACTGCCCGACTCGGAATCGAACTCTCTTGACCTCCTAAATAAAATCCTTTTGACCTCAGTCTACAGTAGCGGACTCCAACACGAAAGCCGCAGATGCAACCGGGATTATACGCTGAGATGATGATGATGATGCGCTGAGGATCAGTAAACCTACGAGGTGACGGTGCAGGTCCCCTTGTTCACTACGAGGTGACGGTGCAGGTCCCCTTGTTCACTACGAGGTGACGGTGCAGGTCCCCTTGTTCACTACGAGGTGACGGTGCAGGTCCCCTTGTTCACTACGAGGTGACGGTGCAGGTCCCCTTGTTCACTACGAGGTGACGGTGCAGGTCCCCTTGTTCACTACGAGGTGTTGGTGCAGGTCCCCTTGTTCACTACGAGGTGACGGTGCAGGTCCCCTTGTTCACTAACTGAACTAAATTTAAATTCTGTGCATCTTTTTCTTTTCGGCGACAGCCGTTTTGCGTGGATATGACGCATGTTTTCCTCAACAATTTCTTATTTTTATGTTTTTGTAAACGCTTGCGTCATGTTTAGTGCAAATAAACGTTTTTTCTTTCTTTCTTTCTTTCCATTTCATTAAGACAAGGACAGAAGTTAAATATTAGTTTAGTACTGTCAAAAGTGTCAAAATAATCAGCACCCGACGTAAATTAACTATTTAGTAGGCATGTTTTGTGGTGTGGTCGTGGTGGCCTAGTGGTTAAAACACCAGCCTGTCAGGCAAATACCAATGTAACTTTTCTAAGTTATATGTTATACTTTTTAAGTATATCAAGGTGAAGGAAAACACCTTGAGGAAACCTAAGTCTGAAATTGCCAAGCTGCATTGAGCAAGCGTGGTGATTACGCTCAATCCTTCTCTGTATGAGAGGAGACCTGTGCCCCAGTGGGACGATAAAAAAAAGGTTGATGATTATGAAACTGTTTTGACAAGACTAAACAATGATTTTTCGTTAAAAAAAAAGATGCAGTGAACTTAAATTTATTTTAATTAGTACCTATCAGCGCCAATTGAAAGCTTTTAAAACAATAAATCACATACCTTGCAGCAAAATAATTAAGATAATCAACATTTTAATCGAACTGCTTCGCTATAAGCACTCACGCGGTTACTCAATTTAAAGGAATGAGCACCATTACTCACTGCATCTTATATAGTGCTGCATGTTATTGTTATTAGCAACGAGTCGCGTTATTTGTTTATTATTTTTAGCTACTCCAGCGGACGTAATAGTCATGACATCCTAGAATTCCTAGACTAGTTTTAAGGTATTGCAATATCTTCCCTGTTTTGACTTGACAATTCCTACGAAAGGTTTCGTTAGCGCAAGTCAAAGAGGCACACACGTTTTGCCTGAAAGGTAGATTAATAGCTATCACCATGAAAATTAACTCAACCTAGGGGTCAGTTTCCACAAAGTGGAAAAAGCCGTTCAAAAACGATGAAAAGAAACATCGTACGGAAGCCGTCATGATCTAGAACAAAGAATTCGAAGGCATATGATATCTACTAACTCGTACTGGGCACACGTGGTGGCTTATATCCCAATTACACTCTAAGCTCCGTATTCCAGAAGAAAACTCAAGCAATGATCTCTGTTTATGTATTACTTAAAACTAGTTTTAACCAATCAAATGGCTTGAAACGAGATTTAAGTAAAGCTTGAGTTTTGAGTGACGTTCTGTAATACGGACCTAAGAGAGGTCTGTGCTGTACCCCAATGGTGGGAACATTATAGGCTGCTCCACAGAGAATGAGCTTCAGTGTCGTCACGATTCGGCGGTAGATGCGGGTTTATATTGTGTTTTCCAAGTGAACAACAAACACTGTGAATGTGTGTAAGTTTAGGAGCTCCCGATACCATCCGAGACAGTGGGGAAGTTAGAAGTGTTTGCGGCAATGCGATTGTGTTTCGTTGGTGCTAACAAGTAAAACGAGCGAACTAAAAAAATAATATTAGTTGGGTAATGGATCGACACGATTGGTGCAGTGGCTGAGCGATCGACTGCTGCGCCGCGTGTCGCGGGTTCGAGACCCGCGCAGAACAAATATTTGTATCGCCTACAAGTAGTTGTTCCGGGTCTGGTTGTTTGTGTATGTGAGGTTATATGTTTGTACACGCACCCACGATACAGGAGAAATTCCCAGTGTGGGGCAACGTTTAAAAAAAAAACGCAGTTAAACAGAAAGATCTCATAATTATGCAACTTATTCTGCATACAACCTGTATGGAAGCTTTAATTTTATTGGGCCATCCAAAGGCTACATCGGCTAGTAGGTACACGACAACATCATACGGAGAACTGCAAGATGTCATAAAGATAAAAAAAAAACCGGCCAAGTGCGTGTCGGAGTCACCCACAAAGGGTTCCGTACCATTGTAGTATGAAATTAAAGGATTTAAGTTATTTGTATGAAAGATTACGCGGTAATAAGCGGTTTACGATTTGCGAGGTATTAAAAAAAACTACTTACTAGATCTCGTTCAAAACAATTTTAGTTGGTAGTTTTTATAGTAATGTACATCATGTTTTTTAGATTTTTCATTTTCTTATTTTAGAAGTTAGAGGGGGAGGCAACTCTTTATCACTTTGGAAGCGTCTGTCACGCAATTACTATTCGGTTTAGAAAAAAAATATTGTAGAAACCTCGATATCATTTTTGAAGACCTATCCATAGATAAACCACACGTATGTGTTTGAAGAAGAAAAAAAATTTTGGGTTTCAGTTCTAAGTATGGGGATCTCCCAATACTTATTATTTTTTTTATTTTTGCATCAAAATCTTAATGCGGTTCACAGAATACATCTACCTACCAAGTTTCAACAGTATAGCTCTTATAATTTCGGAAAAAAATGGCTGTGACATACGGACGGACAGACGGACACACGGACAGACCTATATATTTAATGTACTCTGTGGGACAGGCAGACATGACGAATCTATAAGGGTTCCGTTTTTTGCCATTTGGCAACGGAACCCTAAAAAAGTAGAGACTACGCCGTGCGCAGAACGTCAGTCGCGACCGCTATTCAAGCCTCCTATACCATATTTGTAACCATGTTTTCTGCCGGGTGAGAATCCTGTTGGATGTCCTCCACCCTGAGGTGAGCATCCACCCTGAACTTCATGGTACACCTAGGTGGTGGGCTGCGGGCTTCGAATGCGATATCTGTCCACGACCCGTTACCATCATCAATAGGGTCATTACGGCATCTCTCTAGCGTTAACTTTTTCTGAAGTCCGATAAAGACCATTAAAAAAACGTATAATATTCGAAAATATTTATTAAAACATATCTTACAACTAATTCACTGGCACAAACATACACTTGTGTCCTATTACCTACGTACTTCTCATGCCTGTCACTTTCCTGTATGCACTGAAATGTTCTAGATATTGGTAAATAGTGTCTATCGGTGTGTAGATCTCGTTCATCTTGTTGTGGAGATGCTGCGTTGGATGTACAGGAATCGAAGGTCCCAGTAAACCTTGTATGAACTCTCGTAGCAGACTCCACACCGCGCTTGGGGTTACGCATGGTCGATATTCTATCTGAAAAAAGAAAAGGGGATTTTTATATGAAGCCTGGAATACCTCTGGAATACCTACCCATATAAGATTTGGTGTTTTTTTTTTTTTATAAAAGGTTTAATATGTGATCCTCATTTTAAAAAAATAACTAAATCGCGGTCAGGTATGCAACGCCCTACAAAGCCGGCTCAGTTTCGAAATTTTAAAAATTCACTAACAATGTGCATCCTTTTTTGTCAACGAAGGTATTTAGCCCTAAGGAGTTTTGATAATTCTTTCCCTAAAAGATTTAAAGCAATACTAATAAAAATAAGCTGTGTACCTAGTTGTTTTTACTGAACATGCAAATCTTTGGAACTACAAATTGGGGATTTGAATAAAATATTTACCCCTTTTAATAGTCCACCTCTTGAGTGGAACGGGGGAGCCGGGCAAAAACAAAAAGTCAGAAATAACGCCGAGCGAAAACGAAATAAAAACTCATTATATTAATTTATTCCCGCCAGACAGTGTTGCCGCCAAGCGATTCGTTGTGTTCCAGCATAATGTCTGGTGAAGCCGTACGGAGGATAGGTCTGAGCATTGTGTTGCGATGTGTGCCAGTTATGATGCGCCAAATGTTGTTGTATTGGGAGTTTGGTCATGGAGGGTCTCCAGATCAATCTTCCTCTGGCGCAGCATCATCGGTCATGTTGTTGGATTTAACATTGCATCACCTCGCTCAACTGCCGTCTTCCTTCGTATTCACTCAGTTCTTTGAATGAATAGGCTCTTAATAAACTAGCGCGCTTTACCATCAACAATTGCATCACTGCTTACCATCAGGCCGGAACGTAGGCAAGCGCGTTTTCCCTAATTATAATTTAATTTGGCCTAGTGTATGTATGAATAAAAACACTAACCTCTACAAGTATCCCTTTAAAACTCTGGTTCATGGTCACGGAACCGAGCTTAACACAAAAGTCACCAAGCTCAAACCTCGGACCCTTACTCTCAATCTTGGTCTGTTTCTTAGAAGTATAGTGTTGAGACAGCTTCATCATCAGCAAGTCAAACAGACCATCTGCTATAACATGGATGTTTTTGGTACCGGTATCCAGAATTGAGAACACAGATGCAGGCTGCTCAGAATTATGGAAAATATGGACTGTTTTTGTTGATCCTGGAATCAAATTTAGATGTTTGTGAAAGTAATTATCTTTTATATGCTTTGGAAAGCTGAAGGTCCATGTTCCACAGACCCGACAACCAGACAACATATACTTTAAGCAAAACCCAGAGATTATAATCATCCAATAGATACTCTTTTATTATATACACCATATAAATTAAGATGTAACTTGAAATTTTACAAAGGGTGACATAATGGGCAACTTGTAATTGGCTTAATACTTCTTCTACAGGCTATAGAGGTCCACTGCTGGACAAAGGCCTCCCCCAAAGCTTTCCACAATGACCGATCTTGTGCTGTCTGCATCCATCGGCTTCCTGCAACCTTCAATAGGTCATCAGTCTGCCTTCTTGGGGGCTCCCTATACTGTGTCTTCCAGCCACGTACTAGAAGATGCAGCTTAATATCATTAATTTAGTTTCAAACCTACAATTTATTTGTTAGGTGCGTATTCCAGAAGGAAACTCAAGCATTGATCTCTGCTTAAACATTACTTAAAACTAGTTTCAACCAATCAATTGGCTTGAAACGAGACTTAAGTAGAGCTTGAGTTTTGAGTGACGTTCTGTAATACGGACCTTAGTGTATTACATACTCTTATGCATTAGTATTGCCATTACTTCCATTTCAAATTGAGTTGTTGTCTCCAAATTGTATATAATATTTAAGTAAATCCTAGTAATATTATAAACATGAAAGTTTGCATGGGTAGATGCATGGTAGATGTTACTTGTTCATTAAAAAAGTGATTTGGATGAAATTTGGAACAAAGATGGTTTATAACCAGAATTAGCATATACAATTATTTATATCCCAACAACCTCATGGGACTGAAACATATGGAGGTGTAATTCTAAAATGTAATTAAGTAAGTATCATGAGTTCATGACATACTAACCCATCTGTGGATGTGACAAGTAGCTCTCACAGTCGACTAGGAACTGCCCCTGCTGCGACGCCCCCAGTGCAAGAATTCGTTTAGTCAGTAACTCTATTACATATGTCCCTGTCTTGTTTTCAGGCACTGGGTACTGCTGTAACCTGAAAGTACATACTTATCGCTTTACATTTGAGTTTATATAAGAACGAAATGGAATCGTGCGTGTAAGAACGTAAACAAAGCAACAAGAGTATGCAAGGATCGTAGCAGGTGGCGATCTGTGGTTTCTGTAAACCCCCACGGGAGGTACGCAACGAGTTGAATAAGAGTATATTATAATATTTAATTTCAAAACACCACTTACACAGTAACTCCCATGATAGCGGATTTGTTTGTAATCAAACTTGTTAAAGGTTACAAAAGTTTCATTAGCATTATACACTTATAATGGCAATTAATACTTAATTCACCAATTGGTAATATTAATTATAAAACTTATTTCGTGACTTTAAAAAAATAAATTATTACGACTTTGTTGCGAATTCGTATATATTACATTACAACATTAACAGTTCAGTGACCTCTATGGCAAATGGCATAGACTTCATCTCAATGGCAAATGGCAATGAATGACAATGACACTACTTTGACTTATGATGGCATCTGACACACTGACAAAATGACAGATGTTTTTTTTCAGTAGCTGACGTCCATCGTCCATACACTAGTCTGTCTGTTGGTCAAAACTATCAAATAGTATTGCATCCTTAAAATCACTCAATTTTTTTTTGTTTTATTTTCAGTCCATATAATTCGTATAGATATGTAAAATTATGTGAACGGAACTACAGCAACTGATCATTAGCAAACGTGTAAAGAAACGTTGCCAAAATCGAATCTACTAAATTCACTGTGTTATAATTGGACCAAATAGTTTTATGACCAATAATAATATGCCGAGTGACATATCCAATAGTGGAGAATGGTGATAAGTGTCAAACACGAAACAGTAATTGAAAACAATATTTTGACGTCACAATCAGCCGGGGTCAACTTTGTATGGAAGCCTTGAGAATACCTACAAGGGCTGAATTTTGGGCGATGTTGCTATATAAATTAATATCTCAATTTATTTGTATGGCAACACTCTTGAATCACGTGACCGATAATGGCGTCCGCTTATACAATATGGCGTCACCCGATGTAAACACAATTCCATATTTCATCGATTTGCTTGTAATTAAGTGCTATAACAGTTGAGTCGAGCTCTGCTCCTCCGTTTTTATGTGTTACAAAGTTCCGCGAATCGTGGTTAGTGTTAGCGCATTGTGAGATAGTGACTCTAACATTACTGTTGTTTTTCGTGAGACATTGACTCTGAACCAATGATCCTGAACCTATTTATTTTGTGGCTGTTGTGACCAGTGTTTGTGAACCTCAGTTCTGCCATGGCAGATGCGATGATGATGATACGAAATTTATAAAATTTATCATGTAATATATAAAATATTGGCTAAACAATACTTTTATTTCCAATCTCTATTCCCAGATAAAATAAAGGGACTAGAATTGAATCTAGCACGTTGATAACGTTTTACAATTTATGTTATATTGTTATTTCATATGACCGGCCGCACATTGCATTCTGTATGAATGTAAGTTGTATGGACGGCGCCCGTTAGATTTTTTTCTATTACAAAGTTTTTTTCTCTATGCTAGATTCATTCTATTTTCTGTTTCTGATACATTCAGATCGGGAGGGTGGTCTCGAGAGGAGGAAAATATCTTGAGGCTGCACTCCTGGTCTGGATGTGTATTAAAATGTTAAAACTTAAAATATAATAGTCATCATGAAGTGGTTTAAATTTCCCGCCCTACTACGCCGACATAGTTTACTTGGGCTAAAGTAAGATGGCAGCACTTCCAAACAAAATTCGTTCCTACTTTTTTTGTATGAAGTTGACCTTCTTCTCCGATAGGAGTAATTGTGTTCTGTGGTCACAATTAGAGTTGTTCAAAACGGCTATAAAAAAATAGCACGCTACAGACTATAAACTATTAATTTATAGCGCGCTATTAAATGCGCTATGTTATAGCGCGCTATAAATAAGAAAGCACGTGGACGTCCAGCAGGCGCGATAATTCTTACAACACGCTACATAGACCGCATGCTATAACGGAACGCTAAAAAAAGCAATATAAAAAGATATCAATGAAGTCTCTTTCATACTTTTCAGGCTTAGGACTGTCTATAATTGGTAAAGGTTATTCTAACATTAATTTTAATAAATCGTAAATCAAATATAGGCGTATTTAAAAGTTCATTGATTGTATATATACAAAAAACAACTATTTACATTATATACAGATATATACAGTAGTTCTTCTTTAATTTATAGTTCGTTTTGCAACAGAATTTTATATTAATATTTACATACACTAATAACACCTTTGCAGACACTAAATAATCGTCACTAGTTCGTTTTTCAACAGAACTTTATACTAATATTTACACTAACAATTAAGATCGCGCGCGATGAAAATAGCGTGCTGCGACAACAAACATACATTTATAGCCCACAGCGCTCACGCGATTACTGACTGCCCGTATAGCGCATAGCGCCATTCTATAGCACGCTATTTTTCATAGCGCATAGCGCAGATAGCGGGCAGCGCCCGCGGAGTGCCGGCGCGCGCTGTGCGAGTCGTTAGATCAATTTTATTCATAGCGTAAATAGCGTTATAGCGTCTTAACGTCCACCTACATAGCGTGCGCTATGCGCTATGAAAAAATAGCGTGCTATAAAATGACGCTATGCGCTATATTAACCACCTCTAGTCACAATCCTACGCTGGACCAATGGAGTAACGACAGATAATTTCATGGGCAAATTGACAAGTGCCGAGCCCCATAAAACTAAGTATTTATTTACATTAGAACAGTTTTATTTGTTCATTACGTATTCGGAAGACAGACTCGATAAACAAAAGTACTTTTGTGGTTTCATTGCGTCAGTGTAAAGTGTACAATTTTCGTTTTATCTGAAGTGCTTTGAAAAGCAATTTACTGAATTGGCTGTGTGTGTTCAAAATCACGGGATATTAAAGTGTTATCTAATAGTACAGTACCATTGGATGATTGAAGATGATACCAAATAACGTGACTTTGATTGTAAAGGCGCCGAATCAACAGATTGAGGATCAAAATATCGAATGCGAGTCGTCATGGACGGTTCGGCAGTTAAAGGGACATCTATCCCAAGTTTACCCCAGTAAACCTGTGAGTATTATGATTATAGCCGCTAAATTAATTAAGCTTCAAAAGCATTCATAACTCTGAACCCCGATTTCCTATTATGTTCTCATTCAAAACACAACTTAGGGATGATAAAATAATGTGAATCCTAATTACCAATGCCCAGTTTCTGGGATACTCCCAAAATATTTTAGTTTTGTTATGATAAAAACAATCTTGCCTAATTGTAAACACTGATGCTATTCAACTAGTTTATTATGAACCCATCTACTCTATTCTTGAAGACACTTATGTTATAATCAAGAAAGAAAACTGCTGCATGCAAATCATTCCAGTATAAGCCCCGCACGATGATATTGCGATGGAACCTTGTCACAATAACAGCGTTGTGACGTCATCTGTCACACAAAAGGACAGCTAGCAAAAGAATGTTAAATGCAAAATTAATATTAGGGTTAAGGGTGTATTTGTATTTTATAATTTTATTACACTCTTTATAAAGAGTGTATGTATAATAAAATTCATATAAATTTTGCATTTAACATTCTTTCGTAGGTATACCTACTCACCCATATTCTGACAAATAAACTTTCATTATTAAAAATTTCAGGGAAATAATTTTTGTAGACGTAAGAAAAATATACTTATTCGTATATCTTTCTTTACATGTATACTATTTTTTTCTAACTACATTTCTGTTAATTTGCGAGCGGGAATTGAACCAGAGTCCAATGTGTAGTAGTCATGTTTTAATTACTACCTACATCTATCAGCTTATAAATAAAACCAGGATAATATGTAAAAAAATGTATATAGTCTTCCGAATCAGAACTGCTTTCTGTGTCTGTCGTTTCCGATTCACTGTCGTCGCCGTATTTATGACAAATAACTTGTCAGTTATTCGATCTTTATTCCAATATTCCTCTTCAAGCCGTTTAACATGATTGACTTCCTTTCGCCAGTCATCTGGAGTTATTGACGCCAACGCCTCCAACGTCAGAGCTTCAATGCGACTTTCCAACTGCTCCACATTCTTTTCTGACACCCTCATCTTTATCAGGTTCCAGATGTACTCAATGGGGTTGAGGTCGCAGTTGTAAGGTGGTAATGTAACGACTTCATGGCCATTGCCAGCTAATAAATTGTCTATTTTATAATTTTTCGGCGGTCTGTGCCGTTTAATTAATGCCGTTTAAGAAAGTCGATGTTGTGAGCTTGAAGCCACTCAACAATCAACTGTTTTTTATTGTTCATACTTGGTGGCCTATTCTCATCCCTACTATGATAAGGGGCGTTGTCCATCACAATTTTGGAGTTGCGTGGTATGTTGGGTACTATTTTTTCTGTAAGCCACTTGGTGAAATTCTCAGCATTCATTTGATCATAGTAATCCCCCGTTTTGGTGTCTGCTTTAAACATTAAAAGGGCATTGTCAACAAAACCGCTTTAACTTCCCGCGTGAACTATTATCCATCGGCGGCCGGGGCTGTCGTTCCGTCTCACTCCATCGGTTGTTGTTTGCCAACATTTTTCTACCGTGTAGTGTGCGTGTATCCACGTTTCGTCGAGATAAATAACGGGTCTTTTGTTATTACCAAGCGAGTCATTTTCTTTCATACGTCGTAAATATTTAGCCCTCCACGCTTGAATTTGGGGTCTTTGAATTAGGGCCAGTCTTTTTTGGTAGCATTGTTTAAATTGGTAGCCTAAATCACATTTAATTCTTTTTCTTAATGTAGTTTCACTACCAGTATAATTAAGGGCTACGTTTGAAGCCGCCAAGATTTTGCGCATTGTGGGTATTTCTCTCCTCACCGTACACATTGAATCTATAATATTTCTTAAACCTGTTAAGGAAAACCCGTCGAAATATTTCTTCTTTTGTCTTTTTCCTTTAGTAGGAGTTCTCATTTTGCTGCCACTGGCTGTTGCTGACTCATGCTCTCGTCTCAATTTCGTCACAGTATTTTTTGCAACGCCTGTGGCACATGCCACACACTCCGCGATTTGATAGAATTTTGCAAAATATTTTTAATAACTTTAAGCAGTTGCTTCGGTATTAAAATGTCACTTTTTAAAGCACGGTTTATACTTTCAAGAAGTAACTTACAATCCTCTTTCTCTTTAACAAAATAATTGTCCACTTTAATTATAATTTCACGAGCACGACTATTAATTAATTTCTTACTCATTTTAACGAGTAACAGCTAACAAAACTAAACAACAAAACTCAAGAACAACAATAAAACAGGATAACAAAAACAAAAAGCTAACAAAAATATTCGATGTGCGTAAGTGGGTAAGCACGGACTGAACTTGCGAACAGTACCGACGGTGCGAGTTCGACTACGTCACCAAGATGGCCGCCAATCGCAATATCATCGTGCGGGGCTTATATTTTGATGTACAGTTGTCTGAACATTGCCATTAATGTAATTGGTGTTGTACCATTTTAATTAATTATAAATAAATAATGCACCAAAACATTTAATATGAAGTGTGGGATGACTGGTTGTATCTTTTAATAAATTTCCAGATAAATCCTACTTGTAGCTAGGTTTGATGGAAAAGTACAATTAAATTTCACTTTGCTCAACTAATTTAAAACCCAGCTCATATTTTTTTGGAAGTTGCTGCTTTCACAAACTTGTTGCCAGTACCTTTTTTATAGTCCAATTTGATACTAATAATAAACAGAACATTCTAGCTACTTTTTAGTATTAGTATTCTTGTGTGTGTGTGCGTGTCTATCATTCACCTGAGAAATGGCAATTCTTTTTAGATAAAGTTACTTATATTATGTAGATAAAAATATATATTATCAATTGGTGTACATCATGAAGTGACTAATTGATAACAGTAAAGACCAAGGTTAAGCAATGTTAGTTGAGGCGATGATTACCAAGACAAGGCTTTGTTGTGTCTTGGAAAGCAAGTTAAACTGTTGATCCTCGGTGTCAGATCACACCGGTCGGTCGGTCGGTCGGCCAGTCGGTCGGTCGGTGTTGGTTGACAGCTGTTACAGGTAGTAACTAAACAATCTGACAACTGTCTTGCCTACTAACCAGTTACTGGGTTCTGGAAGTCAGAGAGGCAGTTGCTTGCATGGAAAATACTGGCATTTAGCAACATTGGTTAGACTGCAAGCCGACCCAATCATAGATTACAAATGGCTAGGCAGATTGAGCGTTTTCAATGCAATTATATTGAGCGATAGTGTTGATTGCAAACACAATCAGACTGTACATAACTAAGTAATTAACACAGGTTTTATGGAAAAAATTAATGGCAACTGGCAAGTGTTACTACACCATCATACATGGTCCCTCCTTTTTATAAAAAACTTTCGTAGTTAAACAAGTACATCACTAGTTCTTGGCGAAAACTACAGAACGCTATCTGCTACAATCCTTACTTAGTTCTATTTATTCATACACAACCCGTTCCTACTACCTGTTGGTCAGGTACATCGAGGGACTACAATTTGGGTATCTTCAAGGCTAGAGTGAATAGGCTCTTAATAAACTGGCGCGCTTTACCATCAACGATCGCATCACTGTTTACCATCAGCCAGGATTGTGGTCAAGCACTAGTTTATAATTTGTTTTAAAAAAAAAACAATTGTTTGTTTTTTGGGGGAATCAAACCGCATGCAGCGCAGCAGTCAATTGCTTAATCACTGCGCCAACAAAGTTATATACATAATAACCTATATACATGTACATACATTATGCCATATTAACAAATGTTTGTGAATTTTATCAACTAGTGTATTTTTATTTAGATCTTTTTACTTAAATAATGAGTTTGATCTGATGAGGTTGATCAATTCACTAAAATATATTAAAAATAACTCAAGTAAAATTCTGAATTAACCATTCTATGTATAATCTACATTAATTTACATATTTACATGTGGTGTAAAGTATCAACGTCACAACTGAATATGTTACTGTGGCATAGATGCTACATTTATCATACAACCAGGTCACTCTTGGCGGCGTAAGATATCTACTATTATAACTTATGTGATAAGTAAAATAGTTTTCTCAGATATTATGTACAATCACCCGCTGATTAAGTTTCCAGAAACTTATTTTCCCCCAATCAACCTTAGCCCTTAGTGCTTTCGGAATAAAGCTGATAATCTATTACAGAAATTAATATTTAGATGTGCTAGCATCTGTACATACTTATTATTACACAGACACGTACGTACAGATTTTTTATTTTTTTTTAATCTTGTGTTATAGGCTTCAGTGCACTCAGGGTGACTATGCCAGCCTTATGGGATCAATCCCAGTGTATTCACACACCCATACACCTCACACATCACACACACCACACATAACATCTTAAAATCTTACTCTCACGCTCTCCGCCCCTCTCTATCATTTCTCTCTCTCATACATCTCTTTAGGAACCCATAGATACACTGGGCCTCTTCGGACATTGGCCGGCTCAGAACCACATTGATTCCACCATTATGGAGATCAATGCCTGCCAGCAGGCTCCTCCTCAGTCCGAGATACTGGTCACATTCCACCAACACATGAATAAAATCTTCGGGCACCTGACACGCATCACACAGTGGCGATGACTTAAATCCCACAAGATGATAAAACTTGTTCAGTGGAACATGACCAGCCCGCAACCTGAGAGCAGCAACCAATGTCTCCCTGGAGAGGCTGGCACATTCAAACCAAGGCACTGATCCCGGTGTGTCCTGCATGGTATAGTACCAGGCTACGTACAGATTATTTATTAGTACTTGAGGCCGTCAGACACCTCGAAATCACTTCCCGTCTTAACTCACTACCTTTAGTAGAATATGATAACCTTTGCATTTGGGGCTGACTTCTGATGAAATCAGTCTCCTGCCCTCATTCCAATTTAGGTTCGGCCCAACATGTCTTTTTATTCCTTAATTCTCTATTAAGCGTCATCTCTATAGCCACCCCCTTTTTTTTTTGTTTTGGATGGGAAATCATCAAATGACCTCTCCCGCTCTGAGCGGAGCGGAGGGGCTTGTCAGACTCTTACTGACTAAAACCCACCCGTGTTGTTTCACTTGCCTATTGGCCAGGGCCACGGTTTCTTTTTTTTTCTGTCAGACCCTTGCTAACCATTTCGAATTACTTAGATAGGTAGATCCGTACTCAATAGAGTAGGGACCTACTTATCATATCAGCTATAAAATCTGGTATTAGAATGAAGCACAAATCTTACAATTAATGGTTATGGCAAACTAGTAAGGAATGATAACATCATTCACACAATCCACGCCGACTTTCTAACTAAATGTAAAAAAAACATTCAGGCTGTTTCCCTGTTATTACAAACCAAAACCCACAGCCACGATGGGAAAGCAAGGAGGTCGTAACCACTCGGTCGTAGTGTTATGGTACCGACGACAGCACATCAAACTACATTCTACAATTGGCCAGATTTCCTTATTAGATTTTCAACTTTCAACTTTAGCTCTCGATCAATGGCCCCTGTGGAATTGATACCACAATTTTGCCAATAACACGTGTAACAAATTATAGAAACTCTTTGAAAATGGCCGCGTGAACCGTCTACGAGGGAGGTTTGAGGCAAAATCATGATAATAATAATAATAATAAGTCGCCACTGTGCTGCGATATTTCAATGTTCTTTATGAATTATTTACTGAATGCACTGGTTACTACATAAATCACGCCCTTTTATTTAGTAAACGTCACTATAAATAATCTAAAAGTCCAATGAATAATTAGTGTGACACTCATCTTAGCTTTCCCGCCAAAACTCCCGATTTCAACTTTATCTCTATAGCTCAACTTTAGCTCTATAGGCTCAAGATTGATTGGGAATATTTGACAGTTTCGGGTAGCTTGACCTGCTGTCGGCCGTACCCTACTCCTTGTTTCTTTTTACACTACACTGTCCCTGTGGCAGGGCTTAACAGTTGTATCTTGTAGTAAGGACGTTTTGGCACAAGACACATACACACAGCTGACTTGCTGTTAACGTCGTTGTATACTGAATTAGGTACTGAGCGATTTCCTATTTTCTTCCTGTTTTTTATTTGCTATTCAAGGAGGCCATAAGCCCCCATTTCCCGCGATAGAAATATCTAGATTTATTCAACAAATTGTTGATATTCAAAAGACGTCATCAGCTGGAGATTACTTATTAACAATAACCTTGAACATGGCATTAGGAAACCCACAAAACGCAACATTACTTCAAAGCCGACAAAAAAATTGTTGGTCACTTGGTTGAATTCAACGTCTTGTTTCTATTGTTTAAGAAGAATTCAGTGCATATTTATTTATGCATTAAATGAAGCATGTTTTCAAAGGTATTTTTGTTGATAAAGTATTAAAGATAACATTGTGTAGAGGCACGTAGAGGTCTTATCACGTGCACGTGTTTATCCAAACTGATTTTATCAAATTAATACAGCATTTTCATACTAGTTATTCCAGAGGTTTCGCTTGATACTCAAGTCAGTAATGGTTGTTCAAAATTTAGGCTGTAAAACTTTATTGTTTGGAGACTAACTACTAATCAAATAAAATCTATAATTATAATCATCATTTTTATAAAGTTCTGATGGCCCGCAGGTTCTAGTAGCAGGTTGTGGCTTCAAACACATGCAGGCGCTTTACTTACGAGTAAATAATTACATATCATAACGGTGAAGGAAAATATCATGAGAAAACCGAAAAGTCCTAAAACCAAAATTTGACGACATGTGACATCTAGCAACCCGCACTGGGCCAAACGTGGTAGATTGTAACCCTCTCCCTCTCGCAGGGAGGAATCCTGTGCTCCAGGAATGGGAACATCGTACGCTAATTATGTATCACCTGCCATTTTCTTATTTGTTGCCCTCGCCTCGGTAGGTAGGTATATGTAACTTTCTTTAATCTAAAATCTAAAACCACAATAATTTCCCTTACAGGGCACAGAAGAACAGAAAATAATCTACTCCGGCCAGCTCTTGGACGACAACACAATACTAAAAGATGTTCTCCGGACATATGAGAGTCAGATAGCTCATACCATGCATCTTGTCTGCACGCCAACACGGAGAATGGAGGCGCAGCCCACTCCCGACCCGAACACCGACGGACTTCGCCGAAGGATCGTCCCCGAGCCCACGCCTCAACCCGAAAGAGTCACGGAACCTCCTCGACCAGAGACAAGGCAGAACGATCAGAACCATAACGTGGAAATGCAGAATTATCTGACCTCCTTCGTGAACAACTATGGGAGGGTTCCCCCATATCCTAATTATAATTTCGGGGAAGGATATTTGCCGGTTCCAAATGATCCTGCGCAGTTGGCCAACCATATGATGATGATGCAGCAAGCTTATCTGCAGTATATGCAGCAATATGCTAACATGTAAGTATTTTTCGCCTTTTTTAATGAAAATTACTGTTTCGTTGATCCAATCGTCAAAGCATAAGGTCTTTACTTCCATTTGGGCTGATTGTAATTATGCGGTTACTAATGATAACATTTACAAACTTTTAATACGAAATAAACTACACAGTACTAAAATAAAAATATAAATCTGTAAGTAACTAAAACTATTAGAAAGCTAAAATACAGCGTCAAAATATTCCTCCGGATTGCTGTCGATTGCTTGCAGCCTCGGTGGCGTAGCGGTAGCGAACGCGGCCGCTGCGCAAGGAGGCGCAGGTGCGATCCCCGCGCCGTGCAAATTTTTGTATGCATGAATATGAATATTTGCACTGGTCAGGTCGTGCCTCGGAAAGCACGTTAAGCCGTTGGCCCCGATTGCCTTACGAACATCTAGTGGCTGTCGTTACGGGTTGTTGGAGTCCTCAAAAGTCCAATAATTGGTCTAACTGCAATGCTTCGATGTCGCCTTCGGGTTGTGGAGGTCAGACGGCAGTTGCTTTACGGAAAATATCGAAATTTAGCCAAAATCAGCAGTTAGACTGGTAAAACGGACCACAGACTCCAAAGCTGAAAAAGCTACGGATGCGACTGGGATTAACGCTGAGATGATGATGGTTGCTATCGATTGCTGCTAGCAATACCTCTGGCCATGGTAAAAGCCTGACCTTGGGTCACGGGAAGTGTCAACAAACCGTTCATTGAACAAGCAATGAGTACTCAGACCCCACGGCTCAATTTTAATTTAGTTATACTATCAGGAACTTCTCAATAGCTGAGTATGAATTAGTATCTGGTTCTTGGCAAGGCTTGTCTTATAACAAATAGGACGGAAAGTAGGATTACTATTCGTACACGTCTGCTTAATCCTTTGGCGAAAATACTTTGACGAAAAATTATACAGAGGTTTTTGTTTATTTGTGTATGTGGGGGGCGATCTCATAAACTACCAGTCGGATTTGATACCCCAAGTAACATTTTGATATTATGACCCTTAGGAGCCAGATAAAATCTCTCTCTCTGCAGTCGGTCCCTCATATCTGAGGATCGTGGTCAGCATTGGGGCAGCATTTCGAATGGATGATTTGCCTCCATCGGTTTCGATCCAGCGCGTCTCTGACCACCGCGTAGAATTTAGAAGACGATGAGTCTTTGACTTGATCGGTCCATCTGGTTGGTAAACGATCGCGCGATCGTTTGCCTTCGGTGTTCCCAACGATAAAATAATTTAAGTCAAAACGAAGTAGCTCGGGTAGGTTATGCAATGGGACAGTTGCGAAGATTTTTAACTCAGATGAACTCGTGGGTAGACATTGGTAAATAATAAACAGACCAGCGGCCCTAGCCAATGTAACATCGCTTCGTAGCGAAGCGAAATCGAATACCAAACCAACCAATGGCGGGAACGATTGACCACGTGATTTGTCCCGTCGCGTGGTCAATCGGGCCCGCCATTGGTTGGTTTGGTATTCGATTTCGCTTCGCTATGAAGCGATGTTACATTGGCTACAGGCCCAGATTACCCAGTAAAAGATTTATTGCCCGACAGATTCATGATGAGTCAGTCCCATACTGTTTTTATGCTAAACAAGCTGCACCGCGCTGTTTCACTCGCGTAGATTTCGATATGTTATTTTTAATATGCTCCGCTCCTATTAGTCGCAGCGTGATGTTATACAGTATGTTAACTAACAGAGGGCGTTCCCGTTAACCCGAAATAGTATAGCATACATACATGCTAAAAAAAATATTTTCATTCGAAAACAAAATGTTTTAAAAATTTTTCCAATATGAAAATATTCAATAAAAATTTTAAATTGACATGTAAAAGAAACACACTGTACACGTGAACATGAAAGACTGCAACGTCGCAATTTATTTATACATGACGACTACTATTTTGATTTAAAACAGGAGGTTTCAAATTTCTTTCCAATTAGAATTTTTTAATAATGATAATTTTATTTGATAATTTAATGATAATTTTATTTTAATCTATTAATGATATATATTAACGAGTTTAAGGGAACGCCCTCTGTTATTTAACATACTGTATAGCCTAAAGCCTTTCTGGATTAATGGGCTATCCAACGCAAAAATATTTTTTTAAATCGGGCCAGTAGTTTCTGAGATTAGCGCGTTCAAACAAACTCTTCAGCTTTTGTATATTAGTATAGATAGCTCTGTTGCAACTGGAATTAGGCTATTCGGGGGTCACCAATGTTGTATCCTGTTTGTTTTGTGGAAACTGTGTAACATGGACTTTTTAATGAAACTCCGTAAACAGTAGTTACTTTAATTTTGAGACACATGTAATCTGTACAGAGGTACTTGATCGACTGGCTCTATGAATCTGTCTGTAAATGAGTAACGTGAGTCTTGTGATCTCATCAGACTAAAAAAGGAAATGTGCCGCAGGCACAGGAAATAAAGTATATCACACTTACTATGCCACGAGGCATACACGCATAAGTTTAGATCGTGGGAATAGCCGGATAAAAAGTGTTCCATCCGTGTGCCAAATTTTATCCAAATCAGTTCAGTAGTTTTTGCGTATAAGAGTAACAAACGTCCATACATAACTCCTCAACACCTCATTTATAATATTAGTCGGATAAACTTAAGCCTAATA
This sequence comes from Sesamia nonagrioides, assembly GCA_017933935.1. Taxonomy (NCBI): domain Eukaryota; kingdom Metazoa; phylum Arthropoda; class Insecta; order Lepidoptera; family Noctuidae; genus Sesamia; species Sesamia nonagrioides. Next base: position 312,908 of record JADWQK010000710.1, on the reverse strand, counting down.
GGTATATCAAATTGTAAGCTATTGTATACCTAATATGGTAAAGCAGTGCAAAAGCACGCCAATTAATCTAATAAAAACCCAATAACAACTGCTTCAGAATAAAAATTAAAAGATCTTTGAATTAAGTCGTTAGGGCCACGAGTATAAATAAACTAGTTAAAAGTATTCTTTCTCAAAACAATAATGGTGTTAAAACTTTCAATTTTGCATCACCATCCTTTTGTTAACAGTTGGGTAAACATAGTCAGACCAATTTATTGTTACATTTTAAATATGATGTCATTTTGTGACTCACTGCCACTAAATGTATGAGTGCAGAAGTTCATTATCAACGAATTTATAATGCGATTATTACTATAAAGCGATTATTATTATAAAGCGGTAATATGACATTGCCGTAGTCGGTCTGTGGATGGTGACCAACCTTTACGATTAAACTGTTTCGTACACTACTTGCCATCAATTGCAATGATTTTGAAGCATATTGTTAATTTATTGCTGCAATAACACAATGAATGTTGTTGAACTGTCAAAATGAACCCCATTGCTACTGATAGTTTGTTGCGCAGTCATAGACATATACTAATGGACATGCCGTATGCGTATAATATACAGTAATTTTTTGGTTTGAAATGAGTGAGAGAGATTGCCTATGCTTTCGGTCTAGCACTATCTCTTTCCTTATAAATGATTGATGATTTTAAGAGAGATAAACATAGAGGAAACTTTGTTTCCTCTCTTTCAATTCTCATCTCTAAGGCATGTCCATTATTATATTATGTCGATGTGCGCAATTACCCTGTTGAAATTATTAATCCGACTGTCATTCGTAGATCTTTGACATTCGTTGCGGGTAGTCAGAATCTCGAAAGTCCAATCCTTTCTTGTCAAGGGGTAACGTGTTACCAGGGAACATTGTAAAAGACAATTATTTAAAAAGATTCACCGTAGAAACGACCTATTGAAATTTTGTTTCTGTACGTTAATTGGATAAGGCACTATCTTCTTCTTCATTTGCCATGCCGCGGCTTGCGTATTGCCATTTTATAGTATTTTATTTTCTTAAATATGTCGAAAACGACGGCCGCGTGAACCGTCTGCGAGAGAGGTTTGAGGCAAAGTCATGATGAGGCCACTATGCTGCGATATATCTCAATGTTCTTTATGAATTATTTACTGAATGCACTTTTTGATACATAAATCACGCACTTTTATTTAGTAAACAACACTATAAATAATTTAAAAGTCCAATGAAAAATGAGCATGACATTCAGCTTAACTTTCTCGCCGTAGCAAAAAGATTACAGTATGACAGTTTAAGAATATTCATTGCGTTCTTACGTTGTTGTGCGGACACATTTTTCGAACATGTGGAGCAATGGATTAACGATATCCATTACTGCAGTGCCCAGTTTATGGGGTTTTTTTACTGGATCGTGAAGGTCAGATAGGCAGTCGATTTACTGTTTAGCTACATCCAGTTAGACTGGAAGCTGACCCCAATATAGTTGGGAAAAGGCTGGACAGGTGATGACTTTCCAGAGTGATGTTTCTGCAGCACTTTTTAGTTTTGTCTATTGAACCTTGGCATATTTGAACTTTAGTCGTGAAGCCATTAAATCTATTATTACTTCCTGTTTACTCCTTTTGGACAATGTTGCGGATCGTATTAGTTTTGTCTGTACTGTCTATATTAGTTTTGTTTTGCTACTGCTGCTGTTTTGTTTTGTCGGTTTTGCTGTTATCATCATCATCAACCTTTTTGTCGTCCCACTTCTGGGCACAGGTCTCCTCTCATACAGAGAAGGATTGAGCGTAATCACCACACTTGCTCAATGCGGGTTGGCGATTTCAGACTTAAAGGTCCTAGTCCTAGGCCTAGTGGTTAAAACCAGCCTCTTAAGTATGAGTGTGCAGGTACGATTCCAGGTCGGGCAAGTACCAATGTAACTTTTTTAAATTATATGTACTTGCTAAGACTTGGACACCAATGACTGATTACAAGGTGGAGGAAAAAATCTTGAGGAAACCTGGACTGTAAATACTGGTCTAGTATTAGTATAAAGGTGGTAAAGGTCGCTCTTAACGATAAGTCCGCCCATTGTGTCACACTTTGTATGTTCATATTTATTTTATGTAATTTATTTGGTGTAGTTACAGCAAGGGTCAAAAGTGCAAGGTGCAATAAAGTTCAAAAGTGGTAATGCACTTTTGACCAGGTATAGGTCAAAAGTGCATTTCAACTTTTTAACTTTGTATGTACATAATAAATAGTATTCTATTCTTCGGCAGTATGTTTCAGTGCCAAGTTACGGAGGACAAGCGTATTGCCCCTGTAACAGGAACAAATTAGCGCTGTTAACGATAAGTTCGTCACAAGTCACGGCATTTTGCTGAGCAACGACCTAGTTTTGCACAGATTTGACGCAAGGCATAGTGTTGTTTGTTGTATACACAAGAATTTGCTTCTCCACTCCGTGATTGGCATTTTGTTCATATTTCATTGACATCTGCTAGTATAGTGGGTGTATCACGGATTAATTTGTATTGCGGATGTCAATTAATGTGTCTTGCCTTTGGTCTCTTATCCTGACATTGAGCAATGGACAAAATGTCAACACTTTATTTTATTTTTTATATGTAAATTCGGAAATTGCCAAAAGATGATACATTCATGCATGAATTTTAATCAGTCAGTCTAACAGGGGCGGCTCGGACATCCATGAGGTTTTTCAACACTAGGAAAAAGACATTAAATGTTTTACATACATTCGTAAGATTTAACGTAGTAGAAAATGAGATAGGAACTATTTTACATTCTTCTAAAAACCAAAATGAACCATTTTACATTCTTCTTTAATGAAGTTTTCAATATTTTTTAAAGAGTAATGTTGAGAAACGGTTTTTTATTTTGTTTTTCGCTAGTCATTTATATAAGTAACGTTGTTGCAATGCCACGTAGGACACCCAAATGGGCGTCCCCAGAACACTAGGGTGTATTTTGGGGGGGTATTTTGGTAGGCCAAAATACTATCAAAATCTGATCAATTTTAATTTATATAAATAGATAAATGTAATCGGGGGCCAGACTATTTCAATCAAACGAACCCGGGACTTTAAGGTTAGCAGTAACGCGACTACTGCACCACCGAGACAGTCTACTCACAGTCTGCTCCAAACGTGTCAGCCCGAAATAGTAAACAAATGCTAATAATATTTGGCAAGATGCCTACTATGCGAATTAATGACCTGTGCTCACAAATTGCTATTACAAAACGCGTGGGATGAGTAGTACTTCCGTCGTCACGACTTGAGTGCAATCTGCTTTAACTAATATAAGTTTACAGAAAAAAATAACTTTTAATACGTACACATACAGTACAGTTTACCATAACATTTTCTTTAATATCTTACAATTTTAGAAGTCATTCTAACATCAGCCTAATTTACGGGGCCATAAAGGTGTTATTTTTTTAAGTGGAATTAATGATTTTAAAACTTTAGACAGGATTATGTTCAGGATAAAGTTTAATTACTTGGTAGATTGTGGAATCCACTTTAGCTTTATTATGTATTCTTATAGGTACCTACCGATTGCGCTCCTCGGGCATTTAGATACAAGTATGCTAAAGTTACTAACTCTTATATCCTTATAATCTGAAGGTGGCAAGCAGCAGGCGGGACGCCCGCGGCCCCAGCGCCAGCTGAAGCGCCCGCGCCGGCTGCAGAAGCCCCCGCGCCTGTAGAGGAGCCTGACGAAGCCCTAGCCCCCCGAGACTGGCTCGACCACTTGTATGCAGCCTCCAGACTTGCCATACTGTTCTCGCTGGTTTATTTGTACGGAAGCCCGGCAAGATTGCTGCTGGTTCTGCTCTTGGCTGCTGCTGGGTACCTGTGAGTATTCTTTTCTATTTGGAGTTGTATTATGTTTTTGGTCCGGCCTTGGTTGATTGCGACGAAAGGTTGGAAAGCCTCCCACTAAGTGGACTGACGACCTTGTCAAAGTCCCAGGAACCTGTTGGATGCGAGAAGCATGGAGCCGATCGAAATGGAGCTGCGTAGAGGATGCCTATGTCCAGCAGTTGGCGTTTTTCGTCGTCTATCCATCGAACAAAACAAACTGGTCGCTATTCCAGATCTGGCTCGAAGGACCAGAAATTAAAGCAGCCTGTATGTATTAGTGCTTGGTGTAATTAAATAATACTACTGCTCAGTGTGATAAAAATTGTGTTAACTACGCAGCGCATTGACTTAACACCCTGTTCTTCATACCACCAACTCTGACTAATGTCTATGGTTTCCAAAACCTCCACTTTTACTTTGACATAGCCAGTAATATACATCTATTATTTATAACCGTGCGAATTTTTAATTTCAGCCACCAGATTGGTTTCTTCCGCGACCTCCACGTCAACGTAGCTGACAACCAGCAACCCAACGGGCCGAATCGGCCGAACCAGGCCAACCAGGCAAACCAACCCAACCAAGCCAACCAGGCCAACCAGCCAGCCGACCAACCAGCACAACCAGCGACCAACAACACCCAACAATCCCTGCTCGCCGTCACATGGATGATCTTTACCTCTTTCTTCGCCTCCCTCATCCCGGATACGAATTAATATAAAATTTTAGGTTTCGACGGAGATACTAAGTCTTGAAGACGTAAAAATAATTTGTATAGTAACGCTGAAAGCTAAAAATAGGGCGGTTACGGTTATCGAATAGGGCTCTGGGTCTCTTGGAATAGGGCCGAGTTTTGAATGGAAAATTAATAAAGCATGCCTCGTATCCAGTTATGCCTTTCGATACATTTTGAGCACTCTGTGTATTTTAAAGTACGAGTTTGTGTATTTTGGAGGGTAGTGCACAGTTTTCTAAATTAAGTATTCTGGGGAAGGCATAGCAAGTGAGCCGAGCATAAATGTCTGCGATTGTAGGATTTTTGTCACTGCGGCATAGCGCTTGATAGCTAGATACCAGGCGGTCGCGGCGTATACTGTCTCTTATTATTTCGCGGCAATAACTAAATCTTTGAAAATATTGTGTTTTCTTTTTTTGTTTACTTTGGTTAAGGTATCATCTTCAATTTTTAAAGTAATTGTTTATTTAATGCAAAGATTAGACCCAAAAGAAAACCCTGTCCGAACCGTGAAGAAAACTGCCAGACTTTAAAAAAAAATACCCCTGAAAAAATAAATAGAAAAAAGAGGTAACTTAATACATGTGCGGTAGGCAATACATGCGCGGGCGAAGGGGGGCAGGGCACGCGGCACGCGGTCGCAACGCTATTCGCTCATAATAATACCGTCAAAAATGGTGTTGCCACTTTAAAAATTACCAAATTTTTGGGGAAGTTGGAATTAATTCGCGGAAAAAGATTATTTCAAAATTCATTAGTGTTGTTACTATGGTGATTATGTAAAACTTCATATTTTATTTGGTCAAGTGTTTACCTAACTTTTATTATCCTTATGGGTCGGACAAGGTTTACTTTACATATTGTATAATATAGATGGGGCTCTCACTAAAGCAAAGTTTTGTAAAACAACCATGAATAGATGAAATTCAAAATTGTAAAAAAAAAAAATATTCGAGCCGCAATTTAAGGTAGTTTTAACAATGAAATTTAAACCAGTGTTAAGTAATATATGTTTTCTATAATTCTTTTATAAACAGGTGTGGTAAATTGCCATTAATTAATCTATATTGATCAATAAATCTGCCCAGGCTTTTGCCAACCTTGTGGGGTCAGCTTACAGTCTAACCACATGCAATTGAATAGTTGAACTTTAAATGGAACGCCTGTCTATCTGACCTCTACAACCTAGTTACTGGTAACACGATACCTCTTGGTAAGACTAAAGGGAGGGTTATAGACTTGCCACGACTAAATGCGGCCTCAAACGTTATGAAATTTAGCGGTGGATTTACTGAATTCTTTTGAATGAAATCTCATGACCTGGCGAATCGCTAACTGGCCGAAAAAATTGAGAACGTGAACCTCTTACTTTTTTTTAAGTCGTTTAAAAAATTGTAACCACGGCGCCATGTAATATTAAATCCCATGTAATAGGGGCAACATTATCTGGTCCGGGGGTCGAACTCAGGACGTCACCGCTTGCGACAGCTAGACAAACGAGCTAAAAAGAAGTATTAGTAAATCCACCACTAAATAAAACAGAAAGGAATATCAGAAATGAATGACTACTGTGTATACTAGCCCCGCACGATGATATTGCGATCGGCGGCCATCTTGGTGACGTAGTCGACCTCGCACCGTCAGTACCGTTCGCAAGTTCAGTCCGCGCTTACCCACTTACGCACATCGAATATTTTTGTTAGTTTTTTGTTTTTGTTATCCTGTTTTATTGTTGTTCTTGAGTTTTTTTGTTTAGTTTTGTTAGCTGTTACTCGTTAAAATGAGTAAGAAATTAATTCACAATCGTGCTCGTGAAATTATAATTAAAGTGGACAATTATTTTGTTAAAGAAAAAGAGGACTGTAAGTTAGTTCTTGAAAGTATAAACCGTGCTTTAAAAAGTACTTCGGACACTACTGAGGACATTTTAATACCGAAGCAACAGCTAAACCAAAGTCACGGAGCGTGTGGCATGTGCCACAGGCGTTGCAAAAAAATACTGTGACTAAATTGCGACGAGAGCATGAGTCGGCAACAGCCAGTGGCAGCAAAATGAGAACTCCTACTAAAGGAAAAAGACAAAAGAAGGAATATTTCGACGGGTTTTCCTTAACAGCTTTAAGAAATATTATACATTCAATGTATACGATGAGGAGAGAAATACCCACAATGCGCAAAATCTTGGCGGCTTCAAAATTAGACCTTAATTATACCAATAGTGAAACTACATTAAGAAAAATAATTAAATGTGATTTAGGCTACCAATCTAAACAATGCTACCAAAAAAGACTGGCTCTAATTGAAAGACCCCAAATTCAAGCGTGGAGGGCTAAATATTTACGACGTATGAAAGAAAATGACTCGCTTGATAATAACAAAAGACCCGTTATTTATCTCGACGAAACGTGGATACACGCACACTACACGGTAAAAAAATGTTGGCAAACAGCAACCGATGTCGGAGTGAGACGGAACGACAGCCCCGGCCGCCGATAGATAATAGTTCACGCGGGAAGTGAAAGCGGTTTTGTTGACAATGCCCTTTTGATGTTTAAAGCAGACACCAAAACGGGGGATTACCATGATCAAATGAATGCTGAGAATTTCACCAAGTGGCTTACAGAAAAATTAGTACCCAACATACCACGCAACTCCATAATTGTGATGGACAACGCCCCTTATCACAGTAGGGAAGAGAATAGGCCACCAAATATGAACAATAAAAAACAGTTGATGGTTGATTGGCTACAAGCTCACAACATCGACTTTTCCAACGACAGTACAAAACCTGAACTGTATTTATTAATTAAACGGCATAGACCGCCGAAAAATTATAAAATTGACAATTTATTAGCTGCCAATGGCCATGAGATCGTTAGATTACCACCCTACAACTGCGACCTCAACCCCATTGAGTACATCTGGAACCTGGTAAAGATGAGGGTGTCAGAAAAAAATGTGGAGCAGTTGGAAAGTCGCATTGAAGCTCTGACATTGGAGGCGTTGGCGTCAATAACTCCAGATGACTGGCGAAAGGAAGTCAATCATGTTAAACGGCTTGAAGAGGAATATTGGAAAAAAGATCGAATAACTGACGAGTTATTTATCATAAATACGGCAGACGACAGTGAATCGGAAACGACAGACACAGAAAGCAGTTCTAATTCGGAAGACTGTATGAGTGGAATTGAATAAATAGGGTAAGATTATATTGAATTATATAAAAAAAAAAAAATTACATACTATCCTGGTGTTATTTGGTACTCTGGTTTAATTCCCGCTCACAAATTAACAGAAATGTAGTTAGCAAAAGTTAATAAACATGTAAGAAAGATATTCGAATAAGTATATTTTTCTTACGTCTACAAGAATTATTTCCTTGAAATTTTTAATAATGAAAGTTTATTTGTCAGAATATGGATGAGTAGGTATGTGTATGTATAATAAAATTATAAAATACAAATAAATCCTTAACCCGAAAGAATGTTAAATGCAAAATTAATAAACTATAATTTTGCATTTTACATTCTTTTGCTAGCTGTCCTTTCGTGTGACAGATGACGTCACAAAGCTGTTATTGTGACAAGGTTCCATCGCAATATCATCGTGCGGGGCTTATACAACGTGTAACAAAAAGGGTATATACATACCAAGGGCAAGGCATCTTTAGATGATATCAAACGATATGGGAATGGTTTCAAATCAAAATAAAATACGCAAAAAATTGGTACCAAATTTTCGGTTTCGTGTGTTTCTTAAAATCAAATCATAACAAACATGGCAGCACACTACATACGTTAATAACTACTCGTTACCCGTCACGTTACATGCCAAAATCCTATAAATGTCTTCAATATCTCTGTGCGACTAGTATGATAGTAGCCTATCACAGGCGGTGTTTTTCCTCATAACTTGCTAACATAAAGAGATAGAATTAAAAAACCCTTCCACTATCGTTTGATATCATGTAAAGATGCCATGCCTTTGTTATGTATATACCCTTTATGTTATACGTTGTATATGATAGCATTTACATACGTTACCACGTATACCGAACATACGTTCAAGAAACTCTCCCTTATAACTGAGCCTTTAATAATAAACCCCTTTATCCATAAACGTTGTTTAAAGTTATTTAGTGATTAGCGATTCTTTAACCATACATTTTTGACCTTTTCACGTCACTTAACTTTAATCAGCGTTTATGAATAAACACAACAATGGTTAAGGGGTTTATTCATAAATGATGATTAAAGTTAAGACGTCTAAATTGTATGGTTAAACAATCGCTAATCACTAGTTAACATTAAACGACGTTTATGAATAAGGGGGATAGTAACTCGTAACCGTATTTATAATTATTATTACTAGTGAGATATTTAAATTTTACTTTATAGTGTGTTTGGTATAATGATTCTCAAGAATTACTGTACACATTTCACTTATAAAACTCCGAATATATGACTTAACATAGCGCTGGTATTCGTGGATGGGGTTGGGCAGAGATGTTGCAGTAGGTACACCAAAATTTCCGCCAGTTGTGTTTCAGTAAAATATCCAAAGACAGAACATTAACCCACCACTAAATGAATGCTTATATCAAATTGTACTGTTGGATTTTTAACCCTCAGCTCAGGGCCGAAAGTATAAAATCGTATACTGTCTCTATTACTTTATGAAAGGTAAGAAACATTTGAATACTGTAAATTCAAATATGGAGAATTACGGGACGACACCGCGCTTTTGAAGTACACAGCATTGTGAACCTTAAGGCTGAGTAATAAGAGCCATTTTGAGAACAAGTGTGGTAAAAAATACTGATGATTGATTTGTAGTGTACGTGAAAAGGGCTCAACAATGCTCCACTTAAAATAGAACACAAACAATTGTCTCTTGAAGACAAAAAATGTGATCAGTTGCCAAGATTTATTACTGTCTTGTTTTTAAAGAATATAAATAACTAGCTTTGGTCCGCGACATCGTCGACGTGGATTATCTGGTGTATATGTTACGGCTAATAGCCGAAATACGGCTTCACCTAACTGCAACTACACATCGGTGGGAGGTTCAGATAAGCATTTTTGTTTTGTTTTGAGAAGATGCAATATACTGAACTGAAAATCTATTTCTAGTTGATCTTAAATAGGACACATCTAAGTTTAACCGCATGTGACCGGCGGTATATATCCCCTTATTCATAAACATTTCTTAAAGTTAACTGGTGATTAGCGTAGTAGCGTAGATAACTTAACAATCATCATTTATGAATAAACATCAGTGTTTAAGGGGTTTATTCATAATCGATGATTAAAGTTAAGTGACGCGCAAACTTCTAAAATGTATGGTTAAAGAATCGCTAATCACTAGTTAACTTAAAGCAACGTTTATGAATAAGGGGGATAGTTGCTACCAGCTACCCGGTTAAAACTAGATATATACACTTCGGCTATCAGCAGTAACATACATATTCAGACACTCGGCAATACTTGAACCTTCCAACATACAACTTACTCAGGAATATAGGCTTCCTCTCGGTGAGAAGCAGTGGGCCGTAATCCACCAAGCTGTCCCAGTGCCTGTGCAGGTTCGGTAGATGTCAACTATATTAGAATTTTTGGTTCTAGATCAAACTACGCGATGTTTTCTTCACCGTTTTGAGAGCAGTTTCTGTAGCTGCTTTTTACTCCATATTACCCTGAAGGGTTAAGGGAGAGAGGGGAGGCTATTGATAAGTTTATCTGAATGGTAAATTCCTGGCCATAATTAATATATACAGTAAATTTTTATATTTAAAATTATTCTTATTGAAACACAACACGACTATGGACTCGATTCGTTGGTTCACAAATTAAACTAAAGTTCAGTTCCTCTTTTTCTTTCTATTTTCTTAAGAAAAGGACAGAAGATATATGTTAAAGTAATTATAAACTAGTGCCTGACTGCAATTCCGCCTGATGGTAAGCAGTAATGCAATCGTTGATGGTAAAGCGCACTAGTTTATTAATCCTATTCACTTAAAAAACTTGTAAATAGGAAGGAAGACGGCAGTTGAGCGAGGTGGTGTATCATTAAACCCAACAACACGATCAACGATGCTGCACTAGAGGGAGATTGATCTGAAAACCCCCCACGACCAAACTCCCACGACCAAACTCCCAACACCACAACATTTGGGCACACATCGCAACATAACGGTTCAGACCCGTCCTCCGTACGGCTTCACCAGACATCATACCACACATACGTTTCCCCAGTTATGGTTTTTAAGTCTCATTCAGTAACAGGGGACGAGCTCAATGTTTGAACATCCTGTATCATTCTTCAGATAAATACTTCAATGAACTGATAAATATCCTAAACATCTATTTCCATTGACAAAAATGTGTACAGTAATCTCATGAATTAGAAAATAGTTTTAAAATAAAATTCGGTGTACTGATGTGAAACCAAATATTATTTTGTATATACTCTTTGTAATTTTAGTGTATTGTAACATAGATTTAATATTCATATATAATAGCTATATCCAGTTTACGCTTTTTGGCAATGAGGACAAAAGCGCCAATCGCATGATCAGTTCAGTTTTTCAAATAGATTATTTAACAAATCTTTGAAAAATAAATTGTTAATCCGGTGTAAGAATTACTTAATATAAATGAGGTTTGTAAGCGTGAATTGTATTTAAAATGTACAAAATCTTCAATAAAACAATGTTTTTGTGACAGTTCATGGTCTACGTAAAACGGGCGCACGTAATGACTCTATGACGGAAACTATAAAATAATATAGAAATTTAAATTATTCACAAATATGTGTATAATTTATTTCTGAAGAAAAAGTTTCCGCTTCCATTGTCATAACGGCGGTCGTTGCGCCCGTTATATGGCGGCCACCGCTTTTCGTAGATGTAGATTCTCTCCCATTTCTCAATGACAAAACACTTTAGAATGAGGTTTTATAAAAAAAGTTTTTAATTCAGTTAAAAGTTTAACAAAAATGTGGCCTTGCAGCCTCATAGAGATTTTTGTTGAATTTTTAAACCCGTCACAATATTAACTTAAAATAGTTTTCGAGCTAATGTAATGCTTTCTTGTTTAATCCATGCAAATTATTTCATAATATAGCTACAGTTTTAAACATACTCTTAAAATATCATATTCCGAAATATGTACTCATAACTTTGTTATTCAGAAAGTTAAGAGTGTATCTGACATGACGCACTAACGAGTGCCATGGACCCAGTTCATGATTCTCCCCAGTGGTGGAATTTTTCGTCGGAGTTTTCCTGACTTAAAAAAAAAAATCGTTCATTAAAAAAATGATCGAAATTTTGTTCACTTTAGACCGCTCATAATTGCTATACCTGTATAATCCAATAAAATTTAAAGTAAAAATTAATTAATTCGGTTAGACAAAAAAAGCGCAATGTGAACAAAAAACGAAAGACTTCACTTCAGGGGTCAACGTCATACCTACAAAAACGTACGGCGGCACGCTTGCAACGTTCAAAGGCCGAGCCGACCATAGATGTAGGATTTTTTTGCTACGCAAAAGATACACAATGCGTGTGAGCGAGAGATCCCGATCCAGTTGATTTCAGAGGAGAAAGAAAGAGACAAAAAATAAATTGCAATTGAGACATTGTTTTCACAAGAAAGGGCCCCTAGAGTCAATGAGTGCTTTGCGGCGTGGGGTATTTTGTGATTATTTTAAAAATCCCTTAATAAAAGAACAAAAAAGATTTAAGCTCAGCTATGGTGTCTTGTTCTGTGTGTGAATGTGATGTGACAAAAAGAAATAACCTGAATCAATACACTTTTCACAGGTAAATACGATTTTGTCATCATAAGTTTCCGAAACATATTTTGTCAAATTTATGCAATTATATCGATGAGAAAAAAGTAATTTCAATGTATTACTTATTCCCATTGTTGTATGTAAGTATATTTTGTAATTTTAAATAGGATTTATGAAAATATTGTGTAAAAATTAAAATTGTTTTTTTACGCTAGTGCTTGACAAAGCGGTTACGTCACAAGTATCGATAAAATGTAACTTAGTTTTAAAGACACCGTAACTGGATTACCATACTACATATTTAACCAAATTATATCTAGAAATTACTAAAGGAAGAAAGTATTGGAACTCACTAGCGCCCGGTTTTTAATTTCTTTTTACTAAATAATAGTTAGTAAGATTTTCTTTAGTTTTTATTCTTTCAATATATTATAACAATTATATTGAAAGTGGTCGTAGTTATTTCTAGTAAATTTTGCTTCAGTTCTGCGAATTGACCACTTACTTATAGCAAATTTACCAAATATAACTATACTACAATAAATTTACAAGTCATCATCATCGCTTAATTTAAAATTTTATTGCAGCGTACAAAAGATTAATTTGTCACACTAAAATCAAAATAAGTGAAAGTGGCAATTGCTTAGAACTAGAGAAAATAGCAGTTTTATCTACTAACACTATGTCAACAGTAGCTAAAATTAATAATTCTTTAAATTATAATAAAATTTTTAAAGAATTGATGCAAGACAGTAACGAAAACGAAGAAACTGATTTCGGCGATGAAATTTTACTGATAGATTATACTGCTTCTCTTTCTCAAATGTCTATTATGATTGTTTCATACATATCGGGGTTTGTGGTAAAAAAAAATTCTAACAAGATTAAGTGTGACTATTGCGTTCAAAGTTTGATATCGAAATCACCCGATACATTATACAACGTGTAACAAAAAGGGTATATACATACCAAGGGCATGGCATCTTTAGATGATATCAAACGATATCGGAAGGGTTTTAACTCAAAATAAAATAGTCAAAAAATTAGTACCAAATTTTCGGTTTCGTGTGTTCCTTAAAATCAAATCATAACATACGTGGCAGCACACTACATACGTTAATAACTACTCGTTACCCGTCACGTTACTTGCCAAAATCCGATAAATGTCTTCAATATCTCTGTGCGACTAGTATGATAGTAGCCTATCACAGGCGGTGTTTTTCCTCATAACTTCCTAACATAAAGAGATAGGATTAAAAAACCCTTCCAATATCGTTTGATATCATGTAAAGATGCCATGCCTTTGTTATGTATATACCCTATATGTTACACGTTGTATAATTGTTTGATAATCAAAAAGGATTTTTCAAAAACAAATAAAGGCTATCTTACATACCCATCAAATGACGTAATTAAATTGTGTTTTCTCTAAAATAAGTTTTAGCACTACTAAAACTTATTTTAGAGAAAACATGAAGAAAAAAATTATGTCTGAAGTCATTTTTGCGAAACGTGTGCCGAAAATTTTACGGACCGCAGAATCTCTATTCTATAATTTGCAATACCATGTTTTGGATGAAGACCCATTAGATAGCCATAGGTATTTATTTATGAAAGCTATTGTTGAAAGTTATTTTGATCTTCGCTTAAAACATGAAAGCAAAATGTTAAAATTTGATAGAAAAATATTACGGACACACTTAAACAGAATTGTAATATTTCAAGGTCAATAACCTTGAAATATTTAGGTTTCACAAAGAGTCGTTCGACTACAGATGCGGGTATTGGTCTACTGAAACACATATTTAATGCATGGGAGAGGTCGCAAAATCCTATTGGAATTTTTTGTGAACTCTCCAAAGCCTTTGATTGTGTGCACCATGATACACTTTTGCGTAAACTACGCCATTGCGGTGTCCCAAATTCCAGTGTGTAGATATTAATGGTGTGAAATCTTCCGGGCTACCAGTTTAGTTAGGTGTACCGCAAGGCTCAATACTGGGTCCATTCTTGTTTTTAGTATATATAAATGATTTACCATTTTATTTGAAAGGCATCTGTGACGTTGTGCTGTTTGCAGATGATACTTCTCTTATTTTTAAAGTAGACAGGAATAGACTAAATTTTGGCGAAGATAACAGTGCACTCTCAATAGTAACAGATTGGTTTACGTCAAATAACCTAGTACTAAATACTAAGAAAACGAAATGTGTAAAGTTCGCCTTGCCAAACGTTAGAAATTTGCGACCCTATATCGTTTTAGACAAAGAACTGAAACTGCGGGCTCGGCAGTTTTTCTGGGAATCACAGTAGATGCCAAACTTCAGTGGGGACCACACATATCAACTGACTGAAAATGACTGAAGGTGAAGGAAAACATCTTGAGGAAACCTGGACTTTGGGTCTGAAATCGCCAACCCGCATTGAACAAGCGTGGTGATTACGCTCAATCCTTCTCTGTATGAGAGGAGACCTGTGCCCAGCAGTGGGACGATAAATAGGTTGATGATGATGATTTTTGATTTTGGATAAAAATAAAGTGCTTTTATTCCTGTACTACAATTTCAATCAGTATTGCGCCTGAAATAACTTGTAAATATCTGAAACTAGCTGAAAATGGTTTTTATTATATAAATAATCGATAATGAAATATTTATCATAAGCCATCCTGGACAACACTAGTTTTCACTCAAACATTGTCATTTACGCACACATGTGTATATATTTTTTTGACTCAGTATCGAGTCGTTTATGTGTATCTTTTACTTCCTATATCTATGGAGCCGACACTTATTTTTTAAACATTGTGATTTCTGTAAACGCTTATTAACGACATAAATGAATCAAAATCATAATTATATTAGTGGCATGCGGTCTAGCCTTTTCGCGAGTTTGCGTTACGATGTCAGATACACCCTGTATATACTTATATCGTTGATTTATATAATAACCAGTGAAACTTATGTAAAAGTAAAATTGAATTATGACTATAACTCAGATTATTCGACAGTATCGATGCAGTTATTGAAAATATCGATATAATTGTATCGGAGTATGAAAGCTGAACAATTTGTGCATCCCTTAGAAATGTCAGAGAGGTAGGGATGCACCTTGGCTGTCTCGAATCCAGACTTTGTGATTTACCTGCATTTCATTGTTATTTTGTTTAGCAATTCATAATGTATCATTAGTTAGCTGTAGGAAAGGACGTGTGCATTCAAAATAAACTTAAAACTTTTATTGTATTCTGCTGTACCTTTGTCAAAATATCGAAATGAACGTCTAAGTATTGAAAGATTCTATTCAAATCTGCTAGCTACACGAATTTGTTAATATTTGGTTGTCTGTCTGCTTTGTTGTAGTGTATTTGCGTTTTTCCACTCCGCAAGTAGTGTGCTCACATGTAATGGCTAACCGAAAGTCTGTGTACTTGCATCCAACTGTTTTAAAAATAGCAATGTGGCAACAATGAAATGTTTTATATTAAACACCTGCAGGGTAACTGCGTAACACATTATCAGTAGCAATGAGTTTCATTTTGACAGTTCAACAACTTTCATTGCGTTATTTATGTTGTTGAGCAGACACATTTTGAAACATATCGAGCAATGGAATAGCAATAAGCTTTGAAATGATTCCAACTGATAGTATGTTACGCCCTTAGTGTGCTGGAATATTTTAAACTGAAGGAATAGACTAAGATAAGATTTCTACATTGACAAGATTCGGGTTAACTGTTAGTTTCGTTGTTGTTTTATTTCAATAAAATGTAGCCGGTTCATTTTGAAGCTTATATCTGTGATTTTAAAATAAATTATTGTACAAAAATATGCGAGTTTTACTTTATTCCAAAGTTATTCCCAATATTTGTTTTATACTGCATGCATGGACGGCAGCATGTCAAGCTACCCGAAACTGTCGAATGTTCCCAATCAACCTTGAGCCTTAATAATGTAAATGGCTTTGACTGCCTCTGTGGCGTAGCGGTAGCGGACGCGGCCGCTGCGCAAGGTGGCGCGGGTTCGATCCCCGCACAGTGCAATTATTTGTATGCATGAATATGAATATTTGCACTGGTCTGGTCGTGCCTCGGAAAGCACGCTAAGCCGTTGGTCCCGGTTGCCATACGAACATCTAGTGGCAGTCGTAACGGGTTGTTGGAGCCCTCAAAAGTCCAACAATTGGTCTAACGGCAATGCTTCGATGTCACCTTCGGGTTGTGGAGGTCAGACGGCAGTCGCTTCACGGAAAATGTCGAAGTTTAGTCATATCAGCAGTTGGACTGGTAAAGCCGACCCCAGACTCCAAAGCTGAAAAGGCTTCGGACGCGACTGGGATTAACGCTGGGATGATGATGAACCTTCAGCCTTAATACTTTAGCGGTAAAGTTGGAAAATTGACAGCTTGTGGTAGCTTGATGTGCTGTGGTCTGTACAAGGGAGCAGGTAGGGGCAGCTGACCCAAAGAGATTCTAAAAAGGTGCCAAATGTAAAGCAACCAAAGTACTAAATCTTTGACTTGACTTGCTTGATCGATTATTAAGGAGATGTAAGGAATTCATGAAACTTGAATTCTAAAAAGTCGAGAGTCTACCAACAATTCATACTTATCTTATTGTTTGTATCAACTTGCCCAAGGGCCATTTTATTATTTTGCTAATGTGGGCACTAGTTATGTTATAAGTACGTACTTAGTATAAATACAAAACAGTCATATTTCGCCAATTACAAGGAATGTAAAAGTTGCGTAATGTTGATATTCTCATCTGATGGTAGTGACGGAAATATATATATATATATATTTAGTGAACTATAGTAATTCAGGGAAAAAAAAAAAACATCAAGTCAGGGAAATTAACATACAAAAGAACCGAGAACGCAGTGGATGTAATATCTCCACTAATTCAATGCTTACTCTAGAATGAATATACAGTATGGCTCTAAAATCCTTTCCTGTCCCAAGGGCATAAGCATGTCTTCCCTACAAAATCCACGCCACCCGGTCTACTGATCTACTCCCTAATATGCAATGGTCGCTGAAACACCATGAACACGAGGCTGCATAGTGCAGGGACTAGTGCGATCTTGAAGTTAATTAATTTAATCGAATCTAGCCCATTATATTTTACTACGCAAAAACTGGATCGACTATCGAAACTTTGTGACTTTACAATAAGGTTTATTTTACCCAGCACGTCCGATCAAGCCGCCTGAGTTGGCACTAGGAGAGTATTGCGTCCTTTTCTACAGGGATACCAGAATATAAAAAATCTCTTTAGAAATATTTGGCATTTTTTTAGTAAATTGATATTTACTTTTTTGTATTATTATAGCGCAACATAATCAATAAACTAAATTAGCTTTTGTATTAGCACACACAACAAAATATGCAGTGTAAAGTGTAGGCAAAAATACAATAGTAGGCTTTTGTGGTTATTTTCCTCTAGCATAAAATCAATGATTTTGAATGTATAAGTTTCTTTTGATTTAAAATAAAAAAGCTTTTATATTTAATGTAGTTTCAATTACGATTTTGTATCTTTTATTGAGTTCTCAAGGCTTGTGTGCCCAAGTTGTCTCCTGTATTGACACGCTTGTATCGCCTCTCGTTTAGGACTGGTGTAGTGCCAAAGTCCTTGAAGCTTGTCAACGTGCAGTCCCTGCCCAAAAAGGGTAGTCTTACTGATCCTACCAACTATCGGCCGATTTCTGTGACCTCCATACTGTACAAGATTATGGAGCGTATGTTAAACTCGCGCCTCTTAGCATACCTGGCAGGTTACGATCTCCTCAGTTACCGACAGTGTGGGTTTCGCCGCAATCGGTCAAATGGGGACATACTATTGTACGCCACTAACTTGAGGGGCGAAGCCCTTGACAAAAATAGGGAAGCGATTGCCGTCTCCTTAGTCTCCTTGGATTTACCAAGTGTGCCATACCCGGCCCTCCCATACACTGGCCTTTTGAGTAAGGTTCCAGCGTACGGGATTTCCCCTGGCCTGACTGGCTGGGTAAAAGACTTCCTGAGTGAACGATCTCTCTAAGTTGTCATCACATCACAACTCATCGGAGACCATGTCGACTAATGCCTGAATAATGTGTTCCTCAAGAGTCTGTTGACTCTGCAACTCTGATTCTGCTGCATGTCAACGATCTGCTGATACTCGATATCTGTGGGAATGCAGATAACAGCATAGTTGTGGAGATTCTTGTCGGGTGCTTGGGCTAGTAAGCTAAGGAAGCAATCCAGTTGGGCACGACCTAAAGCGGCTGCAAGTCCCCTCTTTGAGGAGTGGCTAGAGAAGCCCACGGCGCCCTCACCTTCCGCCTGACGTAGGTCCTCACCGGACACGGTTGTTTCGGGAGGTTCCTGTTCCGGATAAGGCGGGAGGAAACGCCAGGGTGTCACCATTGTGTGGATCGCCCTGAGGACACGGTGGAGGTCTGCGCGGCTTGGTTAGAGCACCGCCTTGTCCTCGTGGCGGCGATCTCTCGCGTCCGACCCTGGTCCAGGCCATGGTCCGGAGCGAGAGTGCATGGCACACCGTCACCTCCTTCTGAGAAGCAGTGATGCTGGCAAAGGAGGAGGTGGAGGGCGTGAGGCAGCGGGAATCCCAGCGCCCTCACGCCACTAGCCGCCGTAGGAGGCGCCCTGGTCTGCAGACAACATCGAACTCCCGACCACCGTTGGCGCAGGCCTGCGGGCGATGAGCAGTGGGCAGCTCGCCGCCCAGTGAGGACAGGCCCGAGTCGACGGCGTATTGTATTTCACGCCCGCCTCAAAGAGATGTCAGCACATCGTGACGGGGTCCACGAAGACGGGTGCCTCCCGAGTCAGGGTTGTAAGAATCAAGTGAAGAAACACGGGTGAGTTTTAGTCAGTAAAAGTCTGACACGCCTTTTATACCGCGTACATCGTAAGACTGGAACAATTTGCTAGGAGCTGTCTTTTGGTCTGGCTAGACTGAGTAGACTCTAATAAAGTAGCGGGCTTTACCATCAACTGTTACATCACTGCTTACCATCAGGCCGGACTACGGTTAAGCTACTAGTTTATATTTAAATAAACAATTTAGTAACGCACAGATTTGAAACAAACTAGCACCACGTTAGCGGGAGTTCTTTCGTGACATGGACTCTGGAATGGAAGTCCATATTTTAATTATCCCCGAGCTAAAAACGTAGGGGCACCCTATTAGAATGAGATGCATATCTACTTCTTGTTCCCTCCCTCAGCTTGTATTTTATTTCAACTTTGCAGTCTGGTTACAAACATAGGTTAACCATGTTGGGATCGATGTATTTTTTTTCCACTGTACAAATATGTAGACTTCATAAACTTAATATCGTAGGTGTTTGTTATTTCCGTCGAATATTTTCCTAAAGCAATGTAACAAACCAAATGTGTAAAAAAACAGCTTTATTAACAAAAACACACAAATGAACTAAAACTCCTCACTGAAGTCAACATCCATGTCTTCAATTATTTCATCTGCATTACCAATGTTTTCCAAAGTACCAACCTCTTTTGAATTAGAATCTTTTGCATCATCTAGTTTTGCTGTATGTTCCATACATTCCTTTTGAACAGAATCGTTATCTGATGGTGATTTTCTTTTGTGTTCTATACTGTTACTGTCATTAACTATTACCTCAGGTGTAAGTACATTATTAGTATTATTTACATCAACTCTTGAAGTATTATCTTTTATAACTTCAATAGCATTAGTTTCTTTAACATTATCTGTAGTATAGGGGTCATTAATTTCTATAATACCTTCAATTGCCTTATTGGCAATGTTAATAACACCCTGATTACTTTCATCACCTATTTCAATAATATCACCAACTACGTTATTTTCATGATTATTTCTTTCGACAATTCCATCGCTTTGATCATTGATCTCAATAATTTTAACAGCTTCATCAGTAGGTTCTTCACCTCTTGAATTTTTGGCAATATCCTTATCAGCGTCATCTACAATCTCAACAACATCTTGGCTACCTTCTTGGGCATAATTTTTATCAACATTTGCCTCCATTTCTATATTATCCAAATTCTCTTCAGCTTCTTCTATCACAACTTTATCATCACTTATTTCCCTCGTATTTGTACCTTTATGTACATCAGCGGTCACAGACTGGTTAACTGAAGTAACATCGCATTCATCATCTGAGCTAGCTATTACAAATGATTTGTGTTGTTTCTCAGCTGTGACATTTGTTTCTACCTCTTCATCTACTTCTATAATAACACTATCTTGTTTTCCTGTGGTGTTCATAGAGTTTTGTTTAAGTCGTGCCAAGCGTCTTTCTTCGGCTAGTTTTCTGTTTCTGATCATTCTTTCCTTTTGATCATCACTGATGGAAGGGGAGGAAGTTGCTTTAGGCATTGTGAATGGTGATCTGGAAATAGATATCAAAGAAATGGTAAGTGGTAAATTAAATTTAGAAGCCCAATATTGAACAAAGAGTGTGCTTTACTATCAACGAATGATCACTGCTTACCATCTTGCGCGATCGCGGTCAAGCACTAGTACATAACGTTAAAAAAAATGTACATATCAAAGAAAGCGACAGAAACAGTACCCAAGAGGCAGATAGCCTTGCCGCGTTGTATTACAATGCTAATTCTAAATTTTTTGATAAAGAAGCAGGTCAGCCTAATGGTCACCTGAAGAGTCGATTAGCTGCTTTGCGGTATCTTGAAGAATCCAAGTGGGCACTGTGACCCCATGGCCCTAATTTTTCAACCCCAAACAGCTCTAACATACGACTGCCAATCAGCTCGGCCCCCCGTTCTAGGAAGATCGAAATGCGCAGCTGTGTTGATACATGTTGCATCCCACACTAAAGGTCTGCCAACTTCCAAGGCATAATGGTAAACATGTTTCTTACTACCTGGACTGAGACTATATTGAAAGTCTGAATGAATAAATATTGCCTCGTTACTCTACTGGTTGCAATCTTTACTTCTGAGCATGAGGTCCTAGGGTCGATACTTGGTTAGAGTAAACTTTTGGGCTTTCAGTTTTGAATTTTTTTGAGTCAGCCAGCCCAGAGACTGGCTTTGTGTTTGGTTGATGGCCATAGGCCTGCTATTAAATGGGACTTTAATATATGTATACACATCTGACCATAGGTAATGGATAATAATGGCTGGTCACCAGCGCATATTGCCTATATCTATTATGTCTAACCATTTTAAATGAAAGCTTATCATTGATATTAGTTCAAGCTTCACAAAAACTGTATAACAAAACACTAGCTGTGCAAATGTATAAGGACACAATCATGACAGGAATTAAGCTATATAGACCTGTAGCAGCCTCACAGATGCTACAACAATATTGACGACCTTCCGCGAAAGGGTTCAAATAAATCACACCAGGATCGCGGAAGTCATGGCATGCATCTCGACAACAAAGCGCTAGGGTCTCGACCGCCTAGAGCGAGGGTTGCCTAATAAATCTCACCCCGGAACTCCGGAAGCACATCTGTGGACCCACGTGCTTGGGAGCGTGTGAAACCATACCGAACCGCCTTGCACGTGAACTGAATTGGCGGGTACTGTCCACTGACCAATCATACGCCATCTTCCTTCGATCAACGAATCAGCATCGAGGGCGCCCGATTGGTCACCCCACTATTATTTAGACATTGCTATTAGTATTTAAGTGAGTGCATAGCTTGTAAGACACATTAACACTACATTTCGTCACATTAACATTACATTTCTTCACCTGTAACATTCACATTCTGTCGCATCTACTCTTGTAATTAGTAACTCCTAGTAGTCCTAGTATACATTGTACCTCTTTACTTACGTGCAATGTTCTATCTATTTAGTTTTAATTACGTAACACGACCCGTAGGTCGCAACTCAACTACGGTACGCGCGTGTAGCGCGTACGCTACAGACCCATTAAAAACAAAAGAACACATGACTGGGGCATATATCCATAATCTATGCTCAATGCTACCCACCTATCAGTTTTTGGAGTGTGCATAACTTTCTTCACAGAGTCAGGTGCTGGTGTAGCCCTAGCTAGGTCAATTTGCTGCTGCAGTAGCTTGTCAAACTCATCCTGCTCCTGAGGAGTTTCAGTTTCTTCGTCACTGGAATCTTTCTGGACCACCGTGTCTTCGGATATGTACTGGTCTGTGCGGATTTTATGGAGGTGCACCTGAAATGGTTAAATAAAATGTCTATTTAAAAATATAATATAATTTTTTATAATTTTAATAATAATTATTATTACTTTTTCTGTATTGGTTGATGTCATTTTGTCAACGTCTTACATATTTTCTTTTTTCCATATCCAGGATAAAAAGAAACACTATTACGAAGACTCCACTATGTTACCAGTTTGTATCTCATGAAATTAGTATTTATTTATGTTGCCATTATAACTAAAAATACTCAAGACATTATTTTTTTTGATAATAATGGTACCCTTCATGCATGAGCCCATCATGTGCTTGACCATTTTTTATATCTCTATTTATTTTTGCCAGTTACCAAGCCCTCTCTCTCTGAAATTTGTACTGAGCATATAAAACCCGCAAATACCGCTTATAAACCAAGCTAAGTACACTTGCCTAGCTTTGTATTTGATTTATGCATGACAATTCATAGATTACTTACTTGATTGGATACTTAAGCATTATTAGTCCTAATTAAAGCAAGTGCTTTAAGTAAGAAACATAAAATATTTACTTACCATAACAGGTCTCTTCTTGCCAAGACTCTCAATCTTCTTCAGACAGTCTTCAAACTCGAACTTAGGGTACAGCCTGTATGCCCAATGTTCTAACTTCTTCAGGAGCATATCTAAGTCTTCCTTCTCATGCCCTTTGCCTGGAATATCAAACAATACATGTTAAAAGAAATCAGTCACTGAATGACTCATTAGCACCAAGGATAGATGAAACTATGCAAACATTTGACTGAAAGTCAAACACACTGCTCACTTTGCTATTGTCTTGGATGCTACAAAAAGCTACTGCACTCTCACACACATGTACCCAAAGTATTTATATATTTTGTAAATACAAAATAAAGTGTGCATTGCTTTTTGATAAAAATATTTGAGATAAAGGTGAGGGGATGCTAATAAGACACGATCACTAAGAATGCATTAAAGCCTCAAATAATGAATAAATTTCACTCTAACTTACCCTTAAACTTAAAATCCTTGAAGTGATCAGGTAAGATCTGTATGCCTCTTGGGCCTGTAAGACGAGCGGGGTTCAATATAAACCGTGGATTCTTTATCACCCTCTTAGTTTTGGTGGATGATGGGTCAACCCGTCTCTTATCTTCTTCTGTCAACAACATAGAAATTGATGATTTTCTTGAAAATATAGCTTCTTATATGAGGGATAAGAAATTTAAATAATGTGAAGGAAGGTCTAAAAGTATCTGAAACAAACAGCTTATTGATGAACCTATACAGTAAGCCATAGCAGTAGATGCTCTTTCTCAAATGAAAACAGATGATCCACTCATTGTACTTTTTCTGGAGCCATGTCAAAGCCTAGGTATTATAACGGATAGACCCAACGACTTGCACATTTGATAGGTTCTGTTGCAACTGTACTACAGCTTATGACTGCGCTTATTTCTCTCAACCTGCTTTAACTTGGGTTATGGAGCCGGCAAAATATTGAGGTATTATAGACGTTACGACAGACAAACTCTTAAATTCAGAGACTTATGTGAAATGTGAACATTAACAACAGAAAATTATTATGTACCTGCTTCATCATCTTTGGGTTCATTATCGTCACTGTCGACCGGAGACCCGGATCGAGAACGAGGTCTTTCGTCAAACTCATCACCTTCAATTACTCTTTCTAGCTCTTGCGCCTCTCCCGCTTCATCTTCTAAGAATATGTCTTCGAGGAGAGACATTTTATTTGTATGAATAAATTAACAACGAAAACACAAAAACGTATGAAACAGTACAATTTTGTAAAACTAACTTGACGTCTTTAAAAGCGGGAAATGTTGTTTTTTTTTTGGTTCATTTCTTTCCGTTCGGGCGATTGGAAAAGGCAAAGGCATAGTACGCCATACAGCCAAGTCTTCAGTAATTTTTTTTCTTCATTAAATATCTATCCTAATTTATCCTAACTTATCCTAGCATAACTTAACCTAAACTAACTCCTTTCGTTTTACGCGTTTGGACGATAAGGAGCGGTTTAGCGTAAAGACATGATGAGGCCACTATGCTACAATATTTCACTGTTCTTTTTGAATTATTCACTGAATGCACTTTTACTACATAAATCACGCGTTTTTATTTAGTAAACGACACTATAAATAATTTTAAAAGTCCAATGAAAAATGAGCGTGACACTCATCTTGACATTCCCGCCAAAACCGGGAAATGTTTTTCTTTTTACTTCGTTCAAAATCATTGGCGAGTTTAAGGCGTTTTCGAAGCCTTTAATATTTGTTTCGGAATACAGTTAGGCATTGCATGTTTCATAAAATTTTAAAATTTAAGAGATATTTTGCTTCTAAACGTAAGATAAAATAATTTAATTTAGGATAAACACATTTGAGGTATGTTCAAGTTGTTGAACGAAAATTTTTACCTGTGGAACGCCCTAAAATAATGTGGAGCTTCCGTTTATCGATTGTTTACGGTAAATTTAAATTTTACGGTAAATGTTGTTATTCCCTCTCCTTAGTTTAATATTATTTTTAACAGAATTTAGTGTTTTGTGCCTAATAGCTGTACTACTGCAACTATATTATTATGAAAAATTATAATAATAGAATGGTTTCATTTTTATTAAGTTATATTACCCTAGAAAAAATTATAGCGCTTCCAATGGGGAAGAAAACGCAAAGCTATTTGAAGATGTCGCTGATGGCGTTTGACTTATAACAATAGGCTATTTGACAGATTTATAATTTTTATCTTGAATTACTTGGTTGCGGTTAAGAAGTTCACCCAAAGTATATTTTTTTAATTTTAAATACGTATTTCGTAAGAAATATGCAAATAAAAATTCAAAATTCAAATAAGCCGCGAAAACGATATAATCAGCAATATGGCGTTGTGCCTGGTAAGTGACGTCACAAGCGGTTTTCGGTTCTCAGTGGTGTTTGTTTTTAATTATTATTTGCTGTTGTTATCTAATAAAATGGTTTACAAGTGGTGTGCTGTACTGGGTTGTACAAATAAATCGATAAAAACCCCCGAAAAACAGTTTATAAGTTTGCCGAAAACAAGCGATGATGCGCGTATGACGTCATCGCGACATTAGCCAATCCGGATCGTTTCACAATGTGTGGCGCGAGAAACAAAAAGCCAAACATATTTTTGTGTTTTGGATATAATAATTGTTATTATTTTTTATTAAAACTCTTGTAAATGATATAAAGAACCCTCATTTTATGCAATTAAAGCAAAAAATCACAAATAATTGAATACTGTCAAATAGCCTATTAGCTTTCAGTCGTAACACGTTTTATGTTGAGGTTTTTTTTTGTGTTTGACGAGTTTTTTTTAGGTGAAGCAGACCAGTGTATTGTACATGGCCTGTTTCAAGTCAAAAAAGGAATTAAAAGTCTAGAGGAGCTTCAGTAAAAGGACGAAAAGCTGTAGTGTTTTAAGTTACATTAATTTTGTACTAGGTTTATAGTTTCTTTGGTTATATGTAAGTAAATATTAATGTACTTATTATTGCCATATTTTGAAAGTTTCAACCCTATTAACCTAAAATTATTAGGTATTTAGACTTGAATTGTATGAGCAGAATTTTAACTTCGAGGTTTCTCAAGAACAAGAAATACAAGAGAAAAAATTGATTTACCGCCTCCAGAAAGCTATAGAGATATCATCGTAATCTTTATTGAAATCTATTTATATATTCTGTTCTAAATTGAAGTGCATATCTTTAGAGAAAAAGTGATTTCCATTATTATTGCAACAAATTGCTACACAACGCGGCATATTTTTTACATTTTTATAAACAACGCAAACTAGAGCAAATTACAATAGGTTTTGACAGTTTATTTGGGTCAAACGATATCAGCGCCTCTAGTGGCGAGATTTGTCAGTTTTCTTCCCCATTGAAATCGCATACATCTCAAGTTTTGTTAGGACAGCAATCGTGAAAAATGTGGTCGTAAAAGATTCACAAGCAGTAAACAGAACGTTTATTTGGTCTCTAATAATGAGGGTAGTAACAGTAGATCTAATCTTTATTCGTAAATACCTCCGATTATGATGATTTATGCTAATCTTCGTTTGAGTTAAAATGCTTAGGTCCGTATTACGGAACCTCACTCGTAACTCAAGCTTTACTTAAATCTCATTTAAAGCTTTGTTGATTTGTTGAAACTGTGTATTTAGTTTTATGTAACGCTTACATCTTGAGCAAAGTTCTGTAATACGGTCCTTAGCCACTTGAACGTCCCGATTTGACAGCTAGGAAAGCATTGTACGTCTCCGAGCGCGCGATCGGTATCAAGCCGCGCCGAGCGCTCGTAAAATCCTCGTTATTTTCTTCTTATTTTTTAGCAGAAGTCTATTTAATTACTTATTATTATTGGGTTATGGGTATTAAAATAAAAACAAAGGAATACTTAGTGATATCTTCAATATAATATTTTTCTTTTAATTTAGCACAGAGAGTCGCCATACACCGGTAGCTGTCAGTATCAAAAAGGGAAGAGGGAGTTGCCAACAAAAATAAATATGACATGAACTATTTAAATCAATAGATTAATTTTTGCATCATATCGATTCTATCTAATTATTTCAACACGCCCCCTCAAAAATTAATCTCACAATACAATCACAATAGAAGTTCTAACTAAACGGTACACAGCGACTTTCAAGTGTCTCCTGGGAAATACAAAAATGATTGGTCCAGCATTTGCTGCACAGGATCAGGGAAACCCAGAAAAACCTGATCAAACCAATTTAATAAAAAAAATGTCACAACTTATTCTAGACCCATTTTACTCCTAAAGATCTGGAATGTTGTCGCAGGCAATGGTTTTGTCATGGCATCTGCAATCTGATTACCTGTGGGAATATAATTTAATTTTATTATATTTTTCTCAACTTGCTCTCTTGAAAAATGATATTTAATATCAATGTGTTTAGATCTCTTGTGGCTGGTTGGATTACTTGCAATACTAATACAACCATTGTTGTCCTCATAGATTGTAATTGGTTTATCTATTTTTATATTAATACTAACTGCAAGAGATCTAAGCCACAATGCCTCCCTAACAGCTTCATACAAAGCCATATATTCAGCTTCAGTGGAAGAGGCTGCCACAGACATTTGTTTCTTAGTGTTCCATGTAATAGTGCACACATCAAATAGTTTAAATAAAAAATCCAGTTGTACTTTTTCTGTCTTGAGTATCATTTCCACCCCAGTCTGAGTCTACATAGCCACATAAAATATCATTGTAAGTATCACACCTTTCATAGCATAATTTTAATTCAGTAGTACCTTTTAAGTACCTTAACACTCTCTTCAGACACTGCCACAATTCTATGTTACTTTTGTTAGTATACCTACTTAGTATATTAACACTTGTGCTTAGGTCTGGCCTAGTACATAACATTATGTACATCAAACATCCTATTACATTTCTACATGGTGCGTCATATTTATCATTAGAGTTTAATGCTTCAAAATTTAATTTATTTTCTAGTGGGGTTTTTACAGGATTACAATCATGCATTTTAAATTTATTCAGTACTATTTTTATGTATGCACTTTGATCTAGGAATATTTTGTCATTATATCTAGTCACTTTAATGCCAAGAAAGTAATTTATGTCTTTTAAATCAGTCATTTTAAATTTGCTCATCAAATAATTTTTAAAACCACTTAGTGTATCAATGTCAGCGCATGCTATAACCAAATCATCAACATAGAGTACAACATATATATTTTTATAAACACTGCCTCTATCTAAAAAGTATATACATCTATCTACTTCAGAATTCTGAAAACCCTTTTCTTTTAGTGAGCAATCAAAAACTTCAAACCAGCACCTTGCTGCTTGCTTTAACCCATAAAGAGCCTTATTTAGTTTACAGACATAGTTATCTTTGCCATTCACACCCTCAGGAATTTTCATAAATATTTCTTCCTTTAAGTCGCCGTTTAGAAACGCGGTCTTAACATCCATGTGATGAATTAGCAAATTGAATTGATTGGCAAAGGCAATTATAAACCTAAAACTAGACATTCTAGCCACCGGCGCAAAAGTCTCATTATAGTCTGTTAAATATTCTTGACTAAATCCTCTAGCTACAAGACGAGCCTTATATCTGACAGGTTTGCCAAATTCGTTAGTTTTAATACTAAAAATCCACTTACAGTCAACAATGTTTTTGTTTTCTGGTTTAGGTACCAGAGTCCAAGTTTTATTGGAATAAAGAGCATCTAATTCATCCTTAACAGCATGTTCCCATTGATCCCTATCATCCAATGATTTGATTTCAGCATAAGAACTAGGAATACTTGATACAACAGATTGAGCGCACATTAAATAATCATCGCCATATTTCCTGTAATGTAATTCACGACCTTTTAATCTATCACTCCTCCTAGGCTCACTATTTAAACTTTCTGTGTTACTTTCAGAATTACTTTTTTTTCATCTCAATAATGTCATGTTGTGGTTTGTGAGGTCCAGCCTCACCATCAGATTTAGCCATATCTGATTTATTGCAATCAGAGTTTCGGGACTTTATTAATACTGATTTAGAATTATTACATATATCAGTTTTTCCATGAGAATTTAAAATATCCTCTTCAGGATTTACCTTAGGCCTGGATTTCACAAAATCCAGCTCGTCCACGATAACCTCTCTGACCAATACGAACTTTTTAATTTCAGGATTCCAAACTTTATAACCGTTTGGTTCATATCCAACTAAAATACCTTTCCATGACTTTTCATCAAACTTATTTTTATTGGTTTTAATATGCACTTAAACAGTCGAACCAAAAACCTTTAAATATTTAACTTTAGGTTTTACTCCATGCCACATTTCATATGGTGTTTGTGAAAGCTTTAATGCTCTTGTTGGTGTTATGTTAATTAAATAGACTGCAGTTAAAACTGCCTCACCCCAGAACTGTTTATCCAACTTAGCACCATTAATCATAGATCGAGCTTTTTCAGTTATGGTACGTACCATCCGTTCAGAGACACCATTTAACTGTGGAGTTCGAGGGACTGTCAAATGATATGTGATTCCTTTCTCAACACAATAAGATTTCATTTCTGTAGATAAATACTCTCCACCATTATCACAATATAGGTTAACCAATTTTGTATTAAATTTAGCTTCACTTTTAGCAATAAAATCTTTGAATGTTGCAAATACATCAGATTTGTAAGTAATTATATATGTAACACAATAATGAGTGAAGTGATCTACAAACAATACAAAATAGTTTTTATTGTCAACAGTACTAGGAGTGATAGGTCCACAGACATCTGAATGGACAATAAACAATGGTCGTTTAATATGACTTTTGTCCTTACCTTTATTAAATGGTAATCGACTCTGTTTCCCATTTATGCATGATTCACATAAATCGTTTGTTGGTGTTACAGTAGATATTTGATTTATATCCTCAATCATGTTATAATTCTTTAATTGTAAAAATTTATTCTTACTTATATGGCCTAATCGTTGATGCCATAATGAATAAATATTATTATAATTTTTACATACCTGAGAAACAGACTGACATTTATTAACTGATGCAACAAAGTCCAAAACAATTAAATTATTAGATAACTTACCAGACATTAATACATTACCATCTTTGATAATTTGGGCACTGTCCTTTTCAAATAGAATGCTGAGTCCAGCCTGTTGCATTTTTGACACCGATAGTAAATTGTATGGCACATCTCTACAATATAGAACATCCTCTAGTTCACCTTGAATGCCCATGTTACTGGTAACCTGTAGAGTACCACTTTTGGTTGCTGAAATAAATTCACTATTTTTAGCGACAGAGATTTTTAAAGGAACAGTTAAAATTGTATATGTAGAAAATAGATCATCTCTGTTTATGATATGATCTGATGCCCCTGAGTCCAGTAAAAAGGTTATTTTATTTGATTGCTCCTTATGTTTATGCATGCCAGTCATAAAGGCAAATCCAGAAAATTCATCCGGCTTAGATGATTGAATAGTATTGACATTTTGAATTGTTCGGGTTTTATTTTCAATGTTATATTTTTGCTGATTTGTTGATTTCTTATAATGAAAACAATTTTTCTTCAAATGTCCTTTAGGTCCACAATGATGACATTTTATAAAATGAGTATTTTTCCACAGTTTATTCTGGTAATGATTGTTCTTGAAATTGTTTTGCTTTAAAATATTGTTATTATTCTTCTTGAAACTCTGTGTTTTGTTATCCACATTGACATGTAATACTTTTGAACTTGTGTCAGCACAATCATTTCTCAATTTAACCTCATGGTCTAGTAATCTAGTTTTTACAAAAGCTAAAGTCAGACTATCCTCCGACAATGTCTCAATAGCAGTTATTATGCCATCATATGATGTAGGTAACGTAAGTAATAAGTGGGCTATCTTATCCGTCTCTTCCAGTTTCGCTCCAGCTGCAAGCAGTTCTGTGATCAAGTCATCAAAAATTGCAAAGTGTCGCACTAAAGTTGTGTCACCCTGTAATTTCAGCACAAGTAATTTTTTTCTTAGTGCTAACTGCGTAGCTATACTTTTACGTTCGTACAGAGCATCTAAATTCCGAAATATCTCTTTAGCTGTAGTTTCGTCTCGTGCAAATCCAAGGTATGAATCCGACAAGTACTCAACACTATAAGCCCCGCACGATGATATTGCGACGGAACCTTGTCACAATAACAGCGTTGTGACGTCATCTGTCACACAAAAGGACAGCTAGCAAAAGAATGTTAAATGCAAAATTAATATTAGGGTTAAGGGTTTACTTATATTTTATAATTTTATTACACTCTTTATAAAGAGTGTATGTATAATAAAATTCATATTAATTTTGCATTTAACATTCTTTCGTAGGTATACCTACTCACCCATATTCTGACAAATAAACTTTCATTATTAAAAATTACAAGGAAATAATTTTTGTAGACGTAAGAAAAATATACTTATTCGTATATCTTTCTTACATGTATACTATTTTTTTCTAACTACATTTCTGTTAATTTGCGAGCGGGAATTGAACCAGAGTCCACTGTGTAGTAGTCATGTTTTAATTACTACCTACATCTATCAGCTTATAAATAAAACCAGGATAATATGTAAAAAAATGTATATAGTCTTCCGAATCAGAACTGCTTTCTGTGTCTGTCGTTTCCGATTCACTGTCGTCGTCGTATTTATGACAAATAACTCGTCAGTTATTCGATCTTTATTCCAATATTCCTCTTCAAGCCGTTTAACATGATTGACTTCCTTTCGCCAGTCATCTGGAGTTATTGACGCCAACGCCTCCAACGTCAGAGCTTCAATGCGACTTTCCAACTGCTCCACATTCTTTTCTGACACCCTCATCTTTACCAGGTTCCAGATGTACTCAATGGGGTTGAGGTCGCAGTTGTAAGGTGGTAATCTAACGACTTCATGGCCATTGCCAGCTAATAAATTGTCAATTTTATAATTTTTCGGCGGTCTGTGCCGTTTAAGAAAGTCGATGTTGTGAGCTTGTAGCCACTCAACAATCAACTGTTTTTTATTGTTCATACTTGGTGGCCTATTCTCATCCCTACTGTGATAAGGGGCGTTGTCCATCACAATTTTGGAGTTGCGTGGTATGTTGGGTACTATTTTTTCTGTAAGCCACTTGGTGAAATTCTCAGCATTCATTTGGTCATAGTAATCCCCCGTTTTGGTGTCTGCTTTAAACATTAAAAGGGCATTGTCAACAAAACCGCTTTAACTTCCCGCGTGAACTATTATCCATCGGCGGCCGGGGCTGTCGTTCCGTCTCACTCCATCGGATGTTGTTTGCCAACATTTTTCTACCGTGTAGTGTGCGTGTATCCACGTTTCGTCGAGATAAATAACGAGCCTTTTGTTATTACCAAGCGAGTCATTTTCTTTCGTACGTCGTAAATATTTAGCCCTCCACGCTTGAATTTGGGGTCTTTGAATTAGGGCCAGTCTTTTTTGGTAGCATCGTTTAAATTGGTAGCCTAAATCACATTTAATTATTTTTCTTAATGTAGTTTCACTACCAGTATAATTAAGGTCTACTTTTGAAGCCGCCAAGATTTTGCGCATTGTGGGTATTTCTCTCCTCACCGTACACATTGAATCTATAATATTTCTTAAAGCTGTTAAGGAAAACCCGGCGAAATATTTCTTCTTTTGTCTTTTTCCTTTAGTAGGAGTTCTCATTTTTCTGCCACTGGCTGTTGCTGACTCATGCTCTCGTCTCAATTTCGTCACAGTATTTTTTGCAACGCCTGTGGCACATGCCACACACTCCGCGACTTTGATAGAATTTTGCAAAATATTTTTAATAACTGTAAGCAGTTGCTTCGGTATTAAAATGTCCGAAGCACTTTTTAAAGCACGGTTTATACTTTCAAGAACTAACTTACAATCCTCTTTCTCTTGTAACAAAATAATTGTCCACTTTAATTATAATTTCACGAGCAAGACTATTAATTAATTTCTTACTCATTTTAACGAGTAACAGCTAACAAAACTAAACAACAAAATTCAAGAACAACAATAAAACAGGATAACAAAAACAAAAAGCTAACAAAAATATTCGATGTGCGTAAGTGGGTAAGCGCGGACTGAACTTGCGAACGGTACCGACGTTGCGAGTTCGACTACGTCACCAAGATGGCCGCCAATCGCAATATCATCGTGCGGGGCTTATAGTGCCCTTTGCAGTTCTGTTGTTTTTCTGCCACTGACTGCAACTTGTTTTTGGATCTTCGTCAATTACATTTAAAACCTCCATTTCGTTTAAAAGTGCACGGACACGAAATTTCCAAATGCTATACTTCTCGCCATCAAAAGCTTTTATATTGCGTTTTGATTTTTGGGTCTCCATTTTGGATTTTTACACAGCCAATTTTTCGTACGAATAATTTTTAAGTACTTACGCACAGGTTTCGACTTTATGTTTGCGGACTGGGCCCATAACCTATTGGGTTATGGGTATTAAATTAAACAAAGGAATACTTAGTGATATCTTCAATGTAATATTTACTAGCCCCGCACGATGATATTGCGATGGAACCTTGTCACAATAACAGCGTTGTGACGTCATCTGTCACACAAAAGGACAGCTAGCAAAAGAATGTTAAATGCAAAATTAATATTAGGGTTAAGGGTTTATTTGTATTTTATAATTTTATTACACTCTTTATAAAGAGTGTATGTATAAATTAATATTAGGGTTAAGGGTTTATTTGTATTTTATAATTTTATTACACTATTTATAAAGAGTGTATGTATAATAAAATTAATATTAATTTTGCATTTAACATTCTTTCTTAGGTATACTTACTCACCCATATTCTGACAAATAAACTTTCATTATTCAAAATTTCAAGGAAATAATTTTTGTAGACGTAAGAAAAATATACTTACCTATTCGTATATCTTTCTTACATGTATACTATGTTTTTCTAACTACATTTCTGTTAATTTTCGAGCGGGAATTGAACCAGAGTCCACTGTGTAGTAGTCATGTTTTAATTACTACCTACATCTATCAGCTTATAAATAAAACCAGGATAATATGTAAAAAAATGTATATAGTCTTCCGAATCATAACTGCTTTCTGTGTCTGTCATTTCCGATTCACTATCGTCGCCGTATTTATGACAAAAAACTCGTCAGTTATTCGATCTTTATTCCAGTATTTATTCCTCTTCAAGCCGTTTAACATGATTGACTTCCTTTCGCCAGTCATCTGGAGTTATTGACGCCAACGACTCCAACGTCAGAGCTTCAATGCGACTTTCCAACTGCTCCACATTATTTTCTGACACCCTTATCTTTACCAGGTTCCAGATGTACTCAATGGGGTTGAGGTCGCAGTTGTAAGGTGGTAATCTAACGACTTCATGGCCATTGCCAGCTAATAAATTGTCAATTTTATAATTTTTCGGCGGTCTGTGCCGTTTAATTAATAAATACAGTTCAGGTTTTGTAGTGTCGTTGGGAAAGTCTCAACAATCAACTGTTTTTTATTGTTCATACTTGGTGGCCTATTCTCATCCCTACTGTGATAAGGGGCGTTGTCCATCACAATTTTAGAGTTGCGTGGTATGTTGGGTACTATTTTTTCTGTAAGCCACTTGGTGAAATTCTCAGCATTCATTTGATCACAGTAATCCCCCGTTTTGGTGTCTGCTTTAAACATTAAAAGGGCATTGTCAACAAAACCGCTTTAACTTCCCGCGTGAACTATTATCCATCGGCGGCCGGGACTGTCGTTCCGTCTCACTCCATCGGTTGTTGTTTGCCACCATTTTTCTACCGTGTAGTGTGCATGTATCCACGTTTCGTCGAGATAAATAACGGGTCTTTTGTTATTACCAAGCGAGTCATTTTCTTTCATACGTCGTAAATATTTAGCCCTCCACGCTTGAATTTGGGGTCTTTGAATTAGGGCGTCTTTTTTGGTAGCATCGTTTAAATTAGTAGCCTAAATCACATTTAATTATTTTTCTTAATGTAGTTTCACTACCAGTATAATTAAGGTCTACTTTTGAAGCCGCCAAGATTTTGCGCATTGTGGGTATTTCTCTCCTCACCGTACACATTGAATCTATAATATTTCTTAAAGCTGTTATGGAAAACCCGTCGAAATATTTCTTCTTTTGTCTTTTTCCTTTAGTAGGAGTTCTCATTTTGCTGCCACTGGCTGTTGCTGACTCATGCTCTCGTCTCAATTTCGTCACAGTATTTTTTGCAACGCCTGTGGCACATGCCACACACTCCGTGACTTTGATAGAATTTTGCAAAATATTTTTAATAACTGTAAGCAGTTGCTTCGGTATTAAAATGTCCGAAGCACTTATTAAAGCACGGTTTATACTTTCAAGAACTAACTTACAATCCTCTTTCTCTTTAACAAAATAATTGTCCACTTTAATTATAATTTCACGAGTACGACTATTAATTAATTTCTTACTCATTTTAACGAGTAACAGTTAACAAAACTAAACAACAAAACTCAAGAACAACAATAAACCAGGATAACAAAAACAAAAAGCTAACAAAAATATTCGATGTGCGTAAGTGGGTAAGCGCGGACTGAATTTGCGAACGGTACCGACGGTGCGAGTTCGACTACGTCACCAAGATGGCCGCCAATCGCAATATCATCGTGCGGGGCTTATATCTTTTAATTTAGCACAGAGAGTCGCCATACACCGGTAGCTGTCAGTATCAAAAAGGGAAGAGGGAGTTGCCAACAAAAATAAATATGACATGAACTATTTAAATCAATAGATTAATTTTTGCATCATATCGATTCTATCTAATTATTTCAACAATTATGACCAATTTTTTCTTCAGCGATTATTTTGTCATATTTTAAGACAGACAGACAGGGAAACCTGTGTTGCTCGAAGGTATGGTCACGCCATTAGATTTGAGAAACCGTCCTTCCCCATGAGATTCATTTCTTTTTTACTCTTTACAGCGCACACGTGTTTGTGTAAATATGTTAGCTCACTTTTTACGTAGTCGGGTTTTTCAGTGTGCAAACATGTTGAGTATGTATGTGTGTAGATCGTCTGTTACGACGTACTTTTACCGTTAAACGTACCGGTTTTTATGTCATAAAATATTGTTGTACAATTAAGAAAATACCAATTAAATATTATTTCTTGTACTATTTGAAACAAATTTTACAAAATTTTGTCCTAAACATATAGCTGCACATTATAAAAATAATTTTAGCAATAAAACTGGCCATTGTTTAAACGGTTCCGATATTTTACATCTATGTCCCATCCCTCGAAAGTCACGTGACCAGCTTGCGTTTGAGCGCACTAACAGGTATGGAAATTAGTAAATTTTATTAGAAATTTAGTTATATTTTGGATATTATTGTAGAAAAAAGGTATATATTAATGTTGCGCTAAAATTGAGTGTTAATGTGAGTGCAAATGAGGTGTTATATTGTGCTGTGCACGGTTATTTCGTCAACAAAGACTGTCATTTTGATACCAAGAAAGGTGCTTCAAGAATGGCGTCCCCCACATGTGCCGCTGGCCTATTGAGTTTCGTCTTGGCGGTGCTTGAATCTGATGACGTGAGCTGTTGAAATGGCGTGAAAAACCAACTGCCTCAAGTTTCCGTAGACGGTCCGGTAGAAATATGTCGAAAATTTCGTAGTTCAGTCGGCGCCCTTGCGCTGCCACTCTCGAATGATTCATTGTTCCGATTTTTGCGAAAAATTCGCCACAAATCATTGTTTTAGACATCATGGAAGCTAAACTGTGTGTTCTAATTAATATTTTTCTGCGTTTTGTATGGTAAATTAGTGAATTTTCCGCGATCCGGCCATTTGTTTACCATTTTACCGCTTACACGACAACTGGGGTATGTTAACTTTAATATCTTTGATAGCATTGTTTTCTTCGTAGACGTTTATTAATGACGTGTTTAATAAATTCGATGAGTTGTTATGTATCGAGTCGTTATCGGGTCATGACCAAATGATGCCGGTAGTTAGATTTCTCATACTCAAAACATTATTGAGACGGTCGTGTGTTATTTATTCGCCGGGGAATCCGAAATCTACACAGTTTATTATGGAGTCATGCATTACATTGAATGAGAAAACCTATGTTTCTGTCATTAATTCATGTTCAGTGACTTCCTTTATTTTACACTGATGTTATGTTGATGTTATATTATTTACCTGTTTATTATATGTTTTATGTAATCCATTTATTGTATTTTGTTTGTGTCATCTTTAAAAAAAAATCCTTACTGTCAAGTTCATTGACCTCCAAATGCTTTGTATTATCAAGATGTTTTTGCTAAATATCTTGTCTATGACTTGTTATATTTATAAAAATGATTTTTTATTACACATGATTGTTTATCAGTTTATGCTAGTTCAGTTCATATTTTGTTTTTCTTTAAAAAACTTAACCTACTATTTCTGCTCACACACAAATAAAAGAATTGTTTTTCATAAGTTCAAGTGTAGATAATTGTATTGATCAGTTTATTACGTAAAGGATCATTTGAAAAAAATAATATCACAAAAACAACCCTAGAGTTATATTATCTTTGTTATATTATCATCATATAGAAGAATGGATGGATCCTGGTTCGACTTCATTTGTATAGTTGTTATACACATGTTGGAATTTCTCAGTAGCAGTCCGGAGTCTGGATTTGTGCCCGTTTGATGGCTATACTCTCCCCTATTATATGGGACTTGTTGGTACTCTAGGTGCGCCTTTATTTCCCCCTTTGAGGAATACAGATGTGATATTATGTTACTATTTTAGAGAAATTCTAGTAAAGCAATGCATTACAGTCTGCTCACTAGCTTTTCTGTCAATTGAATGTGAACGGATTCAGCAAATAATGGTCCGGACTTGAACAGACTTTAGAACACAATGTAATAATATTATAATATTTTTTATTCAAAAATCTTTACAGCCTAGATTACTAGTCTTAAATATAAGCTTAAATCCAAGTCTTAAGTGCCTGAACTAGGATATCCTGTGTTTCAGGCGATAAGAACAATTTAAAATTAACAAATAATCAAAAGGATTCTTACAATACAAATCTGTTAACAATCTGTAAAATTTAAATTGAGATGTTTCGAGTATCTATAATATGTTATCAAAGACTGTTTAATAATAGTTTCCATTGCCACTTCTGGGCAAAGGCCAGTCTCAGTATACCACATCTATAAAAAAAAAAATATATAAATATAATATTTTGTTTACATTCTTCCATAGACAAACAGTACATCATTTCTTAACAAGACCTCCTTGACTAAATTGGCTAACAGTCTCGGCAATGTACGCAAGGCATCTCATTGAATTTGCATTGGCCTGCATCACTGCATGAATTACATCCATCAATCTATTAGCCACCACTTTGTGTGACCGTTAACTCGAGTGTGTTGGGTAACCAGTATGAATTACTGCGAGGCAGTCAGTCAAAGTCCATTTGCTGGGAGTCATTTATTGAATTATTCTGCATCAGATAGTAGATTTTCTGCACTGTATGCTGGTGTTTGCACTTTGCACCACAATCATCATGAGCCTTCATCTGTGGTCCTTATCCCAATTTATTTTGATTAGGCGCTGCATGTCTTCTTCCATACTTTTCAATTCGTCATCATCTCAGCAGACTAGCTTTCTAGCCATATATTCCCTATTCTTATAACCACCCAAGATCATACTTAAAGCTTCACAACATTTCCCCTTAAGTAAATGTATATCATGTCAAACGCTTTCCACACTAGAAAGCTCTTTATTCAAATTCATTTGTTTGATAAATTAATGAACATTACTAATAGTATAGTAATCCAAGTACCATTCACTGAAATTATGAAAGTCTTAATAAACGTTGCCCCTATGTAGCAATAAATAACAAAGATTGATCAGTTATTCTAGCATCATTTATAGAAAAGATACATTGGCACTATTTCAAATTATTTAACAAACTGTTTTCACCCAAACTTGGCAACTAACCCTTATCTGCTTCTTTGTAATAAGTTCCAACATTTGATTATTTTTTTCTCATCATTTAATTACCTCGTGCAACTGACCGCCATAACCTAGTTACTGGAAATATGTTTTGGAAAGACTAGTTGGCCGACATTTGGGATTCCTTTCTCATTTAGTTGATGCAGTGTTGTCTTTAATAAATCTTTATCAGCCATCAATCATCATCTTAGTATTTACTGCTTTACTCAATAAAGAAATTCAATATATTAATTATTACAATTCACTGCTGGATATAGGCCATGCTGCGCCGCAAACTCTGTCATCCATGTAACACATTGAGTCAGCCCCAAACACTTTGATAAGTGCAAATACCAAATACGTAGAACAAGAAGAAATACATATGCTCCACAGTTGATTATTAATTTCACTGGTTTTTTGGTCTTCATCATTGTCTTTCTCTTGGATGGAAACTCTATGAAATTCAATTACCTACATTCATTGAAATAGCCTAAGAACAAATTGTTGTGAAAAACATGTGCTAATTTCTCTTATCAAATTTGATAACAATTTGTAAATGTAAACGAAACTTTTGTTAAACTGGTCATACTTGTTTTCTTAAGAATAAATTTATAACATCGCGTAATCCACGAAAGGAGGATTGGCAGACGGCGATTGGCGAAATGTGTTCACCAGTTATGTATAATACCCATGTAATAGGGGGCAGCGTCTTGTTATCTACCAGGCACAACTCCACACTCAGAGCAGTTACTAAAAACTCAATAGCGCTTTGTTCGACTTGGGAA
This sequence comes from Sesamia nonagrioides, assembly GCA_017933935.1. Classification (NCBI taxonomy): domain Eukaryota; kingdom Metazoa; phylum Arthropoda; class Insecta; order Lepidoptera; family Noctuidae; genus Sesamia; species Sesamia nonagrioides. The sequence goes on along the minus strand of JADWQK010000710.1, from coordinate 272,966 downwards.
TATGACCCAGGACCTCATTTCTTATAGATTATAGTTGTTATGCATCTTGATGTAATTAGTAGTTGCAAACAATATGCTATGGCATAATTGTTAGTATTATCATATTATGGCCATTTGCAAAAATGTTCCCCAAGACTTGGAAAACCTTAAGCTCTCGAATTATTTCCTGGATTTTATATTCTCTTCTAAATTCTCTTCAAAGTTTTATTTAAAGCCCTGTAATTTAATATCAAAACAGTCAACCTATAAGGATTTAAAACCGTCGTTTTTACCTCATCAACACATCAGGCGACACAACAATGCTGGTGTACTACACCAGCATTGTTTTATTATACCATCTGCCTTCGTTACAATAAACGAACCCAGAAACTAATCTAAACACTCATTAGTCATAACATCCACTAATAACAGCCCTGCAGAAAATGACAGGTTACCAAGTAGTCGGCCGGCTGAATGTCTTCCTCATGCATGTTTTTGTAGAAATGTAACTAATCTTTAGTCAATAATGACTAGGTTAGGAAAATACAGTTTTATTATGAAGTATAGATTCGTAGCGTTGTATTTTTTTATTATTGTATACTAGTGCTTGACCGCAATCCCGCTTGATGGTAAGCAGAGATGCAATCGTTGATGGTAAAGCGCGCTAGTTTATTAAGCCTATTCACTCAAAAAACTGGGTAAATAAAGGAACACGGCAGTTGAGCGAGCAATGTTAAACCCTACAACACGACCAACGATGTTGCGCTGGAGGGACATTGATCAGGAGACCCTCCACGACCAAATTCCCGACACAACATTTGGCGCATCGTTAGAGTATTGTGTCTGAGTTTCCAGAGGACACTGAATACCAAAATGTTTAAGTGGGGGTGTTTAAGCGTATTACCACCTGGGAATAAATTCAGTCTCCAGGCACCTCTGGCTAATTCTTCGGAGAATACAACTATGGATGTTGATTGACTCACTTCGATGTTACTTATTTCTATGCGTTATACTGAATCTTGTCCTATGTTCTGTTACCACTTCCTACAACTAATCTTAATAAAAATAAACTAAATTTAAATTGTTCAGTTTAAAATGTTGAAAGGGAAACCAACTTTCCGAATTCGGGTAGAGAATTTATGTTACAACCAGCAGCCTAATCGCGTAAAACATTATTACTATCAACTGGAATCATTATGAAGCATATTGCTGATCTATAGCTGCATATGTTCGAAAAATATGTCTGCCCAACAACGCAATGAATGTTGAACTGTCAAAATGAAACCCATTGCTAGCGATAGTGTGTTACGCAATAACTCTACTGAATTGCTATTAACAAACATACGATGGGTTTCCGAATGCCGAATTGAACATTAATTACTGATATCGAAGGGATTTTTTAAGCAGAACAATCGACTTATAATGTTTCCACTGCCATGACCAGACCCAGGCGTCCTCTTCATTGCCTTTTGAAGTTTTCGTTAGGACGCGACGACGTGAAGACGTCGTCGTGAGGAAAGCGCCATATCTAGGACATGCTAGTTTCCTCATGTTTTCATTTCGTCCACACGAAAACTTCGCCGTTCCTCCACGATTTTGAGAACAGTGATAATGAAATAACTGGAACAGAGGACAGTGTCCGAGTTCAAACCTATGGTCTCCGGTCTCCGCTGCTCTCAAACTTGAAAAAACATTCACACTGTAGGTACTTCGGTTGCTGTCGCTTCTCGTTGTCTTTCACCGATAGTGACCTCACAGTTTTGAAGGTTCACCTTTTAAATTTTCATAGTTTAAACCAGATAGGTGACCATTAGCCTCATCAGTGGGGATCAAATCAGCCCCCTAATCGGCGAACACATTTTTGTCAAATGATTGCGACTAGTTGGGATCGTTTGGACCGAACGGACCAATGGGCGGCCCGAACGATACCAACTGATCCCAACTAGTCGCAATCATTTGACTAAAATGTGTTCGCCGATTAGGGGGCAGGTAACAAAAAATGGAAGACGATCGGTAGTTTCCGGAAATTATTGAAAAAACTGGTTCGATAAGGATTACGTAGGTGGTTAGGGACATTCTCATTTGCTGTAAATACTGTTACGGGCTAGGGGTACTTAAACGCCGGTTAAGGGTTACGAACTTTATTGGCAACGAAGGTACAGTCGATTGTAGGCAATGACAAGTAAAATGTAGCTGATGTCGCACCGAAGTCTTCCCTTATGTCCACGAAGTCCGTGTCGTAAACACACAATAACTCTGCAGATGTTACTTCACGCAGTACTCACAGTTCTCGTTACAGTTGTCGCAGTAGGTATTCTCGAAGATCGCTTCTTAACTGTCGCTGTTTTCGTATCGCTAGTCGAGTGTAGACTGACTCTGCGTCGGCGTCGCGGCGCTTATATAGGCCAGCTGATCGAACATTCCAGAATCCTCTAGGCAATAATAATAGCACATAACTTCGAGGTCACTCGGAAGTACCTACGGTAATTCCCGGAAACGGGTTTCTAGAAATTTCGATGTCGACACTTTGTTGACAAAACTGTTGAGACCTGTACCATTCGATAGGCCGTCCTAAGTCTAGCAATGCGTTTTATTGTTGTACCTAGGAAATGTCTAGATCTAGCGAAATAGGGCTTAAAAGTGACACACTGCATGTCACGCGATATTGAACCTTATGCCATCGACATAGGGTCCATTCGTAACATTGCCCCCTTCTTAGTCATGCTCGTCCCGAGCATGATTTGATCCATAATAGCGAGCTAGGCGGTCAACGTGTACGACCTTCAGCTTCCCTCTAGGTCCTTTCTTAATCCGGTAGGTGACATCGTTTATTCTGGTTACTATCGTGTACGGACCCTCCCATTTGGCTTGGAATTTCGGACTCTTTCCTTTTCTCCTTATGGGATTATGTAACCATACCAGAGTTCCTTCTTCAAATCCGGGTACGTTAGCTTTGCGGTCGTATCGGATCTTCATTTTCTCGCTGGTTTTGAGACCATTCTCTCTCACTAGCTCATGTATACCATCTAATTTACGCCGCAGGTCGGCCACATAGTCGACGGCTGGGATAGGAGCATCGGGAGGTGTTCCGGTTAGTGCATCTATGGGTAGTCTAATTTCTCGGCCGAAGTTGACTTTCGCCGGTGTGCAGTTTGTGCTATCATGTGTTGCAGAGCGGTATGACATTAAGAAGAGTGGAATGTATTGGTCCCAATCCCTCTGGTGTTCTTCCACTACTTTGGCCAAATGATTCTCTAGCGTCTGGTTGAATCTTTCGACCATTCCATCTGACTGAGGGTGATATGGTGTTGTACGGGTCTTATGGATCCCGAGTAGTTGGCAAACCTCTTGAAATAGTGAAGACTCGAAATTTCTACCCTGATCAGAGTGTAACTCCAAAGGAACGCCAAATCGACAGAACACCTCGTGAACTAGCTTTTTGGCGACTGTACGAGCTTCTTGGTTAGGTACTGCAAAAGCTTCTGGCCATTTGCTGAAATAGTCTTGCATGACGATGACATACCTATTCCCTTCTTCAGTAACAGGGAATGGCCCAGCTATATCGACAGCAACTCTTTCCCATGGTGCACCAACATTGTACACTTTCAGCCGACCTCTGGCTCTCGTTTGCGGTCCCTTTACTGAGGAGCAGGCTACACATTTTCTACACCAGTCCTCTATGTCCTCGCGACAATGCCCCCAATAGAATCTTTTTCTCACCTTCTCCAGGGTTTTCTTTACTCCTAGATGTCCTCCGGATACTCCGTCGTGCACCTGTCTTAGCACTGACGCGACTTTATCGCAGGGGACAACTATCTGTAAGGTGACCTCCTGTCCACTGGGCGATTCCCATTTCCTCTTGAGAACTCCATTATCAATGATCAGGCTGTCCCATTGAGCCCAGTAACTTTTTACTGTTGGGCTAAGCGCTGATATTTCACTCCAAGCGGGCCTCTGGCCATGTTTCTTCCATTCGATTACTGTCTTCAAGTCGCTATCTTTCTTTTGTGCGTCTTCCAATGATTGATTATCCCAGTCTTCGTCCAAAGCGTTCACCTGGATAATCCTTACGTTATCTTTCTTTTCCTGTTTGTCACAATGTCGGCCCTTACTTCCTGAAGTAACCTGGCGACGGCGGTCCTTTTGTCTTGCCTTTTTCTCGAGGCGCTTCTTCTTACGCGCCTCGTCCTCGACTTCCTTGTCCCGCCTTGCGTTTACGTCACTCCACGGCCTTCCGCGCGACCGCTCGCGCTCTTGTTCTCGCCTGCCGGAACATTCGCGTTCCCGGTCGCGGTCTCGCTCCCGGTCCTTGACGCGTTCCCGCTCTCGTTCAGCGGGTCGCTCGCGGTGCCCGCTCCGATCGCTCCGCTCGGTGCACTCGACTCGCTCGTACGGGCGCTCGGGCTCGACCTTCGCATCGCGCTTGCGCCACGCCATCACCGGGACCTCCTCACGTGACCAAGAAGTTCTTCTTCCCTTGGCGTTCCTGGGACAATCAATTCGAATGTGCCCCTTTTCGCCGCACTCATAGCAAGTTGGTCCTCGTCGGGCTTTTATATGTGCGGTCACTTCTTGAATACGGTCGGGTTGTGGGCCATCCTGACGTACAGCTTCCACCTCCAGAGCATGCGTCAAAGCTGCCTTCAGGGTCTGATGGTGACCCAGACGTACTGCAGCCCTAACTTCTGCATCTCGAATCCCATCGGTAAATAATCGTAGAGTAGTAGCGCCAATCAATCCCGGTGTTGATGCATACGCCTTCCGAACCATACGTTCTATTTCCGTGGCCCATTGTTGCAAACCCTCGCCGCTCTTCTGTGTGCGTTCGCGGAGTTGAGCCCTGTAGACATGTTCCAGGTGTTTCTCTCCATATCTAGTCTCCAACGCTTCTAACAGACAGGCTAGGGTATTGCAATCGCCGGAAATATTCTCGAGGATTCGTACGGCATCACCACGCAAAGCAAGCATAAGGGCCGTTAGAGCTTGATCGTCGTCCCAATCGTTGCCTTTTGCGACTTTTTCAAACTGTAGACGGAAGGCCACCCATGACGTTGTTCCGTCAAAATGAGGTACCTTGAAAGTCGGCAAAGCACTGGGTACCGGTACCACACCTTTAATAACTCCTTTTTGTACCTTCTCATGCAAAAATTCTACTTCCTTCCCAAATTCCATGATGGTACTGTTTAATTTCTCCATACGCGCATCTTGTTTGTCTATGCGCGTATCTTGCTGGTCCATACGCGTATCTTGTTTATCTATGCGCGTGTCTTGCTGGTCCAGACGGGCATCTTGTTGAGCTGTTTTAATTCTAAGTTCATTGACCTCTTCTTTGGTCTTTTTCCACTTTTCATTTAATTGTAATACCAGTTGCTGGGATTCCTTTATTTGTGACTGGGTTGCTGCCTGGGATTGTTTTATTTGTGCCTGGGTTTCTGCCTGGGATCTGTCTATTTGTGCCTGGGATTTTGCTTGGGATTCTGCAACACTTTTGATTTGTGCCTGGATTTCTGCCTGGGATTTTGCCTGGGATTCTGCCATACCTTTTATTTGCATCGTTAATTGAGCCAGCAACGCCGATAAATCGCATCCACTGCTTCCGGGAATAGTAGTGGTAGTAGGCGCGCTAATAGGTGTTACGACGGCCGCTTCTGTTTCGGGTGCAGGGACACCAAGCGATTCTTCCTCTTGACGCGCCAAATCCATCGCTGCTTGTCGTCGCGTGCGAACTCCTTCGTCTTCCCTTGGCGTGACCGGCATGCCGCTTCTGACACCAATTGTTACGGGCTAGGGGTACTTAAACGCCGGTTAAGGGTTACGAACTTTATTGGCAACGAAGGTACAGTCGATTGTAGGCAATGACAAGTAAAATGTAGCTGATGTCGCACCGAAGTCTTCCCTTATGTCCACGAAGTCCGTGTCGTAAACACACAATAACAGTACAGATGTTACTCCACGTAGTACTCACAGTTGTCGTTGCAGTTGTCGCAGTAGGTATTCTCGAAGATCGCTTCTTAACTGTCGCTGTTTTCGTATCGCTAGTCGAGTGTAGACTGACTCTGTGCCGGCGTCGCGGCGGTATATATAGGCCAGCTGATCGAACATTCCAGAATCCTCTAGGCGTAATAATAATAGCACATAAGTTCGAGGTCACTCGGAAGTACCTACGGTAATTCCCGGAAACGGGTTTCTAGAAATTTCGATGTCGACACTTTGTTGACAAAACTGTTGAGACCTGTACCATTCGATAGGCCGTCCTAAGTCTAGCAATGCGTTTTATTGTTGTACCTAGGAAATGTCTAGATCTAGCGAAATAGGGCTTAAAAGTGACACACTGCATGTCACGCGATATTGAACCTTATGCCATCGACATAAGGTCCATTCGTAACAATACTATCTAAATATATGCCGGTAATGTTTAGGAGGCTTATTTAGGTCCTTGAGATATTTTTATTTCTATTTTGGCCTCGTTCCTACTTTCCGCCCACCATGATTTTGCCTGGCCCGTTCATTTTAGTTAGGAGCGATGAGGATTCTGGGCGAGTAGTGTGTAGTCTTTGTTTGTTCTACTTCTGAACTTCTCACGGGTGTAAATGTGTTCAAAAATTGGTTGTTACTGACTATGAACAAATACTTTTTTGTACGTTGGTCTCAGTTGCCATACGAACATCTAATGGCAGTCGTTACGGGTTGTTGTAGCCCTCGAAAAGTCCAACAATTGGTTTAACTGCAATGCTTCGATATCAGCCTCGGGTTGTGGAGGTCAGACGGTAGTCGTTTCACGGAAAATATCGAAGATTAGCCACAATCAGCAGTTAGACTGGTAAAGCGGACCCCAGATTGCAAAGCTAAAAAAGCTTCGGATGCGACTAGGATTAACGCTGAGATGTTGATGACTGGCTATGAACAAATATCTTTGCGTTATTATTGTTTACCCCAAAAAAAATATGGATATGGCTAGGAAAATGGTGGTGGTCGACTTAGGTGCGTATTCCAGAACGAAACTCGGGCATTGATCTCTGCTTAAGCATTACTAAAAACTAGTTTCAACCAATCAAATGGCTTGAAACGAGACTTAAGTAGAGCTTGAGTTTGAGTGACGTTCTGTAATACGGACCTTAGACAGAAAGTTAATCGTCTACTACGTTGAGTACTTCATGCTTCCATGCGACAAACGGTTCTATGTTATTTACAAAGATTCATAGAATCCTTATTGGGAACTCAAGGGTATTGAATAAGCAATGAACATAAGGAAAGATTTTTCTTAATTTTCCTCATTTCGACGACGTTCGTGGAGAGAGTTGGTATCGCAGTGCTTATCAAACGAAATTGATTATTAACATATTTTTTTAATTGGGTTTGTTTGACTTGGATTGTCCTATGTGTGGTAATTCTATGGTAATTAATACTCTGCAGTATACTTTTATCTGTTGAAATATGTAATTTCTTTATATAGAAGACGAATTATTTCTTCTATATTCAAGTTGGCGAAATAACCGAAAGTAGTTGCACATTGTTCTTCTTAGTTTCAGGATAATGATAACCTTTTTCAAATGCGTTTTGTGGTAAATTTTAGTATACCTAATGATATAATATTATTGCAAATGGTCAAATAATTAACTATTAGTTTAATTAGTAACCATTCGTGATCAATAGATTAAAAAATATTGATCAAAGAAACACATTATGAAAAAATTTACCATTTTCTATATTTTTTAAAATTTGTTTGATTTTTATATTATTAAATAGGGATCAAAAGATCGGTCCTTTAAGTACTGTAAACTAATGTTATTTTTTTGGTATCCGTACCCAAAAGGTAAAAACAGGAACCTGTTCGTAAGACTGCACTGTCTGTCTGTATCTCAGTAACCTTGATGCTAGAGTGAAGAAATTTTTACATATTGTTATTTCTGTTGCCACTATAACAAATATATACTAAAAATAGAAATTTTGTTTTTGGCTTCAACTAGCACTTAGTTTCTATGTTTCCGTGTTGTTATGTGCCTTGATTAATGTTTTATTTATTTTGTTCCAGCTGCTTGTAAATAGAGGCTGTAAATATAACGTATATAGTTTAAAGATGAGTTTGGGTGCGCGCGCCACCAAAGGTGGTGCGAAGGGAGGCGCCAAGGAGGGCAAGCATGCACAGGACACCCGGAAGACCACAGAAAAAACCCAGAGCAAGGAGAAGGTGAAACCACAGGTGAGCTACTTTGCAAATCCTACTAATAATATGTACGTGAAAGTTTGTATGGATACATGGATGGATACCCATCCAGAAAATGATTGTTACTCTTTCATGCAATGACTACTGAATGGATTTGAATGAAACTTAGCACACAGGTGTTTTATAACCAGGGTTAAAATACTTTAATACTAGTACATTGATAGTTTTTATCTTGATATTCCCACGTGATCGAACCTTATGCGAGTAAAACCGCGGGGCACAGCTAGTTATTAAATAATTATGCGAGTAAAACCGCGGGGCACAGCTGGTTGTAAATAATGGACAAGAGGGACGTAAAGGGGTCTTTCAAAAATGTATTACTTAACAGAAGTCTTAGCTATAAGACTGACCATCGTGTCAGCGTCTGTTAAATGACTTTATAAGTACATACCTATAATTTGTGTGTTCGACACCATCGCACCGAGCCACTTCTGTCAAATTTCTTTATTACATTTTCATTTTAACACTGAAGTATTAAGGTGCAAGGTTTGCTGGGAAAACAATTTGATAGTTACGGGTAAATTCGATTTCGATTCGAAACTCGGTTAACTTAAAATTTGGTAGTTTTTCTCGGTGGTAGGCCACAATTATTAGCGGCTGCCGGCAGAAGCTACCACCACCCACCAGACAAGTCTTGCCACCAAGCGATTTGTCGTGTTCCATGTCTATCTGCATGTCTGGTGAAGTCGTACGGAGGACGGGTCTGAGCAGTTGTGTTGCGATGTGTGCCGGGTACGATGCGTCAAATGTTGTTGTGTTGGCTGATTGGTCGTGGAGGGTCTCCAGATCCATCTCCCTCTTGCGCAACATCGTTGGTCGTGTTGTTGGGTTTAACATTGCATCACCTCGCTCAACTGCCGTCTTCATTCCTATTCACCAAATTTTTTTTTGAGTGAGTAGGCACTTAATATACTCGCTCGCTTTACCATCAACGATTGCATCACTGCTTACCATCAGGCGGGATTGCGGTCAAGCACTAGTTTATAATTATGAAGAAGAAGAAGAAAAACACTTAATGTATTGGTGTTTGTACGGACGACAGCAGGTCAAGCTACCCCAAACTGTCAGATATTCCCAATCAACCATGAGCCATATTGCTTTAGAAGTTTAGAAATAAAGTTTAAAATCTATAAGGAAATCTGACAGAATGTAGTAGCTTGATGTGCTCTCGTTTGTACGTAAGAGTTTTCTCTTCTTTCGTGCTCGTTTCGGCTTTTAGTATTAATCGATCTTATACCTAGTAGCCACTTTAAAAATATAGTAAAGGAGAGCCCCCTATAATTTCACCTTTATTTAATTTTTTGAATTCCGTTTCATCCTTTCCATGAAACTTGCTTTTATTCGGCGTTCGTTTGCCTTATGTCCTTCGTGTTCGAGCCACACTACCGGTTTTTTTTTCTGGTTGTTCCGCTTCGGCATTTATGCCGAGGAGGAGTGGCAACTATCAGGCGATCCAACTGATAGTAAGTGGCGCTCATCGACTTCTGCAATATCAGACACCGCAAATGCGTTGTCTATTACCTACCATCAGTCCTTAACGAAGGGACAGATTACAGGCACAACGCGTTGCTATTCCTGTGACACAGCATTAAGGCTGCTTTTCCACATTACTAGGACCCGCGGGTGGGCGAAAGGGACACCGTGGCCCCTGGCACGGCACACAGGCCAGTGAAGGAACACGGGTGGGTTTTAGTCAGTAAAAGTATGACACGCCCTTCCGCTCCGCTTACAGCGGGAGAAGTCATCTGTTGATTTCCTATCCACAAAAAAGACTTGCTTTTCCACCAGAGAAGTGCTATGCTGTGAAAGTCTAAACTGAAATGGCGTACCTTACTATGTACTTATTAGTTTATATGTGTGAGTGCATAATACATATGGGCATTTCTCTGTAAGCTCGTACAGGTCCCATAGAAATGCTGTCCTGGCAATTTTTTGTTACATTTTCCAAGACACCCTATTCTATTTCCAAGAAAATGGACTATTAATTGAGATAGAAAAGGAGGCCCACTGAAACTACTGTTATTTTTCGAGTTATTAGCGATTTTTCAAAAAATAATGACAGGGGACTGTTTGCCACATCAGGGGACTGTTTTGAACGTGACAAGGTACTGTTGGTTGAGACAGAGGTCTGTTGTACTTTAAAAAAAGACATTTTTATTCAATTATTTGTTACTTTTATATAACAATTTGTACTCACTGGGATCAACAAGGTCAGAATATTAACAGTAGGTGTTAGTCAACAATTAACTACCAACTATTAATTGAAAAACTTACAAACTAGGTAATTATTTGGGAACAGTCTTTTCTTTCAACTATTTTATTGTTACGAATGGACCTTATGTCGATGGCATAAGGTTCAATATCGCGTGACCTGCAGTGTGTCACTTTTGAGCCCTATTTTGCCAGATCTAGACATTTTCTAGGTACAATAATAAAACGCATTGCTAGACTTAGGACGGCCTATCGAATGGTACAGGTCTCAACAGTTTTGTCAACAAAGTGTCGACATCGAAATTTCTAGAAACCCGTTTCCGGGAATTATCGTAGGTACTTACTTGGCCGGTGACCTCGAAGTTATGCAGTATTATTATTACGCCTAGAGGATTCTGGAATGTTCGATCAGCTGGCCTATATAAGCGCCGCGACGCCGACGCAGAGTCAGTCTACACTCGACTAGCGATACGAAAACAGCGACAGTTAAGAAGCGATCTTTGAGAATACCTACTGCGACAACTGTAACGAGAACTGTGAGTACTACGTGGAGTAACATCTGTACTGTTATTGTGTGTTTAAAACACGGACTTCGTGGACATAAGGGAAGACTTCGGTGCAACGTCAGCGACATTCTACTTGTCATTGCCTACAATCGACTGTACCTTCGTTGCCAATAAACTTCGTAACCCCTAACCGGCGTTTAAGTACCCCTAGCCCGTAACAATTGGTGTCAGAAGCGGCATGCCGGTCACGCCAAGGGAAGACGAAGGAGTTCGCACGCGACGACAAGCAGCGATGGATTTGGCGCGTCAAGAGGAAGAATCGCTTGGTGTCCCTGCACCCGAAACAGAAGCGGCCCTCGTAACACCTATTAGCGCGCCTACTACCACTACTATTCCCGGAAGCAGTGGATGCGATTTATCGGCGTTGCTGGCTCACTTGACGCTGCAAATAAAAGGTATGGCAGAATCCCAGGCAGCAACCCAGGCACAGATTAAAAGTGTAGCAGAATCCCAGGCACAAATAAAACAATCCCAAGCAGCAACTCAAGCAAAAATAGAAAAATCCCAGCAACTGGTATTAGAATTAAATGAAAAATGGAAAAAAACCAAAGAAGAGGTCAACGAACTTAAAAGAAAAACAGCACAACAAGATACCCGTCTGGACCAGCAAGATACGCGCATAGGCCAACAAGACGCTCGTATAGACAAACATGATGCGCGTTTCGATAAACTAGACAATACCATCATGGAGTTTGGAAAGGAAGTAGAATTTTTGCATGAGAAGGTACAAAAAGGAGTTATAAAAGGGGTGATACCTAGTGCTTTGCCGACGTTCCAAGTACCTCATTTTGATGGAACAACGTCATGGGTGGCCTTCCGTCTACAGTTTGAAAAAGTCGCAAAAGGCAACAATTGGGATGACGATCAAGCGGTAACCGCTCTTACGCTTGCTCTGCGTGGTGATGCGGTACAAATTCTCGAAAATATTTCCGGCGATTGCAATACCCTAGCCTGTCTGCTAGAAGCGTTGGAGTCTAGATACGGGGAGAAACACCTCGAACATGTTTACAGGGCTCAACTCCGCGACCGCACACAGAAAAGCAGTGAGGGTTTGCAACAATGGGCATCGGAAATAGAACGTATTGTTCGGAGGGCGTATGCTTCAACGCCGGGAGCAATTGATGCTACTACGGTGCAAGCTTTTACTGATGGAATCCGAGATGCAGAAGTCAGGGCTGCAGTTCGTCTGGGTCACCATCAGACTCTGAAGGCAGCCTTGACACACGCTCTGGAGGTGGAAGCAGTACGCCAAGACGGCCGACAACAGCACCGCATTCGCGAGGTAACCCCAATAATAAAAACTCGGCAAGGACCAACCTGCTATGAGTGCGGCGAAAAGGGTCATATTCGGATCAATTGTCCCAGGAAGTCTAAGGGAAGAAGTACTTCTGGGACACAGGTGGAAGCCGAGGATTTAAACATAAGAACAGCCAGGGCTATGGGGCGAGTACTGGCTGGTCGACCTGAAGCCCCCATTATAACAGTATCACAAGTGGGCGATGGAAACAGTCTTATTATAGAAGGAGAACTGAATGGTAAGTCATGCAGTTTCACGTTGGATACTGGTGCATCAAGAACTATTGCACGACCGGAGCTATTTCCTCGGACCATAGCATGGAAAAGAGGGTTTTCACAATGCCGATTACAAACCGCCACCGGCCAACCAGTACTCGTCCTTGGTGAAACGAATGTGACCTTGAAAATGGGTGATAAGACATTTACGCACCCTGTTTTAGTAGCGAATATTACAGATGATTGCATAATAGGACTGGACTTTTTGAAGAAACAACAGTGCATCCTTAATGTAGCAAAAGGAGTATTGAGTTTCCCAGAACAAGAAGTATTTCTTCAAGGTGGAAAACAAGGGTCAGTGTACTGTTTAAGGAGAACGGTATTACCACCAAGATCAGAAACCTTAGTAGATATTAGACTATCACCAATAGGATGCCGTAAACGTTGCATTATAATTGAAGATTCTGGAGATCACCCAGACTGGATAACAGCAAGGACACTGATGATGATTTCCGATAAACCAAAAGTGCGCATTATCAACGTTAGTAACAAAGAAATAATTCTTGAAAAGAATTGCATCGTGGGTGTGTGCGACCATGTAGCATCGTTGAGAAAAACAGAGGCGCACGAAAAGGAACGTGATAAGCAGTGGCAGGAACATGTATCGACACTACTCGAAAATTGTAAGGGCAATTTAAACAAGTTCGAAAGTCACAAAGTTAAGCAACTGTTGTATAAATTTCATGACATCTTCTCTAAGACCGACAGTGACGTGGGAAGGACCGGGCTCGTCAAACACCATATAGATACGGGCGATACACAGCCGATAAGACAGAGACCACGTCGTATCCCCTTTGCAAGAGAACAGGAAGTGTCGAAAATGTTAAGAGATATGGAGAAAAATCGGATTATCGAAGCGTCTACCAGCCCTTGGTCATCTCCAGTTGTCCTAGTCAAGAAAAAGGATGGCAGTACAAGGTTTTGCGTTGACTACAGAATGTTGAATGATGCCACGAAAAAGGACAGTTATCCCCTGCCACGTATAGATGACACTTTGGACTTGCTAAGTGGCATGAAATGGTTCTCCACAGTTGACCTTAAAAGTGGATACTGGCAGGTGGAAATCTGTCAGCAGGATAAAGAAAAGACCGCTTTCACCACTGGTCCTGGGAACGGTCTCTGGCAATTCAATGTCATGCCTTTTGGACTGTGCAATGCTCCAGCTACATTTGAGCGCCTAATGGAGCGCATCTTGGTGGGGTTGCTTGGTGATGCATGCCTGGTCTATTTGGATGACATCATCATTATGGGACGAAACTTCGCAGAGCACCTACGCAATTTGGAGAAAGTCTTTCAGAAACTGCGTGAAGCGAATTTAAAACTCAGTCCTAGTAAGTGTACACTATTCCAGAAAGAGGTTGGATACTTGGGACACATTATTTCGGCGAAAGGAATTCGAACAGACCCTGAAAAAATAAAAGCCGTGTCGAAGTGGCCTACGCCTCGTAATAAAACTGAGGTACGCTCTTTCTTGGGTCTGTGTGCATATTACCGTCGGTTTGTGAAGAACTTCTCCGAGTTAGCGAAGCCGTTGCATCGTTTAACAGAGGAAAAGTGTCAATTTGAATGGAACTCTGACTGCGAACAGGCATTTGCGCTACTGAAAACTCACTTGTGCGAGACTCCTGTATTAGGTTACCCTAGTCGGGAAGGTCGATTTTTGGTAGACACGGATGCCAGCAATGTTGGTATTGGAGGAGTTCTCTCTCAAACACAAGGAGATAGGCAGGTCGTGATTGCATATTTCAGCAAATGCCTTTCCAAGCCAGAAAGAAATTACTGTGTTACCCGCCGAGAACTTCTAGCCGTTGTTAAGACCTTACAACACTTCAAGAAATATTTGATTGGGAGACAGTTTACACTTCGTACCGATCACGCCGCCTTACAGTGGCTCCTCCAATTCAAAGACCCCGAAGGACAAGTAGCAAGGTGGATAGAGCACCTGCAAGAATTTGACTTTGTCACTGAACATCGAAAAGGCAAGTCACACAATAATGCTGATGCTTTGTCTAGACGACCTTGCGAAGAATCTTGCCGACATTGTGCCAAACAGGAAAAGAAAGAGAACGTAAGGATTATTCAGGTGAACGCTTTGGACGGAGACTGGGACAATCAATCATTGGAAGACGCACAAAAGGAAGACAGTGACCTGAAGACAGTAATCGAATGGAGGAAACGTGGCCAAAGGCCCACTTGGAGTGAGATATCAGCGCTCAGCCCAACAGCGAAAAGTTACTGGGCTCAATGGGACAGCCTGATAATTGATAATGGAGTTCTCAAGAGGAAATGGGAATCACCCAGTGGACAGGAGGTCACCTTACAGATAGTTGTCCCCTGTGATAAGGTCGCGTCAGTGCTACGACAGGTGCACGACGGAGTATCCGGAGGACATCTTGGAGTAAAGAAAACCCTGGAAAAGGTGAGAAAAAGATTCTATTGGGTGCATTGCCGCGAAGACGTAGAGGACTGGTGTAGAAAATGTGTAGCCTGCTCCTCAGTAAAGGGACCGCAAACGAGGGCCAGAGGTCGGCTGAAAGTGTATAATGTTGGTGCACCGTGGGAAAGAGTTGCTGTCGATATAGCTGGGCCATTCCCTGTTACTGAAGAAGGGAATAGGTATATCATCGTCATGCAAGACTATTTCAGCAAATGGCCAGAAGCTTTTGCAGTACCTAACCAAGAAGCTCATACAGTCGCCAAAAAGCTAGTTCACGAGGTGTTCTGTCGATTTGGCATTCCTTTGGAGTTACACTCTGACCAGGGTAGAAACTTCGAGTCTTCACTATTTCGAGAGGTTTGCCAACTGCTCGGGATACACAAGACTCGTACAACACCATATCACCCACAGTCAGATGGAATGGTCGAAAGATTCAATCAGACGTTGGAGAATCATTTGGCCAAAGTAGTGGAAGAACACCAGAGGGATTGGGACCAATACATTCCACTCTTCTTAATGTCATACCGCTCTGCAACACATGATAGCACAAATTGCACACCGGCAAAAGTCAACTTCGGCCGAGAAATTAGACTACCCATAGATGCACTAACCGGAACACCTCCCGATACTCCTATCCTAGCCGTCGACTATGTGGCCGACCTACGGCGTAAATTAGATGGAATACATGAGCTAGTGAGAGAGAATGGTCTGAAAACCAGTGAGAAAATGAAAATCCGATACGACCGCAAAGCTAACGTGCCCGGATTTGAAGAGGGAACTTTGGTATGGTTACATAATCCCATAAGGAGAAAAGGAAAGAGTCCGAAATTTCAAGCCAAATGGGAGGGTCCGTACACGATAGTAACCAGAATAAACGATGTCACCTACAGGATTAAGAAAGGGCCTAGAGGGAAACTGAAGATCGTACACGTAGACCGCCTAGCTCGCTATTATGGATCAAATCATGCTCGGGACGAGCATGACTAAGAAGGGGGCAATGTTACGAATGGACCTTATGTCGATGGCATAAGGTTCAATATCGCGTGACATGCAGTGTGTCACTTTTGAGCCCTATTTTGCCAGATCTAGACATTTTCTAGGTACAATAATAAAACGCATTGCTAGACTTAGGACGGCCTATCGAATGGTACAGGTCTCAACAGTTTTGTCAACAAAGTGTCGACATCGAAATTTCTAGAAACCCGTTTCCGGGAATTATCGTAGGTACTTACTTGGCCGGTGACCTCGAAGTTATGCAGTATTATTATTACGCCTAGAGGATTCTGGAATGTTCGATCAGCTGGCCTATATAAGCGCCGCGACGCCGACGCAGAGTCAGTCTACACTCGACTAGCGATACGAAAACAGCGACAGTTAAGAAGCGATCTTTGAGAATACCTACTGCGACAACTGTAACGAGAACTGTGAGTACTACGTGGAGTAACATCTGTACTGTTATTGTGTGTTTACAACACGGACTTCGTGGACATAAGGGAAGACTTCGGTGCAACGTCAGCGACATTCTACTTGTCATTGCCTACAATCGACTGTACCTTCGTTGCCAATAAACTTCGTAACCCCTAACCGGCGTTTAAGTACCCCTAGCCCGTAACATTATTATTGTTTTGTTACGATACTGCGTATCGGACAATCGCTCAAGAAATGCTCTCATTTTATGCCACGTGGAAGAATCTTGAAGATTGGTTGCATTGTGCAAAAAGAATTAATGCAATTTCGTAGGTAAACTACTACGGTATGCATACTCAGTTGTGCTCGAGATCCGCCGAAATGAAAAGCCTGTATTTCTTCTGCATACTTAGTGCAATAATTCTCACTGAAATCTACGTGGATCAAAACTTCATCATCTTGTAGACGTGACTTCAAATTTTTCATGGCTTTATATTGGTGAACAATATTTCACTGGTGGTCTAAAAATTTCTGTAAATCTTTCTGCAAAATTGTAAAGAGCAATTTTGGAGGTACTTAAAGTGTTCTTTTCACACATTTAGTTACCAGTCAGAGCTTTTTACGACTGTTAGTATCCTCTTCAAAAAAATTCTGAACAGCTCTTCTATAACTATCAGGTATTTTACGCCGTTTAGCTACAGGTACTAAGCCAATAAGATTATTTGTTTTTTACTGGGTCTAGACAATGACTTCATTTCCTTAGGTATCCAGTGTTGTACTTTTGAAGAACACTACCATTAACAACTTTTTTAAAGATTTGTCTATCTTTGGTATGTTTCAATGTAGAATAGTTTTCATTCAAATGCTTACTAATGACGTCACCAAACAACACTTTCTGACTACTTCTTTTTTTTTATCAGGGTCATCTAACATTTTTAATATCTTTTTCTTAAGCGTATCTTCAACCTGCTTTATGTTTTTTCTTTCAAATCTCGCTAATCTTTTTTTATACTTGTCAAGTCTTTTCTCTAATTGTGCGATCTTTTCATTTCTTTCCCTGTTAAACCTCTGTCGTCGCTTTTTGCCTTCTTTTTTTCTTTGCAAAAGACTAGTACTGGAAACTGCAGAACTTGGAGCTTAAAATATTGGACTGGCGGATCTTGAAGGCGGAGTATCCACTTCTGGCTCTGATAACGGCGTATTTTCTCGTGCAAAAGTGTTTGTGATGCTCTTCAGTCGTAGTCTTTTGGGTCGGTATACAGTACAGTGTTCTTTCCACTTCTTTAAGGCAGCTCTGTGCTCACGAGGTGTCATATCCTTTAATTACTAACTTTCGCAAACCTTTTTCTTTTTGTACTTCAACTTCTCCTTTTCTCTCATTTCTTCTCTCTTTTCAGGGTAATTTTTTCTTCGTTGGTAACGTAATCGCTCTGCTTCTTGCTTTTTCAATAGTTGTTCCTCACGGGATAAATTTTTCTTTTAAGGAACCATATCTCGTGCGTTGGTTAACCTGTGTAAAATAATTTAAGTTAATTAGTAATGCTAAGTTAATATAATGATATTATGAAGCGATTAATGATACGTGGTAAATTCTTGCACTAATGAAATAGACGAGCGGATAAATGACCCCAAATAGTACACAAAAACAATTAACTATACGCAAAATACACAGTCCCCTGTTAAGTAAAACAGTCCCCTGCTGCAATTTTCGGCAGAGGACTGTTGCCAGGGGACTGTGTATTTTGGTTACATTTAACAATATTTAGAGAAATGAGGTAAAAGAGTTTATTAAGAATGTACCGATCAATTGAGACATAAATAATATACGATAAACATTATATATAAATTATTAAAGTAATTACCATACAAAATTATGACTTACCAGAGGACTGTGTAGTGTAGCAATCCAAGCGCATGTTCTCCTTACAAACGATGCTCTGACACTAAACAAAATGACGTCTTAACGGTGCTTTCAGCAAGGTTGCCAACTTCACAGCAATTAGGTTTCGTTTCACTCAAAAATATATTCCTAAATATTGTGATTTTTCTGTAATATGAACTTAAATTTTTGGCAGGGGACTGTTTGAAAATTTTGGGGACAGAGTTGACAGGTGTTTAATAAATAAATAAAATTCATAAATGGACCTTTTTTAACGACAATAATATAATTAAGTAATATTTCTTTATGATATTAACTGCCAAATGTATATAATTTCAGTAATTTCTTAGTATATTCCATTTCTATGTGGAAAAACAGTGATGGGGACAGCCAGGGGACTGTATTTTTAGAGCTTCTATCAGGTCTAGAAAAAAACTTAAAATAGTTATAGTTATGAAAACTTGGGTCCCTTAAGTTTAGGGATTAAAGTTTCATTAGGTGTGGTTTCTTTTTTCATAATTTACTTACTTTTTGAAAAAATTGGTCGGGACAGCCGTTTACGAGGTTATAGAGAATTGCCCATATATCCATCACTTCAACTAGTTAGACAACAAATCCGAACGATGCATGTTTCTACGTTTGAATCAGTTAGATTCAAACGAACAACTTAAGGCGCTGTGTTCTGTAAAAATAGGCTTCTTAAAACAATTTTTTAGCCAAATGTATACATTTCAGAGCAGCCAAAAATTTATATGTTAATCTTGATTATATGTAGCAGGAAACCATTGTTTTCAAAACACGTTTTGAATTAATTTTCTCGATAGAAAAAAATCCTAAAGTAACCCCTAAAATTGAATTTATAACAGTTGTAACTGTATTATTAATCATCAAATCTTGATAAAATTGAGAAGAGCGATGTAAAATATAATAGTAAATGAAACCATTGTTTTTGTTTATCGATTTAACTAAGATATTCTAAAATAAATAATGTATTTAATGATAAATAACGTGAACGAAACGTCACTCCATCGCGGCGTCCATTGCCTTCTCTTTCACTTCTATGCTTAGCGACAGTGACCGCTGAGGCGCTGTGCTTGTCGGACCTATGTCACTTTTTGCTTTACCCGGCACAGAAAATAATTATATTTACGTGTCTGTTTGTTGATGAATAATCATATTTC
Source organism: Sesamia nonagrioides (assembly GCA_017933935.1). Lineage (NCBI taxonomy): Eukaryota > Metazoa > Arthropoda > Insecta > Lepidoptera > Noctuidae > Sesamia > Sesamia nonagrioides. The sequence continues at coordinate 253,510 of JADWQK010000710.1, read as the reverse complement.
GTTTTTGCCCGGGTTCAAACCCCAGGTTTACATTATATGCTTTTTGTAGATTTTAATTGAAATAAATGCTTTTTAATTTACTGTTGTATTTTTGCCGATATTTTATTTGATTTTTTCTGTAATTATTCTTTTTACTTTTTCGCGGCACATTTTTCTTCACCTGTATGTGTTCGGGTTCAAACCCCAGCTTTACGTTGTATGCTTTTTGTTGGATTTCTTATTTGCAATTGTTTTTTTTTAATTATTATTAATTTATCCGATTTTCTGTATTTTTTGTAGTAATTGTTCCATCTTTTTAAATATATTCTTTTTGTAACAATTATAATGCAAACTAATATTTAAAATCAATTCGTTATAATTTTCTTTCTACAAATTTCTAGAAATTAATAATAAATAATAATAATAAGCCTTTATTTAACCATGAATTTCTTAGTTCATAATATAATTTAAAAAAAGAAAAACAATAAAAATAACAGTTAATTTGTATTATAATATTTCACTCGTACAAACCCGATTTCGATAAGAGTTGCAGTTTTGAAGAAGAAATCTTTTATTTTTTTAAATATCCGAAAATGCATTTTTTTTAACAGTTACTCTAAACAGCTGTTTATAAATAGTAATTTCTAGAAATGATATATTTCTAACAGTTTCATGAAAAAAGGACATAACACAAAAAATTTAAGCAGAACGGACAAAGCGCATTATAAAAATAAAAAAGAAAACAAAAAAAATAATAAAAAATGAAAATATGTATAAAATACACATTTTCGAAAATCGCAAGGTAAAGTCGGATTCGATCCTGGTGCTCGTCTAATGCGAACCGGGACTGTGACGAACAGAGCCAACCATGCTTCGGGGTTGGTTGTGAAATAACCCTTCTAAATGTAGATGGAATAGAAAAGAAAAACAATAAAAATAACAGTTGATTTGATAATAGTTCAAAACAGTAAATTTAGATTTCATTTTGTTGCACTATTCATGGCCCCTTTCAGTATAGGCCTCCTCCAAGTGCCTCCATCTATTTCACTCGTACAAACCCGATTTCGATAAGAGTTGCAGTTTTGAAGAATAAATCTTTTATTTTTTTAAATATCCGAAAATGCATTTTTTTTAACAGTTACTCTAAACAGCTGTTTATAAATAGTAATTTCTAGAAATGATATATTTCTAACAGTTTCATGAAAAAAGGACATAACACAAAAAATTTAAGCAGAACGGACAAAGCGCATTATAAAAATAAAAAAGAAAACAAAAAAAATAATAAAAAATGAAAATATCTATAAAATACACATTTTCGAAAATCGCAAGGTAAAGTCGGAATCGATCCTGGTCCTCGTCTAATGCGAACCGGGACTGTGACGAACAGAGCCAACCATGCTTCGGGTTGTGTTGTGAAATAACCCTTCTAAATGTAGATGGAATAGAAAAGAAAAACAATAAAAATAACAGTTGATTTGATAATAGTTCAAAACAGTAAATTTAGATTTCATTTTGTTGCATTATTCAGTATAGGCCTCCTCCAAGTGCCTCCATCTATTTCAATCTTTTTGTGTTGTGTTATTGTAAGCACTCGTACAAACCCGACTTCGATAAGAGTTGCAGTTTTGAAGAAAAAATCTTTTATTTTTTTAAATATCCGATAATGCATTTTTTTTAACAGTTACTCTAAACAGCTGTTTATAAAGAGTAATTTCTAGAAATGATATATTTCTAACAGTTTCATGAAAAAAGGACATAACACAAAAAATTTAAGCAGAACGGACAAAACGCATTATAAAAATAAAAAAGAAAACAAAAGTAATAATAAAAAATGAAAATATGTATAAAATACACATTTTCGAAAATCGCAAGGTAAAGTGAACGGATGTGGGATTCGAACCTGCTGCTCGTCTAATGCGAACCGGGACTGTAACGAACAGAGCCAACCATACGTCGCGGTTGGGTTGTGAAATTACCCTTCTAAATGTAGATGGAAGAGAATGGTTGGTATAGATTTAATAGAACGTGCGTATTTCTCGATGCACGACGCCTCACCTCACGCATCGATGTACTCGCGCGGAGCGCCCCGCGTCCCGCAGTGGGCGGGGCTAGTCGTGTCCCACTTCGTCTGCTTCACCCCCTCAAATACCTAAAAGTTTGCTATTCACAGCGTCTTAACGACCAATTACAAATTTTGCGTGTTTATGTGGTTTGCGTCCATATTTGGAATTTGCTTGAGCGCGTCAATGCCGAAGTGGGGCGGATCATTTCATCTTAAACGAACTCTACGTCGCTATTTAATGCGATTGGAGTCCTCCAATTATATTGATAAATAGCATAGATCTGGTGGAAACGGATTCAGCTAAGCTACGTTTTGTATACGGAAGGATTCCTGCTATCTTTGATTGGGAAGCAACTTCGAACTTCTAGCGGCGAGCAGTGGCCAGCTCGCCGCTAGCAAGGCCGGCAAAGACCACGCGCGCCTCAAAGATATGTCAGCACATCGTGACGGGGTCCATGAAGACCGATGCCAGAAATACTCTCACAACAATCTTACATATTTTCCTGAAGTTAGTCCATTATTAAGTTTCTTTAAAAGTAAAATAATTTACATAATATTGTCACATTAAAGCTACTTTTGAGACCCAAAAATTACAGTAAAATAGAATTCGTTCTAGACGTTCGTACGTAAACGTCCCTTGTGGGCAAGACACTCCACTGTTACCGCCTTAAAATGGTTTTTTTTTTTTAATTCATTCATTATACATAATATAATTATACGTAAAGAAGATGCACCTAGAATAATATTACCACAAAAGTTAGTCTACAAAGCTATTTTTCTGCCTCCATATTCGTCCATGTGTGTAGCTATGAAAAAAAAGCATCGAATTATTCATTCTACCCAGGATCAACACCCTATCTTTCGCCCTCAGCATCCAGTCTGTCAGGATTTAAAAAAGTGTCTGGGTCAAAATTTTAAGGTTTTCGTTCATCTGGCTCCACACTAAAAACCATAAACAAAGCAAAACTTTAATCATTTAAATATTATGAAGGTATGGATAATGGATATCGCGAATAGATAAAAGTTTAAATCATAGATAGACAACAACACCGGCCGACCTTCGGGCGCGACCTCGGACGTGTCATTGACATTGTTCGGGTGACGTGCCGAATGTTACGATAGAACTCCGCGTGGCTTCTATGTTTGTTGGATTGTAGCGAATTTGAGAAAAAATATGGAGGAAAGAGACTTTTGCCAATGATTATTAGCACATTACAATTAAGTTTACATACACACATACAAATGTTTGATATTAATGAATGGTAGTTACAGTCACGCCCACTAATACATAAACAATCTTGTTGTATTTTCTTGTGTTCATTACTATACATAGTATTGTATAAAGCCATGTGTTTTAAACGAACAGACAGCTGTGCTGCTGGGTAGTTTGTTCCGCCACTTCTTCTGCCCAACGAAAGCACTAGGAAGTGTCGATGGGTGGGCGTTTTGGGGGACTGTCTTATGTAATCCATACTATCCATCATCATCATCATCATCAACCTTTTTATCGTCCCACTGCTGGGCACAGGTCTTTTTTTTTTAATAGTTATAAACTAGTGCTTGACTGCAATCCCGCCTGATGGTAAGCAGTGATGCAATCGTTGATGGTAAAGCACACTAGCTTATTAAGCCTATTAACTCAAAAAAACTGAGTGAATAGGAAGGAAGACGGCAGTTGAGCGAGGTGATGCAATGTTTAACCCAACAACAAGACCAAAGATGTTGCGCCAGAGGATGATCTGGAGAGCCTTCACGACCAAACTCCCGACACAACAACATTAGGCACATCGTACCCGGCACACATCGCAACACAACTGCGCAGACCCGTTCTCCGTACGGCTTCACCAGACATCATGCCGGAACACGACGAATCGCTTGGCGGCAAGACTTTGTCTGGTGGGTGGTAACTTATACCGGCGGCTGATGTTGTTGCCTACCACCGAGGTCTCCTCTCATACAGAGAAGGATTGAGCGTAATCACCACGCTTGCTCAATGCGGGTTGGCGATTTCAGAATTTATAAGTCCAGGTTTCCTCAAGATGTTTTCCTTCACCTTCAGTCATTGGTGTCCAAGATATACTTAGAAAGTACATATAACTTTAGAAAAGTTACATTGGTACTTGCCTGACCTGGAATCGAACCCGCGCACTCATACTTGAGGGGCTGGTGTTTTAACCACTAGGCCACCACGACTATCCATACTAATATTATAAATGCGAAAGTAACTCTCTGTCTGTCTGTTACGCTTTCCCGCTTAAACCTCTCAACCGATTTTGATGAAATTTGTCACAGACAATCTTTATACCTTGAGAAAGGACATAGGCTACCTTTTATCCCCGAAAAATTTGATATTCCCGAGGGAAATCTAAAAAGCGCGATATAAACGAACTCCACGAGGGGCGAAGCAGCAGACAGAAAGCTAGTAAGAAATAAATACAAAACATTGCTTATTTGATCTGGATTTAATGAGAACATGATATGGGTTGCTAGTTGTTACCGGCCGGTGGCGGTAAAACGGAGGTGCTGCTAGGGTTGTCAAACACACTATCTCTGACAACGAAAATCAAAAGGTCGGATGAAAAAAATAATTACATCCATGAAAATAAATAAACCCTACTTTAAGAGTGACGCCTAATATAAATCGATATAGCTGTAGTAATCATAAAAGAGTTTTTTGAATGCGCTAATCTGTGGACCTATGAGTCGGATTTGTTAAATTGTTTATGCATTTGAGAGCTAAATTCTTGAGGAAGGATATTGGTTATTTATATTTAACATCACGTTAGCACCCTAAGAACTCGAGCAGACAGAACGCTAAACGAAAACGAAACAAAAGCGGATGCGATACAGTGGGTCGGGAGGTAAAATTTCAAGCGGACAAAGTCGCGGTCCTTTTATGTAATTTTATTAAAATGTTGTACACACATTCACGGTAATGGACACCAATATGGTTTGTATTAGGTATAGGTCAACCTGTTTCTTTTGAGTGGAAGATCTGGTCTTCAAACCGTCTCCAAATTGATGATTTTATAGATCACCATTCAATAGAACTTGGAGACGATTTGATTTTTTTTGTTTTGTTGTTGCTTCTCAATCTTAATGCCTATTGTACAGACGCCATCAGGTCAAGCTACCCGAACCTGTCAAATCATCCTTGGACAGTAATTCTTTAGAGATAAAGTTGAAAAATAAAAAAAAATGGCAGATAGTGGTAGTTTGATGTGACGGCGTCTGGTCACGGGAATTTGTCACTGGATTTTATGATCTTCCATGTAAAAAGTATCATATGATTGTAATATATAATGTGACCTATATCTTTGTTGGCAGGCTACCACAGAGCAAATAAGGATGGCAAACATGATCGATCGTAAAAGCGAAGACGCGTCTGACGTTCGAAGAATGGTGAGTTTGTCATACTAACTACAAAAGAATGTTGCATCAAAATCAGCTATGCTATAAACCTATAACACATATCTTATTACAAGCAATATTGCGGATTTTTATCAATGATTTTTTTTAAAAATTGGTTTAGTACAGCCTGAGTTTCATCATCATCTTCACATTCTTGACCCACAGCACAGTTTCACATGACACGGTTATTAGTCGCAGCTTGAAGGTAGTAGGATTATGTTTTTTGGCATTTTGACAACCCTGACAATAGTAAACATTCGCTATACGGCATGGAGCAATTACGACATGAATAATAATAAATGGAATGAATAAAATAACTCCTCTTTTCGAACCCTAAAATAGTACAAAAATAAGTCAAATTATTTTTATCCTGTTCCGAAAAGTTTATAATTTTCTAAAAATATCCTGTTTTAACGTGGGTTCAGATTCCCTCATCACGTTGCAAGAGTTTCTTCACAGGTACTTTATTACAACTGGGGTGCCTCTTATGTCATCCTATAAAAACACCCTATTTTTAGGGTTCCGTACCTCAAAAGGAAAAAACGGAACCCTTATAGGATCACTTTGTTGTCCGTCTGTCTGTCTGTCTGTCTGTCTGTCTGTCTGTCTGTCTGTCTGTCTGTCACCACCCTTTATTAATTAAAAATAAGCTTCTAATTATAAAGGAGCCCTGTGCAGTACTTTGTAGAAACAGCGGCGCGTGGGTTTCTTTCTTTCCTTGAACATTGAGAAGTTTCGAAACAACTTTTCGCAACAAAATTCACCTTTGCATTTTTAAGGTTTCCTGTACAATATACTGGAAATAGCACGTTCTTTGAATAATGATATACTTATACAATATGTAAAGAAAACCCTGTCCGATCCGTGAAGGTATTGTTAGGTCACAGTAGAGAACAGTAGATTATCTAAGGCCGCCCGCAGAGTTATTTGCCTACTCTTGCGTTGAACCCTAGGGTTGTCACTTTGATCTAAATTTATAGAATAAAAAGCATATTGTGATTGAATATTTTACCAATTTATAAATTTAGTAAAAATAAAAAGCCTTTATTCACATAACATTTATTATATTAAGTTACAAATTTGATACCGACAAAATTTTTAAGACTACTTAAGTGTAACACTAAATTATATTCTAAAGCTCGTAAATAATGATAAATTTTAAGTGATGTGTGATATGGGAAATCGATATAACTGGTTCTTATCAGAGAAGATTGTAAGTGATGAGTAGGTACTTAAATGTAACACTAACACAATAATATTTACAAGCTAATAACTAATGCTTAAATGATATAAAACATGAGAACGTAACCAATAAATATGTAATTCTTATGAAAAAGTAGACATTGGTAAAGCTACGATTATGTATGGGTAGCGAATATTTAACAAATGATACCTTACTTTAATAAAACCGCAAAACCTTTTTAGCCTCATTAGTTTCTGAGGTACAATTATAATGATTGTTTATATGGGTACTGTGTAATGTTTATTTATATAATCGGATAGCAACAGCTAGCTCAAATGCAACAAAGGCGCCGCTCGCTTACTCGCTATTAAATTAAAGGTTATAATGTTATAAATAAAATTCTACGCAACCCTAAGCGTTAGTCGGTCACATTTTACTATAATTTTATTAACTTAATATTATGATTAAGACGCCATATTTGGATCAAACAACACTTAAGACAATAGAAAAAAAAAAAATAGTAATTTGCAATATTGATTATTGTGAAATTGTCCTTATTACACTATACTCTACAAATAAGTTTACTTAAACGATATTTCGTACTCAATCCTCTGTTTTATAGTAAAACTGGGCTTCTTAAAATAAACTTAACTTTAAACATAATAGTCAGGAAGTAAATCTGGGAATACAATTATATGGAAAAATGCGACTCAGGTACGCTCTTAATAAAGCAAATAAACTGTGAAACAAACAATACATATATCACATTTTCTAATAAGAGTTAAGTTGTAGGTACTTACATTTCTGGTTCAGTAGGAAGTATGAAGAATGATAAGTCCGGATTTGCGAAATCATTATTGAGGCACCCGAAAACACTACAATATTTTTTTCCCCCTTTGAAGTCATGATACTCGTAATAATTAATATTATGGTAAGTGGCCGGCGAGAATTGACGAACGCGAGCGGTCATGTAATTTACGCGCGTGCTCACAGTCACGCGGCACAGCCCGTATTGCCGCCATCCTCTACCATCCTATATTATGCCAGCGTGTGCGTAAAATCGCGTACCGACACGGCGCTCGGCGCGTACGCATACATTCAAACCGAGAGCGGCTCGTTTATATGAAGATGTTTTACTGTTCTCTGTCTATTGTGGTTAGGTATCGATAACTGATTCTACTGATAATCAAACAAAGCCGGGCTAAACTTAAAAAAAAAATCCCCCAAAAAATTAAATATTATTTCGCAAAAAGAGGTAACTTAAAACATGTGCGGTAGGACATACAGGCGCGGGCGAAGAGGGGCAGGGCACGCGGCACGCGGCCGCGTCGCTATTCGCTCAGAATTATACCGTCAAAAATAATAAAAAGTTAAAAAACTAAAACCCAACTACGACAAAAAACGACGCTGAAAAAGTATAAAACAAGATTTTCAGAATACTGAACTGAACAAAGTTGCTAAATAGTTGCAAGTAAATGGACACAGTAGACTCTACCAAGATGCCTTCGTTGTAAATTGACAATAATGTCTTACGATACTATTCTGAAGTATGCAATATTCACTATTTAGAGATAAATTTTCATGTTTGGAAAACCGCAGTCACACGTTATGAAAGTGCTACGGTAGGTATATGTAAAGTGTGACTACGCCCTTCCAAACATGAAAATTTATCTCTAAATAGTGAATATTGCATGTATATTAAGTAATTTATTATGATCCAAGGCACTTATAAATAATCCCTCTATGGTTTTAACTCTACTGAGAGCGACATAGGCCTGTCCTTTAGCAAACAATGACTTTCCTAGATCTGTAACTTTTTTATCTAGAGTACAACCTTGTAATTTATGTACAGTACAACCCCAAGAAAGAATCAGCGGGAGCATTTTACGCTGAATTTGCCCAGAACCCCTCAAGCCGTCAAATTCAGTGAGGCAAGGCTCGATTTTGATAAGTCCGTTAGTATCTGCTTTTATGGATGCGTCGTCAAATTGTATGAGAACAGCGCTTGGCTGTTCTCCTGTTCCAACTGATCGCGCCGAAGAGCAGGCCATTCGAAGGCCTTCACCACTCCCATCGCTCCGTTTACCAAACCCTGGTTTACATTCAAATTTCTACGAAGCATTACTAGGGATTATGTCCAAACATAAAGTACTCGTGAAGCTCTTTTAGATGATACCAAATACGGTATATTTATTTTAATTTTGTATTAACATAGAACTTCTTGTCCGCTAGAGGGCGTAATACTAAATTTGGTGACAAGCTTTATAGCTCATAACCAACAGAATATCAAGGCCCTTCTAATGGTTCCGCAGTGGTCTTATTCTGATAAGTAGTAAAGAAGCTATCTATGAACGAAAAGATGTGAATTATATGCAATCAGCCCATGAATACAGGTAAAGTCACAAGCAAATGCTAGTAATATATATATATTTCAAAATGTACAAGTTAAGCCCTTTCAAATGATACCAAACACGGCATATTTATCTTAACTTTATTTTTTTACTCTGTATATTTTGTCCGCTAGAGGGCGCCACGTTAGATTTTGTGAAACTCCATATAGCCTATAACCAGCAGACAATTAAGACGCTTCTAATGATATGTCATTTGTCGAATTCTGATAAGTAGTTTAGAAGTTACGAGGGAACAGATGAACATACATACATACATACATAGCAGTGGCGAAGGGTGAAATTTTGACAAAGGGAAGCCGGTCCAAAAAAATAAACACTTAAACACTTACCTACTGCAGGATATCTTGAATAATATTGCCGGTAGAATAATATAAGCCATAATAACAAACAAAATCCACAGTATTTAACCAAATCTGCGATTAAATTACCCTACAGAATCAGTCACAGTTTAAATAACACAAATATTAAAATATAACAAACGAAATTATCACGCACCAGTGGTATAGCAACATGTCACATACTAACAATAATTTATTTTCAACCTTACGAAATGGAACACGAAAATATGCCAAAATAAAAAGAATATGACTTGCGAAGGATTTCATTATAACGCTAATTCTTTTTAATTTTGTCGTGTTTTCTTTCTCCCGTGCCGTGCTTCAATAACAATAATTTCTTTGTCTCTTTCTAATAGAGGAGAGGAGAGAACTGCAACCCGGTCGCGAATAGCCTATCTTTCTTTAAATTTTACGTACAGTTAGCGAGCATTAGAAAGAGATGGTGACACGCTCTGTCTCTTTTCGCCTCATAGTAAAACGTTGGCCGAGATAAGCTGTAATTCGTCGAGTTACCTTTACGACTATAAAATGAAATGTGATACTTAGGGTATTGCTAAGAATTACTATTGCTATTGTAAATCGCGCAGGCATTTAATTAATAATACTTTGTTAATGAAATAGAATGTAAATACTTTTGTATGAATATGGAACTGATTTTTGAAAGGTAACCCGGTGGGAATCGGCTTGTATGGACTCTTCGCCACTGATACATACATACATACATAGCCTGTCAAAATCATAACCCTCCTTTTGCTTTGCCGTAGTCGGGTAATAATGTTGTCACTTTTTAAAAATTACCAAATTTTGGGGAAGTTGGAATTAATTCGCGGGAAAAAAAAGATTATTTCAAAATTCACTAGTATTGTTACTATGATGATTATGTAAAATTTCATATTTTATTTGGTCATGTGTTTACCTAACCTTTATTGTCCGGGTCGGACAGGGTTTGCTTAACATGTTGTATAGAGGTTGATATCACGTAGTGCTTAGGTTCTTATGATGTGTTGTGATGGTGATAGGTTTAATTTTCTTCAGGAAAGTTTGGTATTTATGACTTACTTAGCTAAGGGACCAGACGTGGTCAAGTGTTATCGCCGCATCTTACGAGTGAGTCGGTAAGTTCGATCACAGGCAGGCTTTGTGTAAATTAGTTCATATACGGTGAAGGAAAACACCGTGAGGAAACCGAAATATTTTAGAACTAATTTGAAGTCATGTGACCAACCCGCATTGGACCCGCTTGGAACACCACAACAGAACAGAAACGAGGCCTCTTTCCCAGCAATGGGAACATTATCTATTAACTATACTTGTGACTGTACCTGTACCTGTTAAGCAAACTTGAACATGAAGGGATAGATAAAGGTAGAGCAAGACCAAAGAAATGATGGATGGACGGTACGAAAAATTATATGTATAGAGAAATATGGAAGAAACCCGACCTAAATATACTGGCATAAGGGTAGGTGATTGATGATTTAGATAGAAAGGGAATCGAATCACGAATGTTATTTTTCGATGCTGCGGTACCATTTTAAAGCATACCAATTTGTGTCGTATTTTTTTATTAGCTTCACTTGTATATTTGCTTGCTTGCTTGTTTGTTTGTCCGTCTCTAACTCTTTGGACTACGTGTGAACGGCTCATTACTGTAAAATATCCCACCGTTTTCAATACGGTCGTTTGATCGTTTTTTTTTTTAAAAGAATATCGGACTTAAAATTTGAAAATAAATATAGTTTAAAAAACTAAAAACACGTGCTTTTAAAAAACATCAAACTAAAAAGTTAAAAACAATTTTAAAAAAGCGTGAGGCGCTTAATATACAAAACTTTTGGCACAAAAGGCCTCACGCTTTTTTAAAATTATTTTCAACTTTTTAGTTTGATGTTTTTTTAGTTTTTTATATCGATACATTTGAATGTTCATTGTCTTTTCCTAGCCTGTGTAGGCTTTTATACGCCACAATATACAAGTGACCTAGAAAGTTTCAATACTTTTACAAAAAGGTGCCTTCAAAAAAGATAGACATGATTGTAATCAGTACTCCATACAAGACTATAGTAGTTTCACACAATTATAGATTTGATACGAGTTTACCACGCCCCACGGCGTGAGAAAGTGTACACAAATGTGTGTGTTACAGTGCGACAATTATCAGGTTGGTAGTTAGAAGTAGTGCGGGCTGCGATGATTTCATTATGTCGAGTTAGCAGAGTCCTTAGGGCGCATTCAATTTCGACGGTTGGTGGACTGCTACAGTGCGGTTATCATATTACGTACTGGCGATTATTATTTTTCATACAGCAGGACTCTATTCAAGATCGTGCGGGAGCAGTAAAACGACGCACGTCCGTTGGCGGGACAGCAAAAATGCGTGGCTCAGTACTTAAATACTTACCTAATTATGGACGATGGAAATCACTAAATTTCGATCTGACTGCAGCCGCGTAGCTCTTCAAATACGACGATTCGCGTCGTACTGCTGCCGGACTGCATAGTCTTGACTACAGTCCGATGTCACCCGTAATTTGAAAGCGCCTTAATTGGCATCTTGATTATATTGACAACAGGAAAGGAATTTGTGCATACCCACTCGTAGGTTTCAGGTATTAAACTTTAACGTAAACTAGTTTCGTTGCGTTTCTGGAACTATTGGTTATTTTCACATTTAAATTGAGACACTGTATTTAATTTTATCTTTCTTTAATTAGATGTAAAATGTCAAACCGAAAAGGAAATATCCCCTATAATGATCATACTGCTGACACTACAAGAATATCGCGAAACGGTCATATTTTAAGTAAAGAATCTAATATACACAATTTCAAAAAGATATCATGAAAACCACAAAGTTATGAGCGTGTTATCTTACTTGGTTGTCCCAGCAAAAATATGCTCGCCCACCTATTTGGGGGGTGCTGTCCAGCTATGCGCACGCGCCTAGTACTACAATCTACCGTCAGCTGTGTTGTGCGCTCGGAAACCACACTGACACACAAAACAATTTCTAAATGTATTTGGGAAAAATATAACATGGTGTAAAAATAATTGGATTCAATTCAGTTGCTTATTATGAACAAACTGTATTCAGATTTTGTATAAAGAAAAAAATACGTTGTATATTCTAAATGTATTGGTAAAACATAAATACATAATCTTAAACATAGTTTATTTGCATGCATTACAGGCTGATAATACTATATTTAGATATTTTTGATGAAGATATACGCAAAACTTTAAAAAACAGCTATATTTATTAATTTATCCCTCCATTAGATAGGCACCTTACCCATTGAGAAGTCACATTGTGGGAAGTAACAGTCACCGGCAAATTAAAAGTGGTTGCGTGTATTGCCGACTTCCGGCGCAGTCAAACAAAGACTACAAATACAATGAACTAGTCAGCTGTTAGCATAAGATGCAAGGATGTTGGTAGACCGGCGAAATTATGCTAGGGATATTATCTGCTTGTCCGTTTACATAACCAGCTATGTATGGGTTTTTTTTGTTGGGTTAGTCTTTTTTTATTGACTTGATTGTGCTCTGGCTGTTGAGAGTATGTCATGCTCACTCAAATGTCTCGCTGATGGTGGCGTGTGTGTTGGGTCATTAGGTTCCCTTCAATGTGGTTGAGCTGAATGATGCTGATCCATTCGTCATGCTCGTGAACGGACGCCGTCGGAGGGGACTGGTCATCTCTTAGCTGCCACGGCGTATTTTAATTTCTGAATTGATTTTTGTGTGTTTTCCATAATGGACGCTCTCGGCGTACAATTTATTTCTGCATCGTTCTCACACGGTTGATTTCAACATGAATGATGTAATCAAATATTTGTAAAATAGCTTGAAAATTTAAAAGAGTGTCCATGGAGTTTCTTGCCCGTTCTTCTCCATAGGTACCTACTCTTTCGAATGGGCGACTAGCTTCATCTTATTGACTGACCGACCTTCTGACAATTCAAAAGAGCCTGTAACTGGTTTATTTGAAATAAATGCTTTGATTTTGATATGTAGCAAACTGCCTCGATTAAGCAACAAGGATTGTGTGATTTTATGAAACCACCTTCTCTGTATGAGAGGGGACCTGTACCCAGCAGTCGGACGATAAAAAGGTTGATGAGGATGAAGATGATGACGGTAAAAGTGAAATTGGCGCGCTTTACCATAAACGATTGCATCACTTCTTACCAACAGACGGGATTGCGGTCAAGCCTAGTGCTTTTTTATAAAGAGTGAAACCTTTTAACCCTACTCCGCGGCCGACCGTCATGCGACATGCAACACACAGACGAATAAGTTTTGAGACGATATAATAAAAGTTTCACTTTAATAATGTCAAATTATAAAGTCACATTTTCATTCACAAAATCTTTAATCGAGTTTAAAGTTTAATCGAATCTGAGATTTTTTTTTATTAATTTGTTATACATGTATAGTGATAGTCATGCAATATACATTATTAGAAAATAATTTTATTCAACGTCTTGGAATATTCAGAATATGCACTTAGCGCCTGGGTATAGATACAACGTTGTTAAGTCAATTTCCTAACAATTGATTGGTTGATATTGTTCTATAATAACAAGTAACTGTGTACATCAGGTGCTAGAACTGATGGAGATGACGTGCTGCACGGAGGAGGAGGTCTGCTCGGCGCTGCACGACTCTGACAACGACATGGCCGCAGCCTGCAACCTGCTGCTCGAGGAGAGTCAGCGGATACAGGTACGTGTGCCGGGTACGACGCGCCAAATGTTGTGTTGGGAGTTTGGTCGTGGAAGATCTCCAGATCGAATCTCCCTCTGGCGCAACATCTTTGGCCGTGTCGTTGGGTTCAACACTGCATCAATGCTTCACCTCGCTCAACTACCATCTTCCTTCCTATTCACTCAGTTTTTTTGAGTGAATAGGCTCTTAATAAACTAGCGCATTTTACCATCAACGATTGCATCACTGCTGGCCATCAGGCGGGATTGCGGTCAAGCACTAGTTTATAATTCGCATCCTTCCCCCCAAAATCTTCCGCGCTTTACATGGTTTGTAGAACAACATAAATAACGCAATGAATATTGTTTAACTATCAAAATGAAAGCCATACTGATAGTGTGTGACACGATTACTGCTATGTGATGCTAGCACCTTCTGTTCTAGTAGTAGTTGTTCTGTTGGTAAAGGTTGTTAGATTGAAAGCCGACCACAACAATAAACAAGACAACAAGGCTAGGAAGACGATATACAATATGTATAGAAAACCCTGTCCGATCCGTGAAGGTATTGTTAGGTATCGATAACTGATTCTATTAATGCCCACAAAGACAGGCTAAACTTAAAAAAATCCCCCTAAAATAATAAATATCATTTCGCAAAAAGAGATAACTTAATACATGTGCGGTACGCAACCCCATCCGCGGGCGGCGGGGGGCAGGGCACGCGGCACCTGTGACGTGGTCGCGTCGCTAATCGCTTATAATAAAACCGGTGTTGTCACTTTTTTTAAATTACCAAATTTCGGGGAAATTGGAATTAATTCCCGGGAAAAAAGGATTATTTCAAAATTCATTAGTATTGTTACTATGATGATTATGTAAAATTTTATATTATATTTGGTCAAGTGTTTACCTAACCTTTATTATCCTTATGGGTCGGACAGTGTTTTCTTTACATATTGTATACCTACCTTTTAATTACATGCTATTTTGCTTCGTTTCCAGGGCGAGTGGCGAACCACCGAGAAAAGGAAAAAGAAGCCACCAGCCGCCGCTGGCAATGGCGAGCTGGACCCGCCACGCGACCCACGCAGTCGCTCCGGACCCAGACCACGTACGTATTCGATTGTTCTCTGCTTATGCTTCTGTTAAGACTCTTTTTTTATCTCGGTTGTACAGACGACAGCACATCAAGCTACTACAATCTGTCAGTTTTCTTTATTCGATTTTCAACTTTATCCTTAAAGCATTAAGGCTTAATTAAGGTTGACGGGGAATATTTGGCAGTTTAGGGTAGCTTGATCTGCTGTTGTCCTTAAATTCAATGATTTCTGAGCTCCGTGCAGGTCAAACTTTAAGTAAAAGCTACTACAAAATTATACTGTTCGTTTTAATTTAACAGAATTTATGATAGGAATTCATTGAATTGGGTTTTAGAATATGGCCTCTGTGTCAAGATTTATAATGAAAACAGACTGTAAACGTTTTTAAAATTAGGAGAATTGTCCTGAGCATTAATCAAAATCTAGAATCTTATTCCAAACTTCTATTAGGTACTTTGTTATGATATTTACTACAAGTGATTTGTGTCCGATTCTAGGTCGTGGGTCTGGTGAGAGGGGCGACCGTGGCGAGCGCGGGGAACGGGGCGAGCGCGGCGAGGGCGGCTGGCGCGGACGTGGATCCACGCGCGGCCGAGGGGGGGCGCGGGGGGCGCGCGGCGGCCGCGGGCAGGCCCTCGCCGCCCGCGGCCCGACCGCGACCTGTCCGCCAGCTGCTGGTCCGACCACCCGCAGCCCGCCAGTACGTACCGAACCGCCGATATATTTATTTTAATGTTACTGTAAACAGGATAATAATTAAACTTAATTTGGCACTTTCAAATTTCCTTCTTGCCGCTTCACGCAACGTCACGTCACGGCCTATTACGCTATAGCCGATCACGCGACGTCGCGTCACGGCCTATTACGCTATAGCCGATCACGCGACGTCGCGTCACGGCCTATTACGCTATAGCCGATCACGCGACGTCGCGTCACGGTCCGATATGATAGTCTACATTTTTTTCAATTTCAGCCATCTGCGTACCGTGTGGCTACCATGAGTTTTCATTACGTGACTCGATCATACGTATCGACCGCGTATGGCGCTCTCACTGGTTGAGAGTTCTTACAACCTTACAGCAGGCCAATCGATGAGTAAAACGCGGTCGATATCGATGATCGAGTCTTCGTAATGAAAACTCATGGTAGCCACATCGTTGTCCTATATCTTACGCGTGGCAATGAACGTGTTAAATCACGGTCGTGTCTGCTAGAGCGCTCGACAGGGTGCAAAGCGTTACGTGTACTCGCATCAGCTCACGAGCGAGTGTCTTGGAATGGCATCAGCTGTACGAACACAATCTCTAACATAATGTTGTTGCATTCCGCAGGCGGCAGTAACATCGTCGACACATTCCCCACAACAGAAGACTGGGACAACGAGGAGTGGTCCGGATCACTATCAGACACCAAGGTGAATATATTTCTTTTTTTTTTTTTACGTATTATAAACCAGCGCTTGACCGCAATCCTGCCTGATGGTAAGCAGTGACGCAATCGTTGATGGTAAAGCGCACTAGTTTATTAAGAGCCTATTCACTCTAGCCTTGAAGACACTCAAATTGTAGTCCGACGGAAACACCGCCGCTGGCAAATTGTTCCAGTCCCTCGATGTACGCGGTATAAAGGAGGAGGCGAAACGCTTCGTCCGGATCGTAGTGGTGTTAACAACGTAAGGGTGGAAACCAGCCGTACGACGGGTCGTCCGCTGGTGGAACGGAGATGGGGGAATTAAATCATGCAATTCCCTCGCACACTCCCCGAAATGCATCCTATAGAACACCGAAAGGCTGGCTACTCTACGCCTGTGCTCTAGGCTTTGGAGACCAACTCGAGTTAGATCAGGGTCACCAATCAGCCTCTTTGCACGTCTCTCCACTGAATCCAAAGTGGCCAGGTGACACTTGGCAGCACCAGCCCAAATGTGGCTGCAGTACTCCATACACGAACGGACCTGTGCTTTGTATAACATTAGAAGCTGCCCAGGTGTGAAGTACTGCCGGACCTTTGCGATAACTCCAAGTTTTCTGGCAGCCACCTTGGCCTTGGACTCAATGAACCGCCCAAAGTTAAGGTTCGAGGAAATCTCAACTCCCAAAAGCTGAAGGATGTTGTATATATACATGTATATAGCTTCAGCTATATACATGTATATATACAACATTATTTTTTGTTTATGCGAAACTCTAAATACGTGTCCAGTATTTTTAAGCAAAGAATCTGGTCAAAACTCCGCACGAGCGGGCGAGCGCGGGGCGTTGACCTCTGGCGTTAGCTGTTGCCCACGTAAGCTGCGTGGCGAGCTCGGTATTCACACTGCAACCATTTCTTAATGTATTTCGCATAAACAAAAAATAACGTTGTATATTGTTACCCACACTACAACAAACATTTTACTTCGCATACAATAATAGCCAGACCAACAACCTGAAGGCCATACAAATATTTGTTCCGTGCGGGAATGGGTGGCAACTTGCCGGCGGCGGTGCGTCACACTACAATTTGAGTGTCTTCAAGGCTAGAGTAAATAGGCTCTTAATAAACTAGCGCGCTTTACCATCAACGATCGCATCACTGCTTACCATCAGGCGGGATTGCGTTCAAGCACAGGTTTATAATTTTAAAAAAATTGGATCCCGCGACACGCAGTGCAGCAATAGATTACTCAACTATTTCGCAAAACCATGACATTATCATATTAACATACACATGAGAACACTGCTACACAATACTATTACTAAAAAAAAACTTTTTTACAAAAAAACAACGGACTTCCAAAAACCACTACGAAGTGAAAAATAACTAATTTCGGAAGTCGGTGTCTTTAGTTTTGTATGTTCGTTTTTTGACACCGACTTCCGAAATTAGTTATTTTTCACTTTGTAGTGGTTTTTGGAAGTCGGTTGTTTTTTTGTAAAAAAGTTTTTATTTTACACTTTTTAGTTGTTAAAAGTATTCAGTTGCATCCGGCCAGACTGGAAGCTGAGGCAAATATAGTTGGGAAACGACGTAATTTTGATTACTTTAATGTTTACCCGTAAATATTCCCTCAACTGTCTATGGTCTTCATCATCAAATTTACTGTAGACTATTATTTTAACCCAATGGTTGCAAAGGTCTCATCATTATAAATGAATGAAGTCCAACCACAAAGTAGCTACTGTAAACCGTTGAGGAGTTCCCGGAACTGGCCTTTGTCTTCAACATCAGCTCTCTTATGACAGTCACAACCCATCTAGGTGTAAAGTTCTTATCAATACAAATTAATCGAGCCCAAACACAAGATAGCTGCTGTGAATTGTTGAGGAGTTCCTTCGACTGTCTCCCGGCTCCATCATCAGATCTACTCCAGACCTTTATTAAATTGTAGTGCTTTAAAATACTTAATGAAAATGCTAAGAAATGCACTAGTCGCCCCTGCAATTTTTGAAAGTTCACCCTTGTTTTCTCTGGTCTTCCACCATCAAACCCTGATATCCTTATCATGGGACCACCTTGGGAACGTCTTCTTTCCAACAGAAAAAGAATTATCAAAATCGGTTCATAAACGACGAAGTTATGCGCGAACAAACATAGAAAAAAAAAAAAAGCATATATACGGTCGAATTGAGTAACCTCCTCCTTTTAGAAGTCGGTTAAAAAGAAAATAAGCACTTTATGGGTCTCTAAATATGTCGCGAGTTGTGCGAAAGAGATACCGTTTACTGTTGTCTCTGGTACAGGAAAATGAAAAAAACAAACAGGCTTTTAGTGAGTAAAAGTCTAACACGCCCTTCCGCTTCGCCCAGTGCAGGCGAAGACATGATTTTTCACACATAAAATGCTTGCTAAATACTGATATTTAACTGCATTCGATTAGACTGGAAACTGAGCCGGCGTAATTGTGGAAGACTAAGCAGATTGATTGAAGAATATGAGGCCATTTCTGGCAAGAATACTGTTCTGCCATTTCAGCTCATATAATTTTACTGAGTTATCATTTGCAGCTACCTATATTAGCAACAATACATCGTTCCACATGGACTTTTTGATTTGACTAAGATTATATCTGGACTTCAAAAGATACTTGTTTGAGTTTTGTTTCGACGGTTTTTCTCTGAGTAGTCAAATAGGATACGCCGACTTCATCTGGTTATAAAATATGATTGATGTATAAAAGTTTTTGTGGAGATCTACTTTTTTTGTAAAAAAATCTTTATCTTTTAATAACATATTACTTGATATGATGTTTAGGTTGTCTGTAAAAGATCGCTCTTGGCGATAAGACCGCCCATTGTGTCACCCTTTGTAAAATCTTTATATTTATGTTTCTGTAATCTGTATGGTGTACATAATAAAGAGTATTCTATTCTATGATTATTATTGTGCTAGTTGCATGCCTTACAGTATAATGTCATCATCTCAGCGTTAATCCCAGTCGCATCCGAACCATTTTCAGCATTGGAGTCTGGGGTCCGCATTACCAGTCTAACTGCTGATATGGCTAAACTTCGACATTTTCCGTGAACCGACTGCCGTCTGACCTCCACAACCCGAAGGCGACATCGAAGCATTGTAGCTAGACCAATTGTTGGACTTTTGAGGGCTCCAACAACCCATAACGACTGCCATTAGATGTTCATATGGCAACCGGGACCAACGGCTTAACGTGCTTTCCGAGGCACGACCAGACCAGTGCAAATATTCATATTCATGCATACAAATATTTGCACTGTGCGGGGATCGAACCCGCGCCTCCTTGCGCAGCGGCCGCATCCGCTACCGCTACGCCACGGAGGCTGTCAATATATGGCCTTACAGTATAATGTACTGGATACAATTGTTTTTTTTTTTTTTTACACCATCAAAACGTTTTCTGATTCTTAATACTTCATGTCTAGATGGACATGATATGTATATTTAATGTAATCACCACACACTATGCAGACACACACACACACACTAGATATAGAACATGAAATTTGGCTGAGGTATACCCTCCATCATGAGCAGTTGTCATACAGTTGCCATGCGAGGGCTGGTCTTTTGATCTATAGTTAAACTCAACCAATCATTAAAAAATAGTAACTAGTCGTATTTTTTTTATTTTATCTAATGATTATAATGTCTTTTTAATGTACTGGGATACGCTGATACACCGAGAGTTCCAACTCTAGTGCGCGGTATTTTTCCATGGGCTGTTGGGCACGCGCTTAAAGATCCAGCCCCCTAATCGGCGAACACATTTTTGTCAAATAATTGCGACTAGTTGGGATCGTTTGGACCGCCCATTGGTCCGGTCGATCCAAACCATCCCAACTAGTCGCAATCATTAGACAAAAATGTGTTAGCCGATTAGGGGGCTGGTATCGTACAGTATCGTGGGTCACTCTTACTGCATCCGCCCCCCATTGGTTATAGTGTGTAGTGTAAGCTAGTCGTGCTGGTTCAGTGTTGTCACATAATTATAAAGGTTGATGTGTTGCAGGTGTTCACGCCCAGCGTCACCGCCCAGGCGCCGCCCGACGGAGACGTGCCGCAGAACTCGGCCGTGAGTATAAATGTAGCGACTACATAGTGCTGTGTTAGTTAGAACGCGCTGCAGGCAAAAGCTTTCTGTAAATTAAACTCACAAGGTTCAAACTCTGTAGCTGTATCAACATCAATCTCCTATACCTACCTATTTACTTGAGTTCTATCCAGCATGTCTTCTTCCATGCATCTCATCAGTCATTATCTCTGTAGCCACATCCTTCCTATGCTGATTCCATCATTCATATAGTCCATTAATCGGTTTTTTGGTGGTCCTCTATCCTTACAGTCCTCCATATTTGTTACTCACAATTTTCGTCATGACCTTCCTCAATCTTCCATATCACAAGTCTCATTAACCGTCAGTCACCCCATTTCCACACAACTTTTTAATTACCAGTGCCGTTCTCATACTTCTTATCGTTATCTATTATTGAAGTGAATAAGAGATAAAAGAAATCTCCATTTTGAAACTACATATCTTTATAACAACACTATTTATAGCCCTCACGTGTGAACCATTTGCTAGTGCTAACTCTATTATTTTTCTGTCATGCCTCAGAACACGGATGCCAAAGTAAGTATAGTTCATAGAATTAACCCTAATTTTAAGAACGATAAAACATTAATAAAATGGTCGTGGAAGCCATTTTGGTGAAGTCTCGCTTACCTGATGTTCTGGCATGACAAGCCCAGACTCTGGTTTGCGCAGTTTAAGACCGTGATTGAAGTAACCAGACAGAAATTGAGCAATGAAAACAAATTCGGCCTGGCTGTTGCTCAACTCAAGAAGAGATTATTATCTGTCTACGAGGAGTCCGAAAACAAAAAAATATAGAAGTTGCTCAACGACGGCGGACGACGGCCGTCCCATCTACTGCGGCGCTCAAGAGCTTTGGGTCGCAACAAGTTTCCCGACCAAACCAGACGCATGTTGTGGATGACCCGCCTGCCAGTATCAATGCGAACGGTACTGTCAGTGAGTGAAAGTGAGTGAAGCGCCAAGATTAGACGCTTTGGCAGCGATGGCAGACAAAATGGATGAGCAAACTAAAGAAATATCATCCATCTATTCCTGCGCTCACGCTGCGAAGTCCACGACCCCATCGGCTTCATCTTCATCAGACGTGCGAATACATATGATCGAATCGCTCACCAGAGAAATCGCCGAGTTAAAGATGAACCGAGCGCGACACAAATACCGTCTTTCGCCGAAAATATTAACTCAGAACGCAGTCAAGTTCAAGATCCGCGAGACGAGACACGGATATATGTGTTTACCATCAGAAGTTTAGGAAGACCGGATGCAAATGTCGTAGTCCGTGCAATTACAACATGACGAATCAAGAAACACTAGTAGAGACTTCAGCTACGACGGAAGCCGCAATCAACGAACTTACGAATCGCCGTCTAATTATCATTTTAAATCATGTCAATAGGCTATTTGACAGTATTAATTTTTTTGTGATAGTTTGCTTTAAATGCTTAAAATGAAGGTTCTTTATGTCATTTACATGAGTTTTAATTAAAATAATAACAATTAATATATCCAAAAACACAAAAATATGTTTGACTTTTTGTATCTCGCGCCACATATTGTGAAACGATCTGGATTGGATAATGTCACAATGACGTCATACGCGCAACAGCACTTGTTGTTGTTCTGTGTTCTCAGGTGTTTTATCGATGTATTTATACAACCCGGTACAGCACACCACTTGTAAACCATTTTATTAGATAAACAACAACAAATAACAGATAATTTATACAAACACACCACTACGGAACCGAAAATCGTTTATATCGTCTTGTGACGTCACTTACAAGGTGCGACGCCATATTGCTGAATAAATCGTTTTGGCGGCTTATTTGAATATTGAACTTTTATTTGCATGTTTCTTACGAAATAAGTATTTAAAATTTAAAAAAAAAATACTTTCGATGAACTTCTTAACCGCAACCAAGTAATTCAAGATAGAAATTATAAATCTGTCAAATAGCCTATTTTCAACGGGACTTCATTTTCTAATCGACACCGGGGCGACCGGTAAGATCGGGAAAACGAAGAAAACAACGAGTGATAATTACCTGTACGCTGCCAAAGGTTCGTCATTACCCTCCTATGGTGAACAATCGATGGTACTGAATATTGGATTACGACGACCGTACCGTAGTTTTGTAGTTGCTGAAGTCAAACGACCCATCATTGGAGCTGATTTCCTACACAAACATCAGCTAACAGTGGACATACACGGATAAAAACTCGTCGATAAGGGAACCAGTCTGTCCGTCGTGGGTTACGTACCAGCGTCGATTGGAATGGGGTCGGGTCGGGATCTGTTTGGGAACGTCGGGATCAATTAGGGATCGGTACAGTTAGTTGGGATGAATTAGGGATTAGTTCGTGGTGATCAATTAGGGATTGGTACGATTCGTCGGGATCATTTAGGGATCGGTTCCGTTGGCGGTGATTCAATTAGGGATCACGTCGGGATCAATTAGGGATTGGTTCGTGATGATCAATTAGGGACCACGTCAAGGTCACTAGTATGGAGGTATGAGGAATAGCGTGTAAAGCTCACTCATTCTCCATAGAAAAGGGAGGATCTTCCGACCAGACTAGTTGTCTGGCGGGCCACCTCCAAGTGGAAGAGTGAGCTTTATACGCTGCTCCTCATGCTTCCATAGAATATTCATGAATACAGTTTGTGAGCATTTGTATAACGTATATCAGGCGGATTATTATGTTGCGATACGGCTCGCTGCTCGATATATTCTGTAGCTTTAGAACAGACTAAAGTGTGTTGTGTCCTCCATTGATTTATGTGTGTTTCCTTAGGAGTGGGAGGGCACGGACGCGAACGGTCCTCTGGAGCCGCACATCCCCACGTATACGTACCACAACTCCGCACACATACCGACGCACGCGCACCGCGAGCTGCGGGAACAGATCACCTCCGGCAGTCGACAGTCGCCAGTCGCCGCCGCCTCGCCGCCGCCCGCCGACACCTACCTGCACCAGGTGCATCACCAGGTATACTGTCCTTCAGAACAGATCACCTCCGGCAGTCGAGAGTTTAGTACAGCTGAGAAGTTATCACAAAAATAAAATGGACGCATCATCCGCACCACCGTTGTCTTGCGCCAGTGCTGCCGCTAGCCGCTGGTGGTGTCACCGTCATGTGTACCGGCAGGCGCGCCCCTGTGGGCCGCTCAGTGCGCTGTGCACTGACGGTAGCACGTGTGATGCGGATGCACTGGCCCATGACTAATTTATTTTGCAAAATTAGAGTTTTGTTCAGATATAACAGGGATGTCGAACCAAGGGCACAATAATTTCGGTACGGCATGATTTTAAAATAAAGTCGTGGTAGCCTAGTGGTTAAAACACCAGCCTCTCAAGTATGAGTGTGCGCATGCGATTCCAAGTCAGGCAAATACCAATGTAACTTTTCTAAGTTATATATACTTTCTAAGTATATCTTAGACACCAAAGACTGATTAAAAGATGAAGGAAAACATCTTAAGGAAACCTGGACTTGTAAGTCTGAAATCACCAAACCACATCAAACAAGCATGGTGATTACACTCAATCCCTCTCTATATGAGAGGAGACCTATGCCCAACAGTGGAAAGATAAAAAATCGATGATGATAATTATGATTTCAAAAAATGTATTAAAATCTACCAACAAACCTCCAATTTGATTTTGACCCCTATGAATACCTTCCAAAGTTCCCTAGAAATGTCTAGAGGGATTTAAAATAATTATACACAAGTATAATTAACGTTTTTTTTTTCAGTAATCACTAATACAAGATGCTTGGAAAAAATGGCACATAGATGCATCGAGGTTCGCCATGGTTCGCCATCCCTGATGTATAAATAGTAAAATAACGTTTTTGTTTTCAGCCAATGGGTATGTCTGGCAGTCTGACGGCGGCGCAGTCGCAGTACCTGTCGCAACTCACGCAGCAGTCGCAGAGGCACGACAACAGTCAGTATTCAAGCAAATCTACACATATTATAAATACTTCATACTTCTCGACCCACAATCTCCCTTTCGCGCAACATAATTTACTCAAAATGTAATTTTCTCCACACTTCATTTTTGCAGAGTCTTTCAAAAAAGTATTTCTCAGAAGAAATCATGATGTATGTAGCTGGAGACTTGTGTTCCAGGATCTGATTGTCACAATAGTGTACCTATCTCTAAATATACAGCTTCTGTATATTGTCTCGATTGATCTCGCAGTCGCAAGTGCGACTGCTGGTCCTAGGTTCGATTCCTAAGTCGGCAAAGTATTACTGGTTTTGTCAGTAGCAATCTGTCCCACGGGTTGCTATGGTACCTGCCTTGCCACTGGTTAGTGCCCACCAAACCTATCTGCCAACACCGTGCCGATTTTATATGGAATACGTACACAACCGTTTTGCTTTACAACTATGCATAATCATTGTTTTCTTTGAAGAAAACCGAATAGACCTAAATAATAATTAGCCCCTAATTCGGTCTTGGCTGTTATACTATAAATTTACTACAAACTTTGTGGTTAATGTTTCCAGGTGTTTACACGTCGAACTACGGCGTGTACAGCTCATCAGACATCACGAGTCAGAGGAAACCACAGCGGGCGCGAGTGCCGCCACCTTCCAAGGTCAGCTCATTATAATCACTCGATTACTACATTTTATTTTGATTGAATAGAATTTTATGACCTGCATTTGCGTCATACCTACTCACCAAGTATGTAAACAATTGTAGAAAAATAACTTCAATTCCTATTCAATTATGCTACAATTTCAAACATTTTAATAACTTTTTCAGTGAAATCAACTTAAGTGTTATTAAAAAAAGTTGATATTTATTTAACCAGAAATAACATAAATTTGGAACATAAGAAATATATGAATATAATCAGTGTGGCTACCTTGAGTTTTCATTACAAAGACTCGATCGTCGATATTGACCGTGTTTGACTCATCGATTGGCCCGCTTCAAGATTGTAAGAACTCTCAACCAATGAGAGCGCCAAACGGGGGCGATGCGAATGATCGAGGCTTGTAATGATAACTCATGTTAGCCACACTGAGCTGAGTTTCTCCCTCCCTGTATCCACACACAAGATGATAGTATGATGGATATCTTTATTCATTCTGTACAGATTCCATCGTCTGCGGTGGAGATGCCGGGCGGCGCGGAGGGCGCGGCCATGTTCCTGGACGTACAGTTCGGAGCGCTGGAGCCCGACGCGCTGCGGGACAACACCACGCCCAAGCCGGTCAGTCTAATGTCACGTGACACGTGATGCCCACTATGAGGAACCTTTTGACTATGAACGTTGATGGCTATAAGATAGAGGAAGACCAAAGAAATGAATGTACTATGGAAATAGGAGGGTCCACACAGAGCGAGCAGCCTTGCGAGGCAGCTCAGTTAGTGTGCCTGAGAGCCACCGACCGCCCGAGCCTACCAGTGTCGGTTTTTTGTTTTACTCAAAGGCGCCTCTCAGTCGCATGCCTCTCACTAGCTAGCCTGTTTGTGTTACAATGTGGTTGTGACGTCAACAGACGACGGCGACGCCCGCGGAGCCGACGGCGGCGCCGTCTCCTCCCGCCGAGCCGCCAACTTTCTCCACGCCCAGCACCTCGGTACGACTTGTAACTATAATCAGTTTACACTACAACTTCAAACATTTTGTCTATCTTTATAATTCACTAATTTTAATAAGCCAATTCTACTTCTTTTTCTACATAGTAAGTCTTAGGATTGCTACCGCTTTTTCCTAGTCTAAATACAAAAATTATTTGGAATTATAAATAAAATTATATTTTTTACACACAATCCCCTCTATTCCTAAACGTTGCTTAAAGTTGAATTAATGATTAGTAACTCCTGACCATCCATTTTTGTCATTTTAACGTCGCTTAACTTTAATCATCGTTTCTGAATAAACACCATAGTGTTTAAGATGTTTATTCATTTTTTTTTTTGATATGGCATCTCGTAGGTGGCCATTAGAGGCCGTAACTACTTAACCGGACTTTCCTGTAGATGCCTTAATTAAAAATTAAAGCCTCCAGCCAGGGGCACTTAAAACTAACTTAAAATTAGGCGACTACGCACTAAGGGCACCCCCTGTGGGGTACGAACCTCGGCTTAGGGCGTCGCTAGAGAGGACAGCAGGGGACAGCTGGATCGAAAGTTAATTTTATTCATAAAGAATGATTAAAGTGACGTTAAAACATCAAAAATGTATGGTTAAACAGTCACTAATCACTAGTTAACTTTGGGCAATTTTTCTGAATAATGAGGAGTTAAGGATTGCTAGCGCTTTTTCGTAGTCGAATTGTAAATAAAAGTAGATTTTCACACACAATATTGGTATGTGCTAAGCCTAACGGTAGTTTATGTTTTGTGTTCCAGCTTAGTGAAAGCTTATCAGTCGTGGAGCCGACACCAGTGCCAAGCGTGCCAGCTCCCACCTCGGAACCCACAGTCACAAACACAACCTGTGAGTATATAACAGATTATTTATGTTTATACAAACTTTTGAACCGATACAGCTTCTTCTAACGACGTTTTAAGCTGTGTTCTATAGAACATCGCTAAGGGTAACCCCCCTCGGGGATATATCCCAGAGGGGGGTTACCAAATGGGGGCAAAGCCAATCTTGTAGCATTCAATGCAGCCAAAACACAACCGTGTCTATTCACCGCCAAAAGTAGTCCATTCACCTTGGTTCCTACTTTTCGGAATTTATCTTTGGAGTGCACTGACCGCCTCCAGTCTTGGGAATTGAGATTTCCTCGAACCTTAATTTTGGGGGTTCAAAGAAACTTGGCGTTATCGCGAAGGTCCGTCCTTCTAATGTTATACGAAGCATAAGTCTTTTCGTGTGTGCAGCATACTTTTATTGAGCGGTTTTGGATAAACTTTGAAACACAGGTTTGAATGACAGTTTATAATATTAATAAAACGTAGGATACTTTTTATCTCGATATTTCCATGGGATTGAAACCTACGCGTGAAATTGCGGTTACGAATGTAAGGTACATTCGTAACCGCAATTTCACGCGCATATCGATAGCATAAGGTTCAATATTTCGTGACATGCAGTACATAACTTTTAAGTTCTATATCTCGAGACCTTGGTATTAGAGAGGTGCAATATAAAAACGCATTGCTAGACCTAGGGTGGCCTATTGAATGGTACAGGTTTCATAAATATTGTTAACAAAGTGTCGACATCGAAATTTCCAGAAAATCGTCTCCGCCAAAGTGCCTATAGGTACCTACCGAACGGACTCGAAATTATGCGCTATTATTATTGATTTTGGATACATCTGCAATGTTCGATCAGCTAATCTATGTAAAGCCCCGTGACGCCAGCGGGCAGTCGGCAGTCTGCATTCGACTACCGAAACGAAACAAGCGACATAGAAACGATCTTTGAGAATACCTACTGCGATAACTGTAACGAGTACTTTGAGGACTACGTGAAGTAACATCTGTAGTGTTATTCTGAGGTATTGACACGGACTTCGTGGACGTAAGGGAAGACTTCGGTGCAACATCAGCTACGTTCTACTTGTCATTGCTTGCTTCGTTCGTCGTTCGTTAACTTCGAAACCCTTAACCGAAATTTTAATACCCTTAGCCCGTAACACTATTATACCACGTTAAGGTACATAAAGACTTACCGAACAAAGTAACTGCGTATGTACACTTCCGTATAGACATTTTTTGGTTACAGCGCGACCTGTTTTGCGATTCGTATTATTTACGTTAATATTGAGACTTTTTAGTCGATTAGTAGGTACTTGACCAGACTTGTATGTCAACTCATGTTCAATTATTTTTGAGCCATATATAAGACACTAGCGGCCGCCAGCGACTTCGTACGCGTGGAGTGAGTTATGCTCCGTTACTATTGTTCGCAGTGTGATGTTATATAGCGTGAAGCTTTCCTGTATAAATGGGCTATCCAATGCAAAAAGGATTTTTCAAATCGGACTAGTAGTTCCTGAGAGCGCGTTCAAACAAACAATCTAATTCTTCAGCTTTTTATATATTAGTATAGATTCGAGGCGGATATATTAGGTGTTTTTTTTTAGTTCTGTTAACGTTACTAAATCGGTCTCGCTTATATTAACTAAATTGATTTAACACCCCACTAACGCAATCTGCTCTTCTGGGGTATCCCAGAAGAGCAGATTGCGTTAGTGGGGTGTTTTACACCTAATATAAATATTAATATATAAAGCTGAAGAGTTTGTTTGTTTGAACGCGCTAATTTCAGGATCTACTGGTCCGATTTGAAAAGTTTTGCGTTGGATAGCCCAGTAATCTAGGAAAGTAGGCTATATAACATCACACTGCGACCAATAGGAGCGGAGCATACAAACGTATCTATACCTACGCGGGTGAAACTGTGAAGCGCAGCTAGTATTCAATACAGAGAAAAGGACTGAAAACTTCTTTAGTGACATTGAGCACTTTAGCTGGATGGGGAAAAAAGTAAAAATACTAAAACCCAACTACGACAAAAAACGACGCTGAAAAAGTATAAAACAAGATTTTCAGAATACTGAACTGAACAAAGTTGCTACTGTAGTTGCAAGTAAATGGACACAGTAGACTATTTTGAAGTATGCAATATTCACTATGTAGAGATAAATTTTGATGTTTGGAAAGGCGTAGTCACACGTTACATAGGTATACCTACCTACCGTAGCACTTTGACAACGTGTGACTACGCCTTTCCAAACATCAAAATTTATCTCTACATAGTGAATATTGCATACTTCAAAATAGTCTACTGTGTCCATTTACTTGCAACTACATTAGCAACTTTGTTCAGTTCAGTATTCTAAAAATCTTGTTTTATACTTTTTCAGCGTCGTTTTTATTATTTGTACTATTTTGGTGATAAAGCGTATTTGTGGCGCATAATATTAACAAAAGTTAAACTGATGAACTAAAAACTAGGTACTTGACATATTAAATCTACACGCACATATAACAACATAAGCCCGAAGGCATATACCTAGTGCAGAGGACATTTTTATGGGAGCTTTAGCCAGTTATCAAACTGTTTTCGCCTTCACCTCATGGAGTTACTCCCAGCTTATGTCATTTTCATTAGTGCATTACATATTCTATTAATGTTCACACTGCTCTACATTGCATAAAGCGATTCACAATTCCCGTGATCCGCGCTTTACTCTTATCGCTCATATTTAACATCATTAAAGCATTCTTGTAATTATGTACAAGCATAAAGTACTCGTGAAGCTCTTTCATGTGATACCAAACACGGTATATTTATTTAGAGATTTTGACAAGAGAGAACTGACTGAAGCTTCAAAAGACAATAAAAAGATCTGGAAGGTGATAAAGAGAGTAACTAATACAGATAAGCCAAACATACCTAACACTGATTTATTGGCTTCTTCTACTACACCACAGCTCTCGGTGGACAAAGTAAACAAGTTCTTTTCCAATATCGGGAAGGAACTTGCTGATAATTTTTCTTGTCCACCTGGTAGACATAAAATTTCACCAGACATTGCTTCCATATCCTCACCCTTACAGTCATTCGTCATGTTAGACACCGACGAGGCGGAAGTCGGGGAAGTACTAATGTCACTTAAGTCAGATTCTGCTATAGGCTGGGACAATATTTCAACAAAGTTTTTAAAGCGCTATTCATTGATACTAGTCCCATTACTTACACATATTTTTAATATCTGTTTTCATACCGGCACTTTCCCCTTATACTTCAAGAAGGCCATCATACACCCAATCCACAAAAGTGGGAGTAAAAAACTTGTTAATAATTATCGACCTATTGCAGTATTACCTTCTATTTCTAAAATTCTAGAACGCCTAATCAACCAAAGACTTGTTACTTACATGGAAGATAAAAAGCTTTTTTCTCCCAACCAATTCGGCTTTAGGCGCAATAAATCTACTAACAGTGCTGTAATTGAGCTAATTGATCATGTTACGAAAAATCTTGACAAGGAAAAGAAAGTATTATCAATTTTTTTGGACCTAAAAAAGGCATTCGATACGGTTTCGATTTCTGACCTAATAATAAAGTTGGAGGAACAAGTTGGAGGAACTCGGTATTCGTGGCCATTCACTTAACATTTTTAGGGACTACCTTCAAAATAGAACTCAGTGTGTGAAAATACAAAATTACCTCAGTAAAGAGGAACCAGTGACATTCGGCGTTCCCCAAGGCAGTGTGCTTGGCCCCGCCTTGTTTCTTATTTACGTCAATCAACTCTGTAATTTGAGTCTGGAGAGTGGAAGAATCGTGGCGTTTGCTGATGATACCGTTCTTACCTTCTCGGGCGACACTTGGGATGACACCTTTGCTTCTGCACAAAAGGGCTAAATAGTGTTCTGCAATGGCTCAACAGACACATTCTCACAATCAATACCGACAAAACTAAAATTCTTAAGTACAGCTTACGAAATTCGACTCAACCTCCAAATTCATACGCTTTGGTAGCGCACTCATGTTTACTGTCTGGCACTGCGACATGTACATGCCCAGAATTAGAACGTTGTCGAACCATCAAATATCTAGGTGTGACTCTTGATGATGGTCTGAGCTTTGCGCCTCATATAGAACTACTGACCAAAAGAATCAGAAAGCTGATTTTTGTCTTTAGTAGTCTTCGCCACATCGCAGAACCTCATATTATTAGGTGTACATATTTTGCTCTCTGTCAGTCTCTCTTAACGTACTGTATATGCACTTGGGGTGGTGCACCCAAAACGGTACTTTTGAAGCTTGAACGAGCTCAGAGAGCCGTTCTGAAAATTAGTACCTTTCGGTCCATCCTCTTCCCAACTGAAGAGCTATATAGGAGCTGTAAAGTCCTTACAGTCAGACAATTATTTGTACTGCATGTACTACTATATCAGCATCAAAGAACCTCTTATGAAATAATCACCACAAGACGCATAGACAAGGTTTGCCAACCCTTCCGCTGCAAGTACTCTTTTACAAGAAGATTTCCCTGTTTCCAAGGCCCTCACCTATACAATAGTCTTAACAAAATTCTGAACTTTTTCTCACTCCCTATAATGTCTTTTAAAAAGAAAATTAATACTTGGCTGCAAACGCTTAATTACAACAAAACTGAAAGTTTATTGTTGACTCAATACAGCTCCCGTTAAACTTCATTCTATCATCATCACTCAAACATCGACACGAACATACCCTCGTTTGCTGTATAATCTTTTAAATTACATAATTATTTATTTTGTGTTTTCATTTTTGTTTCATTTATTACTAGTATACGTTTGTGTTAGTTGTGACACGACCGTGTAGTCAGGAGGCCTGGAGACCTGTAACACAGGTTGTCCTAGTACAGGCTCCAGTTTCCACTACATCGTTATATCTTGTATACTTAATTTTGTGTTAAACTTTGTTTAATTATGTGGTGGAAAAAATAAACGTTTATTATTATTATTATTTTAATTTTATATTAACATAGAACTCTTTGTCCGCTAGAGGGCGCTATACTAAATTTGGTGACAAGCTTTATAGCTCATAACTAACAAAATATCAAGACCCTTCTAATGGTACTGCAGTGGTCTTATTCTGATAAGTAGTAAAGAAGCTATGAACGAAAAGATGTGAATTATATGCAACCAACCCATGAATACAGGTAAAGTCACAAGCAAATGCTAGCAATATATATATATTCAAAATGTACAAGTAAAGCGCTTTCAAATGATACCAAACACGGCATATTTATCTTAACTTTATTTTTTTACTCTGTATGTTTTGTCCGCTAGAGGGCGCCACATTAGATTTTGTGAAACCGCATATAGCCTATAACCAGCGGACAATTAAGACGCTTCTAATGATATATCATTTGTCGAATTCTGATAAATAGTTTAGAAGTTACGAGGGAACAGATGGAACATACATACATACATACATACATACATACATACATAGCCTGTCAAAATCATAACCCTCCTTTTGCTTTGCCGTAGTCGGGTAAAAAAGCATTGAATTTGCGTGAGCGTGACCGACCCGACACTTTGATAATTTTTTGTTTTTTTATATATTGTGTATTGGGTTTTTTAATGATTTCAGTTTTCACTTTTGTCTCAGTCCCATGGTTGCTATTTTTATTTCGTGATATTCAAATAATATTGTGTTTGCGTACACATTGTAGGTAGTTTGAGCTACACTTGTACAACCGTACAAGTGCAGCTCACTGCACAGTACACACTGTGCAGTACTATCTTGACTGATGTCGGATGTTGACGTTTGTCCCACAGCGTCCTTGGACGTGCAGCTGTCAGGCAGCATGTCACAGCTGGGGGTGGGCGACAGTACCGCGCCACCAGCACAACCCGCGCCACCACCACACCGACCCAAGGTAGACCACACCTCTTTGATTATCTCCTCTGATTTTTGTGTTTATCGGCGGTGAGTGCTGCCAAAAACTTGAAGAAAACGGAGCGCAGCCATTGTGGTAGTGCGTTCAACCGCCGACCGCTGCACGACGTGGTGAGCAACTTCACTTCGAACTCGCAAGCTAGCGAGTCATGGCCACGATCTTTAAACGGTCACAAAATTTAATTAGTTTTAAGTATTTAAAGTAACATCGTGGGATAGCCCTTAAAAAAAAAAATATATAATGAAAAACCACAAAGATATGAACTTGTTATCCAACTTGGTTGTCCCAATAAAAATATGATCCACAAATATGGTGCATTGACCTGTGGCGTCTGCTGAGGGCGGGCATGTGCACACGTAAGCTGCGTAACGCGCTCAGTAACCGAACTGAAACAATGTCTAAATGTATTTGTGAAAAACTATAACATGGTGTAAAAATGATTGGAATCGATTCAGTTGCTTATTCTGAATAAACTATATTCAGGTTTCGCGTAAACAAAAAATAACGTTGTATAGGTGGATAAAAGTCCAGATCCACTTTAGTTGGTTTATTACTAACATGCTAAACTAATAATAGTTTAGCTAATTAAAAATATTTCTTAATGTTTATATATACAATATGTAAAGAAAACCCTGTCCGATCCGTGAAGGTATTGTTAGGAATCGATAACTGATTCTACTAATGCCGACAAAGACGGACTAAAGTTTGAAAAAAAAATCCCCCTAAAAAAATAAGTATTATTTTGCAAAAAGAGGTAACTTAATACATGTGCTGTAGGACATCCTTCCGCGGGCGACGGGGGGCTGAGCACGCGACGCGTGGTCGAATCGCATAAGCGTACCGTAAAAATAGTGTTGTCACTTTTTAAAAATTACCAAATTTCGGGGAAGTTGGAATTAATTCGCGGGAAAAATAGATTATTTTAATATTCATTAGTATTGTTACTATGATGGTTACGTAAAATTTTATATTGTATTAGGTGATGTGTTTACCTAACCTTTATTTATTTATTTAGGTAACCAACAGCGATACATAATAAATTTTACAAGTATGAGTATTACATTATAATATTATGTCCAATAATAGGTTTCCCTGTGTAACTGGAAAGTATAATTTTAACGCATGCGAACAGACTAATTTCAAATACACAGTATGTTATTATCCTTATGGGCCGGACAGGGTTTTCTTTATATATTGTAGAAGTAAAGGAAACAATAATTATAATAACCTTATCATTCTTTTCCAGACTGTTAGTCAACAAAATGTATACGCACATCACGCAGTATCGCATCACCCACCCGTCTACGGTGCTAATGTATATGCGCCACAGGTATGTACAGAAAAGAAAAAATCAAATACTATTACAGTAGGCCTAGTATGAGTTTTCATTACGAGACTATCGTGATATCGAGCGCGTTTGGCGCTCTCACTGGTTGAGAGTTCTTACAACCTTGAAGCGGGCCAATCGATGAGTTAAACGCAGTCGATATCGACGATCGAGTCTCGTAATGAAAACTCATACTAGGCCTACAGGTTAATTAAAGTGCAACTTTTACCAATCCGATATAGCGATGAGCCATTCTTTAAAGCCGTAGTGCTCAAAACATTGTCGGCATATTGTTACCAATTTAACTTTTCTAAGTTGTATGTACTTTATAAGTATATCGTGGACACCAATGACTGATTACAAGGTGAAGGAAAACATTTTGAGGAAACCTGGACTTGAAAGTCTAAAATCGCCAACCCGAATTGAGCAAGCGTGATGATTACGCCCAATCCTTCTCTGTATGAAGAAACCTGTGCCCAGCAGTGGGATGATAATAAAAAAGGTTGATGATGATAACGTAATTACCCTAAGAAATAATGCTGCTAATTTCGTTACCCCATGCTTATTTATTTTGATGTTAAAAATTAAAATAGTAGTAGATTTTTAACCTAATTCGAATACAATTACTATCTATTTTTTTTTAATTATGTCATCATCATCATGAACCTTTTTATCGTCCCACTGCTGGGCACAGATCTCCTCTCATACAGAGAAGGATTGAGCGTAAACACCACGCTTGCTCAATGCGGGTTGGCGATTTCAGACTTAAAGTCCAGGTATTCTCAAGATGTTTTCCTTCACATTCAGTTAAAAATAATATATTGAATGATTATTTATTACTTCAGCAGGTAAATTCTACAAATGCGTCACTAACAGGCGCGTCGCCGATGACTGCGACGGCGTATCCTTCAAGTGTTACGCTCACACAGTACCAGCCTATGATCAACTCCTATCAGGTACGTCATATTTACTAGTAATCACGATGTACAGACGACAGCACATCAAGCTACTACAATCTGTTAGATTTCCTTATTAAATTTTCAACTTTATCTCTAAAGCAATAAGGCTCAAGGTTGATTAGGAAAATCTGACAGTTCGGGGTGGCTTGGCCTGCTGTCGTCTGTACATTTTGACAAGATTTTGAATTTTTGGATAGAAAGTATAACTCGCGCAGATAAAGAAACGATCTGAAAATGGCGGCGGATACTTATGGTACGGTTGACAAAACATGCCATTGTTCAATCACAAATTGAAAGCTAAGATAGTAATATGTCAAATTTACGTTGTAAATATTGTTATTTATATCGTAAATTTGACATTTTACTTGTTTGTTGTTGTGTTTATTTTTATTGTTGTTTTTGTTGAGTTTGATTGTTAAAATTCAACAAAAACAACAATATCAACAAAAACAACAAAATAACAGAGAATTTAGCCGAACGAAATTAACAATAATTCGGAGTGCATCAAAGTAGCTTGGAAAGCGAATCCTGAATTCCTGATCGTTTATTTTTTTTGCAGCGCTTACTTCACTGTGTGAGTAGAGACAGCGATAGAGAGTGAGTGAGAACGCATGCGAGCGGACGCCATTTACAGATCTTTATCTGTGCGGGTTATAACTCGTATTACTTATGGTATTGGTTAGGTTGGATTTCAGTAATTATATTGTACACAGTCAGCATATGTAAACTGTGTTTAGGAGTTATTATTGCTACTGCGATCAGGACGAAGCGTTGTGCTTCGTCTATTGTACCGCGTATATCGAGGGACTGAAATAATTTGCTAGCGGCCGTGTTTCTGTCTGAATACAATTTAAGTGTTTTGAAGGCTAAAATGAATAATAGGCTTTTGACAAATTAGTGTTCTTTACCATCAATGTTTATATCACTGCTTACCATCAAGCGGGATTGCGGTCAAGCACTAGTTTATCTATACTAATATATAAAGCTGAAGAGTTTGTTTGTTTGAACGCGCGAAACTCAGGAACTACTGGTCGGATTTGAAAAATTCTTTTTGCTTTGGATAGCCCATTAATTCAGGAAAGCTTTAGGCTATATGTAACGTCACGCTGCGACCAATAGGAGCGGGGCATAACTAACTCTACGCGGACGAAGTCGCAGGCGGCCGTTAGTAATTATATAAAAAAGTTTTTGTTTAATGATAAATCATTAAATACTTCATGTTAGACCTTTACTTTGTCTCACCATCCAATCTTAATAATTACGGCTAGTCCACAACCTCTTCCCCCGTCGTCCACACGTAGGTTACGACGCTTCGCTCCTTTTTTTTTTTACATATTATAAACCAGCGCTTGACCGCAATCCTGCCTGATGGTAAGCAGTGACGCACCGTTGATGGTAAAGCGCACTAGTTTATTAAGAGCCTATTCACTCTAGCCTTGAAGACACCAGTCCGACGGAAACACCGCCAAGCTGGCAAATTATTCCAGTCCCAGTAGTGGTGTTAACAACGTAAGGGTGGAAACCAGCCGTACGACGGGTCGTCCGATGGTGGGACGGAGATTGGGGAATTAAATCATGCAATTCCTTCGCACACTCCCCAAAATGCATCCTATAGAACACCGAAAGGCTGGCTACTCTACGCCTGTGCTCTAGGCTTTGGAGACCGACTCGAGTTAGATCAGGTCACTAATCAGCCTCTTTGCACGTCTCTCCAATGAATCCAAAGTGGCCAGGTGACACTTGGCAGCACGAGCCCAAATGTGGCTGCAGTACTCCACACACGAACGGACCTGTGCTTTGTATAACATTAGAAGCTGCCCAGGTGTGAAGTACTGCCGGACCTTTGCGATAACGCCAAGTTTCCTGGCAGCCACCTTGGCCTTGGACTCAATGAACCGCCCAAAGTTAAGGTTCGAGGAAATCTCAACTCCCAAAAGTTGAAGGCGGTCGGAACACTCCAAGGACACATTCCGAAAAGTAGGAGCCAAGGTGAACGGGCTCCTTTTGGCGGTGAAAAGACACGCCTGTGTTTTGGCGGCATTGAATGCTACAAGATTGGCATTGCCCCATTCGGAGACTGCCTGCAGTGCAACACTCGTTCGCTCAACCATGACCTCTCTTTCGGACCGGATTGATTCCCTACTAGCCCGAGCATCCGGCAGGTATCTCTCTACAATTGTGCTGTCATCTGCATACCCATAGATACCGGGCATCAGCAGATCGTTAATATGCAGCAGGAACAGAGTTGCAGAGAGAACAGACCCCTGAGGAACACCGGCATTAGTTGACATGGGCTCAGAAGTGCATCCGTCGACAACAACTCGGGTTCACTGACTGTTCAGTCAGGAAGTCTTACTCAAAAGGCCAGCGTGCCATACCCGGTCGAAGGCCTTCGAGACATCAAGGGAGACAGCAATCGCTTCCTCATTCTTCTCGAGGGCCTCGCCCCACAAGTGAGTGGCATACACAGTTGACCGATTGCGGCGAAACCTGTACTGTCGGTCGTTGAGGAGATCGTTACCTTCCAGGTATGCCAAGAGGCGCGAGTTCAACACACGCTCCATAATTTTAAAAAGTATGGAGGTGATCGAAATCGGCCGATAGGGGCCGGTGTCAGCCTGTAATCGGCATCGATGGCCCTTCCATCGATGATGTAGGAGGCAGTGCGAGTTGCCGGTTGTGTAACTTATTTAATTACAATTGTTCTCAAAACGCTGAAGGAAAACATCCGGAACAAACCGATATGTCCTAGAGGCAAAATTTCGAAGATATGTAATATATGTACCGACCTGCATTGGGTCTGTGTGGTAGATTACAAGCCGTTTCCATTCACCTCCGGAGGCCTGTGTTTCTGAAGTGTGATTATTATAGGCTGAGTATGTGTAGTGTGCTATGTGATATGGCACAGCGCTGCATTGGCACTGCGCTGCGCTGGCGCCCCGGCAGCGCACGTAGCCTGAGTGTGCTATCGGTGTGGTGCCGGCTGGTAGCGCGGGGCACATGCAATGCCCCCCTTTATCAACCGTTGACGTAGTTTGGTTTGTCATATTGCAGACGTCGTCGTCCGTGGGTCCGTACGGCGGCAGCGCGCTGTACACGGCGGCGCCCTACACGCCCTACCAGCCCTCCGCACAGGCCAAGCAGCAGCAGCAGCAGCCCAAGGACACGCAGCAACAGGTACTAACAACACGACAAACTTAACTAGAAAAAAAAAAACATTTTTTTTGTCGAGAGCTTTGGATTCATTTTATTACAAAAGTAAAAAAAAAAATCATCTTCAACTATAAAACTTTTGCTCATTGGAATACAGAATATTATGTCGATGCATTGGCATTACTTATCACGTTCTCGTTTTACTTACATCGAACGACACTAGACACTTACAACAATCACTTCACACATTGTGATCTCAATCTCATTCTATCAATAATACCTGCGATCTCCCAACATTTTCGGTCAAATTTTTGACATTAGTTGTTGTTGAGATGAAATTGGGACTACATTTTTAATTACGGAAATTAACCTTCCTTTGTATAATACCGAAATTAAAAATATTTTTAAGGAAATGCAGACATTTATACTTTTTTGCTATCTATGCCCGGAAGAGGCAGCGTAGGGAGGCGCCCAACAAGGTGGACCGATGACCTGGTGAAGGTCGGGGGAAGCCAATGGATGCGGGCAGCACAAGGCCGGTCATCGTTGAAAGCCTTGGGGAAGGCCTTTGTCCAGCAGTGGACCTCTATAGACTGAAGAAGATGCCTTTTGTTGAAACACCTAATTTTACCATGTATAAAATTATGAACGTTTATTACAGCAATATGACAATTCGGTGGCGTCAAGTAATAATAGTTTAACGAGCACCACCACACAGACGCAGACGTCCACAGCCAAAGTAGCTACCACCACAGGTACGTACATCACGCCACAATACAATACGCATTTGCGATTTATTTCCCAAGTCTATACAAATATTAGGTTATACAAAAATAGCTTTAACTCCTACAGTATAAAAATGTTGGTCACTCAAAAATCACCTTAATTTTCATTAGACTAAAATTTAAATTTGTTTATATTTAAATTACATCAATTTGAAACATACGGATTAGACTGCCTTCACTAACCTCATCTTGTGGATTTCAGCAGAGTCATTGCGTAATACACTAACAGTAGTAATGGCTTTTATTTTAACAGTTTAAGCAAAGTTATCAAGTAAATTAATCTTATCGAACGGACCAATGGGCGGTCCGAACGATCCCAACTAGTCGCAATCATTTGACAAAAATGTGTTCGCCGATTAGGGGGCAGGTTTCGTATAAAGAAAAACTTAAATTGTTTTTATAAGAATACATTAATCAATGGCTTAAGAATATCCTTTAAAATTATTTAGACTGTGATTGAAAGTGTATTACGCAATTACAATGTAAAACATGACTTATGCCATTTTTCCATTTTGCCAGTAGAGGGACCCAAATTTTTTTCTCCAAGTCATTTAGCCCTGGGCCTAGCGAGCTCTTGTAAAAAAAAAAATCCTTTGTGACCATAGTAGTCACCAGTCAGACCGTACTCATGTGCGAATCGTAATATCCTAGTGTTCCCGACCTTAGCGAGGTAGTTCGAAATTAAAACACAAAACTGATAGTGGCATAATAGAATGCTTTACTTAGGTGAGCAAAGGCCGTGAGACAGATAATAAGGATTTGTCGCTTGTCCGCAGTAGTAGCGGGGCACAACTCGGGGTACGCGGGCGGCGCGTTGTACGGAGCGGGAGGAGCTCCCTACGCACCCTACGACGAGCAACTCATGCGCTCCACGCTACCGCACCACATGGTGAGTGACATAGGGCCAGGCCTTACGCGCCCTACGACGAGCAACTCATGCGCTCCACGTTACCGCACCACATGGTGAGTGATATAGGGCCAGGCCTCACGCGCCCTACGACGAACAACTCATGCGTTTCACGCTACCGCACCACAAGGTGAGTGATATAGGGCCAGGCCTTACGCGCCCTACGACGAGTAACTCATGCGCTCCACGCTACCGCACCACATGGTGAGTGATATAGTGCCAGGGCTTACGCGCCCTACGACGAGCAACTCATGCGCTCCACGCTACCACACCACATGATGAGTGATATAGGGCCAGGCCTTACGCGCCCTACGACGAGCAACTCATGCGGTCCGCGCTACCGCATCACATGGTGAGTGATATAGGGCCAGGCTTTACGCGCCCTACGACGAGAAACTCATGCGCTCCACGCTACCGCACCACATGGTGAGTGATATAGGGCCAGGCCTCACGCGCCCTACGACGAGCAACTCATGCGCTCCACGCTACCGCACCACATGGTGAGTGATATAGGGCCAGCCCCCTAATCGGCGAACACATTTTTGTCAAATGATTGCGACTAGTTGGCATCAGTTGGGATCGTTCGGACCGCCCATTGGTCCGTTCGGTTCAAAAGATCCCAACTAGCCGCAATCATTTGACAAAAACGTGTTCGCCGATTAGGGGGCAGGCCTTACGCGCCCTAAGACGAGCAACTCATGCGCTCCACGCTGCCGCACCACATGGTAAGTGATATAGGGCCAGGCCCTACGCGCCCTATGAAAAGCAGCTGATTATCGTATATATTTATTCAAATTTCATTATTATTTTTACTGTGTATTCTAAATTCTGTGTTTTGTGTTTCAGGGTGGTTACTACGAAGTGGGCTATGGCGGCCGGGACGCTACGTTCGGACTGAGCGCGGGAGAGAGGTTCGGCAGGACCGACGCTGCTTCACCGCAACAGGTAACCATCGTTCCTGTCTCAGCTAGCTGGTTAAATATTTGTTCAAAAACCGTCTAAAATTTCAAAACAGTGCTTGCTTCTTCTTGCCCTTTCGGCTCATACTTTGGTTAGTCTGCCTTGCCTTAAATTACTGTCATCAATTTGGATCGCAAGTGATTGGTTACAGTTTCCACCTAAACTGCCGACGTTTAGTTAAAAGGTCAGTTGGTTAATTGAACCGTTAATTAAATTAGTCAGCTGTGCCATTTACACTATAATTCTCAATTCATTTAATATCAAATCTGACAATTTGTAAGCCAATTTCAGATACGGTTTGAGTCATATTTTGATTAATATATGTACATTCTGATATTAAGTTAAAATAAATGGAATTTGGTGGGCGAGCTTAAAATGGATTTAGCTGTTAGGTTCGCCTGTGCGTGAGAACTGACCTCCATGTTGTTATCAGGTCCCTGCGGCGGCGCTGCCTCCAGGATATGCGTACTTCGCGTACCAGCCGCCCCCCACCACCTACCAGTACGGAGTCTACCCCACCGTGAGTACACTACTATAACTACTTCACTCTATCGTTTTATATTTCATTCAGAAAAGGGCAGAGGATAAATATTAGTTTAATCCTGTTCTTGTCCTGTCCACACAACAACGCTACAGATGTTGCTTCACGTAGTCCTCAAACTTCTCGTTAGGTTGTCGCTGTAGATCTCCTTAATTATCGCTTTTTAACTGTCGCTTGTTTTCACCTCGGTAGTCGAATGCAGACTGACTGCGGGCTGGCGTCACGGCTACTTTATATAGATCAGGTGATCGAACATTCCAGACCCGTCCAGAATCAATAATAATAGCGCATAACTTCGAGTACATTCGACAGGTACCTACGGTAATTTACCGGAGACGCGTTTCTAGAAATTTCGATGTCGACACTTTGTTGACAATATTGATGAAACCTGTACCATTCGATAGGCTATTCTAGGTCTAACAATGCGTTTTTATATCGTACTTCTACAATGCCTAGTTCCTAAGATATTTGGCTTGAAACTTACGTACTGCATGTCACGTAATATTGAACCTTATGCCATCGACATAAGGTGCATTCGTAACAATATTTAACTTGTTACTATTTAATACCCGATGTTGCGTAAGTTATATTTATGTGTCATGTTTTGTTATTTTGTATTGTAGATCCTAAACAAAATATAATCTTTCACGTTCTCGTTATATTTCCAGTATGGCGGTGGATCGAACGTAGGCGGTGTGGGTGGAGTGGGCGGGGTGGGCGGAGTGGGCGGCGTGGCGGCACAGGGCAAGGTGTCGACCTACACGCAGCAACAACCTTACGACGCACAGGACTCATACAAACCCGGTCAGTACTACTAGCACACCTACACAACATAACAATACTAATCCAAATCTGTAATCTTCATCATCTCAGCGTATAATCCCGGTTGCA
The DNA here is from genome assembly GCA_017933935.1 of Sesamia nonagrioides. Taxonomy (NCBI): domain Eukaryota; kingdom Metazoa; phylum Arthropoda; class Insecta; order Lepidoptera; family Noctuidae; genus Sesamia; species Sesamia nonagrioides. The sequence goes on along the minus strand of JADWQK010000710.1, from coordinate 210,839 downwards.
TCCGTGACTTCCGCGTTAGAGCCCTGCTTTCCTACATATACGCCTCCATTTCGCACGATATCTGGCATCCCGTGGTGTGAGATTGTTGGCACATATGTCATCTCTTACAAAGCCAGCACTTCTTTGGTCTACCTCGCTTGTTCCCGGCCCTGTGGAGGCACCATGGCAAGACATTTGTTACCCACGTAACTTGCCGGTTTTCGTAAGACTTGACCGTACCAGCGTAGGCGACCCTCTTGCAGTTTGTCTACTATATCACGGACACGGATGCGAGAGTTCCTGATGCTCAATAATAAAACACATCATGAACGATTCCATCACGGCTTAACATCAAATGAAATATCACCAACGTTTTCACGATGGGATATTTTCTTAATAGAATATCTGTTTTCAAAACACATTTGTATAGTGTCAGTATAATGGGCCGACATTTTTAAAGTTACATTCAAGTCGCATGTAATAGCGTACGAAGTTAAGAGCGGCCATTGTCGCGGCGCTGTACTGTATGACTATAATAGTAAAATGTTGGGGATGTACGTTGATATCATAATGTTCACTTTATATGAGGCTATAAATAATGTGTTTTCAATATGAGGATGTCAATATTTTTAAAAGTATAGAGTCAATCAACAGGCGGACCAGTTTGAGCTCGAGTTCAATGAAAAATAAAGAATTAAAGAATAAAGATCATACATTAGGGTCACTTGATGATCTTAATTAAGCCAATACACAATTGTTACGATAGCAAATCATATTTTGTTCAAAACTTGCAAATTGCAAAAAACGTAAGAATTTTTTAATTTCGTGGGCTATCTGGGTGATTTCGTTTTAATGAGTGTAAGCAATATTCTTTTTAATGTTATCCCACATTAGGACTTTCTCCTGTATACATAAAAAATCACATACACAAACATCCAGACCCGGAACAAGTACTTGTAGTTCATACAAATATTTGATCCGTGCGGAGATCGAACCCGCGAGACGCAGCGCAGCAGTCAATAGCTTGACCACTGCGCAAACCGTGCAGTCATCAAAACCGTGCCATAATGTTTATATCGTTTAGGTGGGCCGTACACTGGTAACGCGAACAAATCTGGCGGCGCCGCCACAGCTGATCTCACCAACGCGATGTACGCCAAGACGCACGTCGCTCTCAACAAGGTCAATGTGAGTATACTGACACACTACTACTGTACTACAGACTGTACACTCATGTCCATGTGGCGGGCGCGACGTCACTAACTATACGGCTACAAATCGCGCAAGTTAACTGTGCAGCTCGCTGGAATGCGACCCCTCTCCCTCTTCCCCGCGCGGCGTCCCGCATTCGACGTAAGCGCTTAGTAGCGATAGCATCTTTGTTACAATTGTCTAAATACAGTTTAAATCCCCTGTTGTTATTTTTGTAGTGTTTGCTTTGTTAAGTTTTTTTTTTATTAAGTGTGTTTTCGTTTTTTTTTTACGTTTTCGACGTAAAAAAAAACGTGCATCAACATTATATTTTAGTCCATATGTATCAATTTAATAGCTAAACGTCATGAGTAAACTGACCTAGTATTATGACGCTTTATCATCAAAACGACCCTTATTAACATAAAATTCATTATAATTACATACACACATATAATTCTATAATTTTCATTTTTTGTAAACGGTACCTTCCCAATGTCATCGCAGAGTGAGATGCACAGTTAACTCTTGCGAGTAGTAACTATACAGCTACATATCAATACTTGATCTCAGTACTATCTGGTGAAAGGGTAAAAAAATCAATGTGAAATCAACTTCAAAACAGTCTGGTCGGTCCTAACGAAAATGTAGACTTTTTAAAACTTGACTCGCGCCCATGACTTTACAGTTTGCCAAATAAGTGGTGTACTCTTAAGTTAGAACTTTGTATGCACGTAATTTATTGTACTGTACCTACTTCATTTAACAAGTTTCTTCTTCTTCATTATATTCTTAGCTTTTTTGTCGAGTACATTGTTTTCTTCGTTTAAGTTCATGTGACGGCAAGACAACCATACGGGACTACAAAGCGCTATTTTCACTTGTTAAGAGAAAAGTTGTCTAAACTGTTAGAACAGTTTCTTGACCGACCGTATGTGATCCTGCATGTTTACTGAATAAATAAACTTCATGGGAATTTGATATCGATATGATGTTCGTACATGGATATCGGCCTAATAATAATAATAATAAGTTGACATGTAGAATGTGAACTCGGCTGTCATTGTACCGATTGTCGTATCGGCCAATGGTTTTGTAGCCAAGAGCCTCGACCAACATCTATTGAGGCTCTCGTTAGGCAGTTGGATCAAAGGCCTGATTCAAAAGGCAGTACTCCTCGATACGGCCCGCATCGTGAGGAGGTTCCTGTCTCTGGAGCCCTAACCACCGGTAGCTTGGACCTTGCTCCCGCCATCGGTGGAACACTATTTTTTATATTTTTAAATGTTTTTATGTTTTTTATAAATATTTAAAAATGTAAATGAATATGTATATGTAAAAAATAAACGTAATAATAATAATTTATTTTTATTCAAAGACAACAATGGTTTATTGGTCGAATGACGTTGATAGGAGGACACTGTTGGTAAAAACTTGTGTCATTATTCTGTGAAACGTATTGAAAAGATGCCTTGTACAGTTATATCTATTGCACCTCACACCACGATGATTTTATCATTTATATTAAATGGTACTCGGTGTCTGTTTAGATCGGTCTTGAAGGTTTGTTGAAGTTGTGTAGTGCCAGAAGAAGCGTTTTTTGGGTTGCGGTTTGAATTTTTGACAAAGAAAAATGTTTCGTCCTTATCTGAGTTGAAGAAGTGAGATAGAGAGTCGTGTTCCGGCATGATGTCTCGTGAAGCCGTACGGAGGACCGGTCTGAGTAGTTGTGTTGCGATGTGTGCCGAGTACGATGAGCCAAATGTTGTTGTGTCCGGAGTTTAGTCGTGGAGAATTTCCAGATCAATCTCCCTGGCGCTACATCGTTGGTCGTGTTGTTGGGTTTAACATTGCATCGCCTCGCTCAAGTGCCGTCTTCTTTCCTATTCACTCAGCTTTTTTTGAGCATCTTTGCTTACAATCAGGCGGGATTGCGGTCAAGCACTAGTTTATAATTATTAAAAAAAAGAAGCATGTGGTTTGGTTCGGTGACAGTGTCTAGCATTGTTTGTGTGTGAGAGTGTAGCCAAACTAGTCGGGTGTCGCAGAGTAAGGAGAAGACGACTCCCTGTGTGTAGTAGTGTGTAGCTAAGCTGGTCGGTTGTCGCAGAGTTACGAGAAGGCGTCGTTCCACAGCGGCACCCCGCCCCCGTTCGGCGGCGCGTCGCACCTGTACATCCCCGCGCCGCCGCACCACCACCCGCACCACCACGCGCCGCAGCAGCACCAGGTAACTACACACACACACCAGCCAGGATAACCCTACTATGTCATAGATAAAACTCGCGCGAGTTAACTGTGCACCTCGCTGACCCCTGTCCCGCTTCCCCGCGCGGCGCCCCGCATTCGCCGTAAGCGCTGAGTAGCGATAGCATCTTTGTTACAATTTTCAAAATACAATTTCAATCCCTGTTGTTATTACTGTTTCTAGGGAGTTTTTGCTTTGTTAAGTTTATTTTTTATTAAGTTTGTTTTTGTTTTTTACATTTTCGACGCGCTGGTAAAGCTTGTTGGTTGCACCAACATTATATTTCAGTCCATATGTATCAATTTAATTGCAAAACGTAATGAGTAAAATGATCTAGTATTATGATGCTTTATCATCAAACAACATTTTATCAACATAAAAAAAAATTGTAATCTATATTTCATTATTTAGACATAATTCTCATTTTTTACAAACGGTACCATCCGAATGACGTCACAGAGGTGCACAGTTAACTTAAGCAAGTTATAATATGACTTACTGAAATATACTTAGTAGATTGCGTTGCGAATTACCACTACACGAGTGTAGCATGATCGACACAAGATTTATAGAGTATATATTAGAATATCTTTGAGCATATAGACTGAAGGCTAAGCAACCTACACGAATAAATCATTATTACCATTTATGAAATCACTTGGCTTTACCAAAATAAAAAAGTTTCTTCAATGACCTTGAAGATAATACCTAAACTGTAAGGCGACAGTTTTTTTTTTCAATGACGGACACTATAAATATGCCAAGTTCCATATATTATTCTTTAAACGCTTTCTGAATGTTCCGTTGCTGTATTCAAAATCTGGTATATCTTTGTGGATTTCAATTTTGCTTCGACAAAATATTGGTCTTATTTGTTGTTACTACCACAAATTCCCCCTTATTCAACGTTGCTTAAAGTTAACTGGTGATTAGCGATTTTTTAACCATACATTTTAGACATTTGCACGTCACTTAACGTTAATCATCGTTTATGAATAAACCCCGTGACACTGTGGTGTTTATTCATAAACGATAGTTAAAGTTAAGTGACGTTAAAAGGTCAAAAATGTATGCTAAAGAATCGCCACCACTGGTTAACTTTAAGCAACGTTTATGAATAAAGGGGTTAGTATTTAGCAATTGTTTAGGCTAAATACCTTTTTAAACTAGAACTGTAAGCATGTTTCTCAAAATGACGGCTTTATACGTTGTGTGTCAGTTGATTGTCGCGACAGTACAGAACTTGCATCCGCCTATATGCTCTATAACTGTTTCACTATAAATGAGTTCTGGGACTGCTGTTATCTAGCTTTATTTGTTGTCCATCTGTATGCTTGTCTTGCCAGTCAATTTTGAACCTGAAATCGTATTTTGAAGTATTAAATGTTGGTAGATTGTGCCGAAATTTCACAACGTAGGAAATTACTGTAAAATATTTTGTAGTTTTTTTTATTATTTCTGAGTTTAATTGTGAACGATTTTATAAATCAAAAGTCATTTATTCAACAAACGTTGAAAGTCAGTACTTTTTGAACGTGAATATTACATAAGACAGCTCTCCCGAAACGCCCGCCCTTCGCCACTTCCTAGTACTTTCTTTTATATTTATGGGGAACTAAAATACTTTTAAGCTGTTCTCATCTCTATATGTGAAAATGGCGTAGAGTGATTTTGTGCATCCAAGTGCTTTTTTGGCACCTTAAACTAAATTTCCAGTATCACGATTGAGTTATTGCTGTTCATGTTCAATATTTTTGGTGAGGGGTATAGTATTACCCAGTTACTGGGTTGTGGAGGTCTGATAATAATTGCTCCATATAAAAACTGGTATTCAGCTGCAAATAAAGCTAAGCCTGGTAACCGACCCCGACAGCCGGGAAAAGGCTAGGCAGATGATAATGAATGTAATGGTAAATAAATACAAGAAACCGTCAATAAATGACGCAAAAATATCGCGGTGCGCTCAATGTGTTTTGTTATAATCCCACAAATGAAAGGCAAAGTCAATTCATCCATACAGCCTAATAACATGCGATGTTTAGTCGTAATGCAAATACGCGCGGTTTTTGGCATGATCATATGTTGATTTTTTGATGCCGTAGCCATAAAAAACAAATTAAAAAGTTTCATTGTAGTACGGTTTACCCGTGCGGAAATGGTCATTGTAACACGACTTGGCAGGAATGAGTACTATTGAGATATGACTTATGGTTATGCATTAAGCAAATTACCAAATGGTCGCAGACTTTTTTTTATTCAAAACTGCGGAATGCTACAACTATTTTTGTTGCGTTGCCAAAAAGAGATGCTGCGATCGTTTTGTTTTGCTCCAACTTATTTTAGATAGGTCTAACACAACTTCAGACTGATATGAGAATCCAGATTGATTTTTCCACGTTTACAATTGTAAAACTATAGTCATGTGACTAATTCTAAATGAAACTCAGAAATAAACGTGAACTATGATAAGTTTCGAACGTTCTAGAAGCATCTCAGGACGCATTGTGAAACAGAGTATTAGGAACATGATATTTTTTGTTTATGCATGCGAGACATTTAGTTGATTACGTTTTTTTTATTATATTTCTTAGAGTTTGCTTTCGTTTGTAGATGGATGTACGGGTGAACAGTAGTCATAATAGGCGGGTAAGTTAATATATACATACATACATATTTATTAACTCACTATATATGTATTTTATGCACCTTTTACTGTGTTAACCTTTTCAATGTGACTGTTATTTACTTGGTGACTGCGTGGCTGAGCCATTGATGCTGTCTGCATGAAAACACCATATGACTGTAAATCCCCCAGTGTAGAAATTTATTTTTCTGATCAATCAATAAAGGGTGTATCTGACATCGACGCACAAACGAGTACCATGGATCCAGTATCCAGTGGTGAAATTTTTCGTCGGCTTTTTCATGATTTAAGAAAAATTATATGAAGTTTTTTTCACTTTAGACCTTTCATAATTGCTATACTTTTATAACCCAATAAGATTTTAAAGTAAAAATTAATTAATTCGCTAATTACACAAAAAAGCGCAATGAAAACAAAACTCGAAAAACTGTTTTATCAGCTAATTTGATAGAGTTTACATCAGGGATCAACGTCATACCTACAAACCCGCACGGCGGCACGCTTGCAACGTTTAAATGCCGAGCCGACACTTTTTTTAACCACTGTGAATTTTGTAACCGTTCATTAACGACATAAATGACTATCATAATTTTATTAGTGCCATGCGGTGTAGCCTATCCGCGAAGTTTGCGTTACGATGTCAGAAACACCCTGTATATTTTATCTCACATAAACCATCATGAACAATTATGAAAGGTCAGAAGCTAGGTATACGGCTCTAATTGGTTGTTCCCTACGGAGAAGAGTTGATCATCATCATCAACCTTTTTATCATTCCACTGCTGGGCACAGGTCTTCTCTCATAGAGAGAAGGATTGAGCGTAATCACCACGCTTGCTCAATGCGGAAGAAATCAATGAAGAAGAGTTACTCTTTCAAAAACAATGGATTTTTTTATAATGTTTACAAATCATAATTGATGTGAGAGGACAGCATAGGCCACATAGCATAGGACACTTGATAAAATAAGAAATACATGCTTATCCTTTTACTCACCTGTGTTGGATGCTTCTTCCAATCTATCAAAGATCTACCAATAATAGATGGGACCAAACGCGAAATAAAACAAAATATTTACTGTGAAGCTATTACATATTTGTCAGAAAGTTTTTTTTTTTTTTTTTTTTTTAAAAGTCTCGAAAATGTTCTACGGTGGGGGCGTACTGTCATTATGTTGAATTCGTGTTAACAGTTGGCGCTGCCCCGTCCTCCTGATGAATTTTATTATCTAACAATCGAAATTGCGTTATTTTTAATATAAATTATATTTACAAATATTAGATTATAAATAGAAAAAATATTCCCTCGATATCGGGAACGGGGTCCAAGATACCGGTTAGTTACACAATAACGTTCAGTTAATGCCACAAGTGCCTGCACCAAATTTACGGAGTGTAGCTATTACTATTTTTTATCCAAATAATACACAAAACCTTGCAGAAGTTTGAATGTATTTAAAACTTGTCATTGAAAATGTTAATAGTATTACATACATATATGTACTTGTATGTATTTTTTATTTAACGCTATATATAATATATTTATATTAAACTATTTACTACCCGCCTTACAAATATTATTGCATGTACGTGTTTCGATTGTTTGCTTATTATTTTGTTTATAGCATTTCAGTTATGTTTATTTTGATTATATCTGCAATGTTTGTGCTCGTTTTTCAGTTCTCAATAGTTCCCCTATGCTTTTGTTCAACAGCAAGTTCGAAAATGTTTAATTTATAATTATGCGAAATATGTTTTCTTTCGACTGTTTTTGAATTGTAGTCCAATATTGACAGCCTTTTTTTCATCAGTCTTCTAAGCTGGCGTTCAATCTTAAAAAAAAAAAAAAAGACAATCTAAAGCGTATTTTGTGTTGTAAATATTAAAATTAATTTTTCAATACAATTACGTGTATCGAAATAGTCAAGCGTAATTTCGGCAGGTCTAGACAAGTCAGGATGGCCGAGCGGTCTAAGGCGCTGCGTTCAGGTCGCAGTCCACTTCTGTGGGCGTGGGTTCGAATCCCACTTCTGACAAACTTTTATCATTTCATTATATTTTTTTTTTTTTGTAGATTTATACAAAATGTTAAATAATAATTTATTAATTTACAAGTTTATATTCGCTCCAAATAAGTAAATATTATATGTGATGGTTAAAATATATGCCTGATATTTATAATATGTAATACTAATACCCTAATATTAAACAATTATTTTATTACTTTTTATGAATAAATTATATTATATTAAACTTTTTATTAATAAATTCTACTATATTAAATTCTCCTGTCACAGAGAACTCCTCCAAAACAGCTGAACCGATTTTAATGAAATTTATTATATATACATTCGTTAGACCGAGAATAGATTTTTTTATCTATTTTTTATATTCATACTACTATGTACGCGGGTAAAACCGTGGGGCGCAGTTAGTAATATTATATAATTATAATAGTGTATATTATCTTGAATTAAAACTCGACATTTTAATATTGCTGTTGACATCTGGCTGTCCCATAACCATCTGTGTTTTGTATTGCTGAGTTTATTAACGTGTACTTGCCTTATCTCAGGAGAGTGGAGCGGGCGGAGGTCGAGCATCTTCCAGCAAGCCGGCAGCGAGCAAGCCTAGTTACTCGCAGTCCTATTGGGCACCTAATTAGCCGATAAACTGGTAAGCATCCAACATTATATTGAGACCTTATTGCCAAAAATGTAAACAAATGGAAAAAATACTTTAATTCTTTACACAGTAAAGTCCAGTGTATGCTAAAACTTCAAACATTTTTTAGAACTTTTTCAATAATGTTGGACACTCTAAAATCAACTTGATTTTCATTAAAATAAAGTTGACATTTGTGTAACTTGAAATAGAGTGGGGATGTACAAGTTTCGCTTTTTATTTTAGATAGAATATAAATGTTTTGTTACTCATAAACATACATGAATCGTCAATAAACCGGTAACATCGGCTGCCGGCAGAAGTTACCACCCACCAGACAAAGTCTTGCCGCCAAGCGATTTGTCGTGTTCCGGCATGATGTCTGGTGAAGCCGTACGGAGGACGGGTCTGAGCAATTGTGTTGCGATGTGTGCTGAGTACTATGCGTCAAATGTTGTTGTGTCGGGAGTTTGGTCGTGGAGGGTCTCCAGATCAATCTCCCTCTGGCGCAGCATCGTTGATCGTGTTGTTGGGTTTAACATTGCACCACCTCGCTCAACTGCCGTCTTCCTTCCTATTCACTAAGTCTTTTTTTGTGAATGGGATTAATAAACTAGCGCGCTTTACCATCAACGATTGCATCACTGCTTACCATCAGGTGGGATTGCAGTAAAGCGCTAGTTTATAAATATGAAAAAAAAAAAAGAAAAAACAGTTCTAATGGGTCGTTTCCTGCGGTGAAGAGAGCCGCCAAGAAACGCTACAGATATTGTTTTAAACATAATTGGCTTTTACAATGTACTAAGTGTCCATACAATATAGGGGTATATTATTATCCAGTATTTGGCTTGTGAAAGTAAGCTAGGTATTTGCTCTATTTACAACTGAGTACTGACTCAGCTGCATTTGATAAGATTAGAAGCCAATTAATTAATCTTTTTATTTCTTTGTACGAACGATAGCAGGTCAAGCTACCCTAAACTGACAAATATCCTCAATCAACTTTGAGCCTTAATACTTTACAGATAAAGTTGAAAATCGAATAACGAAATTGACAGATTGTAGTAACTCGATGTGTTGTCGTCTGTACATAGTTGGGAGTACAATGTCTATTACCAAAAGCTAAGCAAATGTCGGTGTAGTTTTGTTTAATTTGATTGAGTAATTTAAACAGATATTATGTAAGTTTTTGTTTTGATATAAATGTAATAAACTAATGCTTGTCTGCGATCCCACTTGATGGTAAGCAGTGATGCAATTGTTGATGATAAAGTGCCCCAATTAATCTTAGCTTTTGGTAATATACCCTAGGACTGCCGTGATACAATATGTAAAGAAAACCCTGTCCGACCCATAAGGATAATAAAGGTTAGGTAAACACTTGACCAAATATAATATAAAATTTTACATAATCATCATAGTAACAAGACTAATGAATTTTGAAATAATTCTTTTTTCCCGGGAATTAATTCCAATTTCCCCGAAATTTGGTAATTTTTAAAAAAGTGACAACAGCGAATAGCGATGCTACCACGTCACAGGTGCCGCGTGCCCTGCCCCCCGCCGCCCGCGGAAGAGGTTGCTTACCGCACATGTATTAAGTTACCTCTTTTTCCGAAATAATATTTATTTTTAGGGGGATTTTTTATTTAAGTTTAGCCTGTCTTTGTGGGCATTAGTTTAAAATTCGATCCAGCCGTCCCTTGCTGTTCTTCTAGCGACACCCTAAGCCGAGGTTCGTACCCCACAGGGGGTGCCCTTAGCGTGTAGTCGCTTAGCTTTTAGTAGCCCTGGCTGGAGGCTTTAAATTCATTAAGGCAGCCACAGGATAGTCCGGTTAACTAGTACCGACCTCTCAAGGTCAACTAGGAGATGCCATATTAAAAAAAAAAAAAAAAAATGTGGGCATTAGTAGAATCAGTTATCGGACAGGGTTTTCTTTATACAATATGTAAACCCTGTCCGACCCAGATAATATATAAAGGTTAGGTAAACACTTGACTAAATATAATATAAAATTTTACATAATCATCATAGTAACAATAATAATGAATTTTGAAATAATCTTTTTTCCCGGGGAATTAATTCCAATTTCCCCGAAATTTGGTAATTTTTAAAAAACTGACAAAACCATTTGTGACGGAGCGAATAGCGATGCGACCACGTGCGGCATGCCCCGCCCCCCTTCACCCGCGCATGTATGCCTATCGGGGTGCCTGCCGCACATGCATTACGTTACCTCGCTTTTTTGAAATAACATTTATTTTTTTTGGGGGATTTTTTTTTAAGTTTAGCCCGGCTTTGTAGGCATTATTAGAATCAGTTAACGACACCTAACAATACCTTCACGGATCGGACAGGGTTTTTTTACATATTGTATATTGTATAATACATGCAGTAATATTGTTGTGATTTTGTTGATTTACAGGCATGGCCGTTGTCGGTGAGCGTGTTGTCGGTAGCGAGCGCCTGGCGGGTCCCGCAGTAGTACAGTCCTCGTGCCGAGCCCTATCCTCTGATGTACCTAGCTCAATAACACGCGACACAAACCGCATTATTATATAAATTCATAGTGTAAAGGCATCGCCGCCGTCACCTCTTTTTTTTTTTCAATTTTTTTGAACGATATGCCGTAGCTGAATGATGCAATATAATTATGTATTTTATTTGTTTATAAGCGTCGTGGCGACGTCGGTGTCTCATCTCATTTGTTAAGTCCGCTACCATAGGTTTCAATTGTTTAAAAAAAATTACCTCTAGTGTATAAAGTATGTATATGGTATGTAAGTATTTGGTACGCTATGCGTGCCGAATTTTTTTATTTAGTTGACATACTTTTTGTAATTAACACTTATTATTAAAAATGATTAAAGAGATGTCATAGGACGATAATCGTAATTGTAACGAGTTTAATAGTCGAGCTCTTTTATATGTGGAAGAATGCAGTTGTGATGATCTCGCGGGCATTTGAAAGTATGACGGATTACACATATTGGAACTTGATTGCAGACTTTTATTTTATTAGACCACGTATTTATTACGGAAAAGCTTATTTTCTTAACAACATTTATCGAATGAGTATTGAGATATTGAGCATTCCCTACAAACGATGTTTTTTGTAGTAAAAGAGTACATTTACAGTAATACTCACTCGCTGATTTGTTTCGATAATTTGATTAGCATGGGGGTAAAACTGTTTTAATTTTGTATGATATTAGTATTTAAAGTCGTAACATCCTGTAATGTAAATCTAGGAACATAATAAAATCTTGCAAAATTTTTATTGAAACAAATTTTTGAATCCTAATTTTCCTTTCCTTTTCCCTGGTCTATAATACTCCCATTATGAAGTATACGATTGAAATCAATCTGGTGGTTGTAATTATAATGAACTAGCGGCCGCCAGCGACATCGTTCGCGTGGAATTAGTTATGGTCACCTCCTATTGGTCGCAGCGTGATGTTATGTAGCCTAAAGCCTTCCTGGATTAATGGGCTATCCAACGAAAAAATATTTTTTCAAATCGGACTAGTAGTTCCCGAGATTAGCGCGAACAAACAAACTCTTCAGCTTTATATATTAGTATAGATAATAATGACAACCACCTGACTAATTTCGATTTCCATGGCCACTTTCAACAGAGTTTAGTCTGGTCCACAGGAGAAATTAGTGTGTGTGCAAATACAGGCGAACTGTTCCTTTACTCCCGTCCTCAAGGAAACGACTCCGACACAACCCAGGAGAATCACGCACAGGACCAAACGGCTTTAGTAACTAATGACTTAAAAATACTCTAGCTACAAATACATGTGAACGCAGGCCTCCTCTCGAGAGGGAGTGGGCCGTAATCTACCGCGCTGGCCCATTGCGGGTAGGTAGCTAAACCTCTCACCGAGAGGAGGTCTGTGTCCCAGGAGTGTGAACATTATAAGGTGATTATGTTATGCACGCACATCGAACAGTATAGTAAGTATATAGTTAAAGAGTGACAGCTCTGTGGTAAAATTTGCATGTATGGAAAGTGCTGCTCCGTTGCGTTTGGGGAGTGAACAACTACTAGTGAGTGATATACGAAGCTATGCGTATGTTGCTATGTATTTATAGCTACGTACCTATGCATATGTAGCTATGTATATTATAGCTACGTACTTATGCGTAGGTCTGGGCTTTCAGATGATTAAAAAAAAGTATTCAGTAATTCATTTATTTTATGAGTGGAAACTTCACAGCTGACAGTATACAACGTGTAACATAAAGGGTATACAATGTGTAACAATAAGGGGTATACATATCAAGTGGACGGCCTCTTGATAAGATAAGAAACGATACGGGAAGGGTTCTCTAACCTTATGTTTACATGGTAGGAAGTTATGAATTATTCCAATACATATGATACCAGAAACCGCAGTTTCAAACTGAAATCAATACAACACTAGCAAAAAGCCAGCTGATCGGGGTCATTGAACAGTTCATCAATAAAAACAAACCTCTTACTCCTGGTATTTCTTCAAACAGTGGATAAAGGGTTCCGGATGTTTATTTTTCTTAACATTTTTTTTTTTCGGAAAAATTATTTTACGTACAAATAAGTTTTTCCTACAAAAGCTAACTTTATGTTTGTGAACAACAAACCAAGTCATAAAATAGAGCGAGTGCGTGCGCTGGAACAGGAAAAACCCCGGCCACGTGCCCGGTATGCGGGGTTGGTCTAGCGGCTTTAGTCACCTACGTAAAACAATAAAAAAACGCAATTTATTTTATAAATGAGTAAACTTATCTAACAAATCGATAGAACCGAGAACTCTCTCTCATCTAAAGCGCATGTCCCGGTTGTATCCGCGGCTTTCGCTTTGGAGCCCGGGATTCGCCTCCAGTCCAACCGGGTTCGGCTGAATACCAGTATTTTACATGGAGCGAGTGCCATCTAACCTAGCTCCACAATCCAGTTACTGGGTAATACGATATCCCTTGGTAAGACTGGTTGTCTCACAGATCTACGAATGACAGCCGGGACTAACGGCTTAACTAACGTGCTTTCCGAAGCACGGAGGATACACACACAAACACCCAAAGCTGGAACAACTACTTGTAGGTCATACAAATATTTGTTCCGCGCGGGAATCGAACCCGCGACACGCTGTGCAGCAGTCAATCGCTTAACCACTACGTCAATCGTGCAGTCAACTACCTCCAATTCACTCAGTAGCTACTCAATCCTACTTCCTACTAATAAAATGCGAAAGTTTGTAAAAATGTTTGGATGAATGGATGGATGTATCCATACATACATTCTTACAAATTTTCGCATTTAAATACTAGCTGCTCCCTGCGGATTCACCCGCGTAAGTTTCGATCCCCTGGGAATATCGAGATAAAAAGTGTCCTTTATGTTAATCTTGGTTATAAACCATATCTTTGCCAAATTTTATCCAAATCAGTTCAGTAGTTTTTGAGAATCGGGTTGGTAACTATGGGTCAATTCATACTAGCGCAGAGTCGAAGCGCATCGAAGCGTCAAATTCCTCACAATCAAAGCGAAGTCGCACGAATGCGCGCGTATTCGCGTGAATTAGCGCGCATTCTCGCGCTTTTTCGTGGCATTAGTGACGGACACCAGTTGCCAGTTGAATCTCGTTGTTGAAACTCGTATAAAATGGTTGACATTGATCTTGCTATGATGTTGCTTATATCAGAAGTTGAAGAAGAAGAAAACGCAGAAAAAAGAAAAAGAAAATTGCGAAATTTTGGAGTTCATGACTTGTGGAAGAAAAGACGTATATCTGGTGAATTCATTTCTTTTTGCGCAGATTTATATGTGTACCCAAGTATTTATTACGACTATTATAAAATGAACTATGATCAATTTGAAAACTTGGTCAATATTTTGAAGCCACACACTGTAAAACAAGAAACTAAATTAACGATACCCATTTCCGTTGAAGAGCGAATATCAGTCTGCTTAAGGTGAGTTTTACGTCTTTTTGTAATTTTTATATAAATATAACTAATAAGAATAACAAGAAGATATTTAAACTCTCGGTAAAGCTGATAGAAAAGTTAACCAATATAATAAATAAACAAGCTTATAATTGAAAATCTTTATTTAAAAAAATTCTTATATAGGTAATTATTTGCCATGTAGAATCATAATTTCTAAGGTCAATAATAATGAATTAATGAATTATTACTATTTGTCAACTTTTTGCAAATAGTCTTCGATTTCATCTAAATTCGGTTGCCGCTGATGCTGCATTATTGAAATCGGCTGTGGTACGTAGGGTGATGGTGGTACGTAGGGTGATGGTGGTGGGACCAAACTGGTATCGAATATATTTGGATTTTGTTGAATGGTCATGGTGGATGGGATGTAAGTTGAAGTAGATGGCGGATAATAATTTTGCTGAGTAGTTTTAAGTGGCCGCTGTTGTTGTGTTTCATGGTAGTTAATCAGAGATGGTGGAGTATCGTTTCTTTCCTCTGAGGCAAGTTTCACTTCTGCGTCGGTAACTAGGCCAAGTATTGACTTCTTTAATTCGGCTTGTATTGATACAGGCATTTTTTTTACTGTTCCACTCATTGATAAAAAAAACACATCTAATGGATCCTTTTCTTTGGCTTCGAGATATTGTGTGAATAATAGCTGCGATAGGGGCAGTGATTTTTTTCTGGTGCTATAATTTGACAACGATGAAGCAGAGCGTGGACTTTGCATGACATCTGATGGTGGTGCTGGTGACTCTATCATTGTGTTATCTTCCGTGTTTATATCTAAACTATCTTCAGAACAACCTAGGTTTGATGTTTGTGGTTTGTCCTGGAGGTAGGGTTTTAAAAATTCCAACTCCTTCTCAAATTTAATTGGTTTTTCATTTTTTCGCGCAATCACGTAGTTTCTTCCATTGTTTCTGACATTCAGCCACTGAAAAAAACAAATTAAATATATGTACTTAATTAATACTTTTATACTTTATAATATTAATACTTTGTTACAGGTTTCTAACTACTGCTATTAGTTGCAAATCACTGGCTCATAATTATCGCATGGGCTATAGTACAGTTTGCACAATTGTACATGAAATTTGTGCTGCAATATGGAAATATTTACAGCCTCTTGTTATGCCAAAACCAACGCTAGAGTCATGGATTAAAATCGAGGAAGATTTTAGAATTCTATGGAATTTTCCCAATTGTATAGGTGCGATCGACGGAAAGCATGTCAATATAAGGGCACCCTGGAACAGCGGAAGTCTGTACTACAATTACAAAAAGTTTTTCAGCACTGTCTTGTTAGCTGTTGCTGACGCTAAATATAAATTCATTAAAGTAGACATTGGAGCATATGGACGTAATCACGATAGCGGCATATTGAGCAGTTCCAAATTCGGCCAACTATTACAAAATAATATGATTAGTATACCGCCTAATAAAAACTTGCCAGGTATGACAAACACAGTTCCTTATGTTTTTGTTTGCGACGAAGCATTCCCTTTGTCTGAACATATTATGAGACCTTATCCTGGTAGTGAGCTGTTAAACAATAGCCAGAAGAAAATCTATAATTATCGTTTAAGCCGAGCAAGGCGTATTGTGGAAAGTGCCTTCGGAATATTACAACAAAAATTTGAAGTATTTCAAAAACGTATAAGAATGCAACCAAAGTATTTAGATACCATGATTCTTGCATGCACGTGTCTGCATAATTATATTATGGAAGATTTTGTGTCGGAAGACATTGCCGTGCCCAATAACAGCATTTTACAAAATTATTCCGTTGACAGTCAAAATATGGACATAACCGGTAATCAAAACGTGGATGCCACGGAGATTAGAGAGATCTTTAAGTCCTATTTCAATTCTGAGCATGGGGCAGTATCATGGCAAAATGAAAAGATAACACGATGTTAAGAAATAGGACAAGATTATAAAATATTATATATATTAAATGTGTGAAATTACATGTTACTTCTTGACGTAAATGGTTTGTTTTTGCGCCGCTTTACGACGCGCCAGCATGTGAGCTGGCAACGTCGCACGGAAGCGCAAACATGTGTATAAGCCCCGCACGATGATATTGCGATGGAACCTTGTCACAATAACAGCTTTGTGACGTCATCTGTCACACGAAAGGACAGCTAGCAAAAGAATGTTAAATGCAAAATTATAGTTTATTAATTTTGCATTTAGCATTCTTTCGGGTTAAGGATTTATTTGTATTTTATAATTTTATTATACATACACATACCTACTCATCCATATTCTGACAAATAAACTTTCATTATTAAAAATTTCAAGGAAATAATTCTTGTAGACGTAAGAAAAAATATACTTATTCGTATATCTTTCTTACATGTTTATTAACTTTGCTAACTATATTTCTGTTAATTTGTGAGCGGGAATTAAACCAGAGTACCAAATAACACCAGGATAGTATGTAAAATTTTTTTTATATATAATTCAATATAATCTTACCCTATTTATTCAATTCCACTCATACAGTCTTCCGAATCAGAACTGCTTTCTGTGTCTGTCGTTTCCGATTCACTGTCGTCTGCCGTCTTCTCTTCTAATCTTTTTTCCAATATTCCTCTTCAAGCCGTTTAACATGATTGACTTCCTTTCGCCAGTCATCTGGAGTTAATGACGCCAACGTCTCCAACGTCAGAGCTTCAATGCGAATTTCCAACTGCTCCACATTCTTTTCTGACACCCTCATCTTTACCAGGTTACAGATGTACTCAATGGGGTTGAGGTCGCAGTTGTAGGGTGGTAATCTAACGACCTCATGGCCATTGGCATCTAATAAATTGACAATTTTATAATTTTTCGGCGGTCTGTGCCGTTTAATTAATAAATACAGTTCAGGTTTTGTACTGTCGTTGGGAAAGTCGATGTTGTGAGCTTGTAGCCACTCAACCATCAACTGTTTTTTATTGTTCATACTTGGTGGCCTATTCTCTTCCCTACTGTGATAAGGGGCGTTGTCCATCACAATTATGTAGTTGCGTGGTATGTTGGGTACTAATTTTTCTGTAAGCCACTTGGTGAAATTCTCAGCATTCATTTGATCATGGTAATCCCCCGTTTTGGTGTCTGCTTTAAACATTAAAAGGGCATTGTCAACAAAACCGCTTTCACTTCCCGCGTGAACTATTATCCATCGGCGGCCGGGGCTATCGTTCCGTCTCATTCCGACATCGGTTGCTGTTTGCCAACATTTTTTTACCGTGTAGTGTGCTTGTATCCACGTTTCGTCAAGATAAATAACGGGTCTTTTGTTATTAGCAAGCCAGTCATTTTCTTTCATACGTCGTAAATATATAGTTTAGCCCTCCACGCTTGAATTTGGGGTCTTTCAATTAGAGCCAGTCTTTTTTGGTAGCATCGTTTAAATTGGTAGCCTAAATCACATTTAATTATTTTTCTTAATGTAGTTTCACTATTGGTATAATTAAGGTTTAATTTTGAAGCCGCCAAGATTTTGCACATTGTGGGTATTTCTCTCCTCACCGTATACATTGAATGTATAATATTTCTTAAAGCTGTTAAGGAAAACCCGTCGAAATATTCCTTCTTTTGTCTTTTTTTTTTTTTATGAGTTCTCATTTTGCTGCCACTGGCTGTTGCCGACTCATGCTCTCGTCGCAATTTAGTCACAGTATTTTTTGCAACGCCTGTGGCACATGCCACACGCTCCGTGACTTTGGTTTAGCTGTTGCTTCGGTATTAAAATGTCCTCAGTAGTGTCCGAAGTACTTTTTAAAACACGGTTTAAACTTTCAAGAACTAACTTACATTCCTCTTTTTCTTTAACAAAATAATTGTCCACTTTAATTATAATTTCACGAGCACGATTGTGAATTAATTTCTTACTCATTTTAACGAGTAACAGCTAACAAAACTAAACAACAAAACTCAAGAACAACAATAAAACAGGATAACAAAAACAAAAAACTAACAAAATATTCGATGTGCGTAAGTGGGTAAGCGCGGACTGAACTTGCGAACGGTACCGACGGTGCGAGGTCGACTACGTCACCAAGATGGCCGCCGATCGCAATATCATCGTGCGGGGCTATAATAATAAATACTTAGTACTTACCAGGTAGTTTCAATTCACTGCTAACTTTTTCCCACGCATTACTTTTTGAATTTTTGTCGCTATAATGTTTGGACTTCGAATTAAATAAACATTCGTATTTTTGGACCAAATAAATTAATTTCTCGTCGTTTTCCATTGTGATTCACTTCGACACAAGACAGTTTCCGTCCGATTCCGATTGCCGACTGACCAGACGGCGCGTAGTTCGCCTAATAGCCGCTTGGCTTCGCGCGAATGCGCGCGCACCAATCAGAGTTACTCGCGCGCAGGCGCGCGAATTCCCTCGAATGTGCGTGAATTCGCGCGTCTTTTTTTTTCCTTGGAAGAAATATGTGCATTACATTGTGGAAATAAGGGTGAATTTGCTATGTTAAGTTTCGGATTGACGCTTCGATGCGCTTCGACTCTGCGCTAGTATGAATTGACCCTATAACACACTAAATAATACCCAATCTGTTAACTACATTCCTATAAATTTCCTTACGTAACTAATTCTTTTCATGTCGGTTGCCATTTGCCATACATAGGTAGGTACTTAGTTTACGAAAAATTAATACTTAGATAAACGTGCGAAAGAGACTACGAAAAAGGATTTCATATCTGTTCAAATGAACCCAAAATATCATTTCTAAACAACTTATGTGTGTCCTAGTACAAAAAAGGTCCCCATGAGTTCCGTAGATAAATTAAATTTTAATTAGTCTTTGCGTATTTACTTCTGCAACATAAAAGTTTTTGCCTTTTGCAAAAATATTATAGCTTAAAACTCAGCAGTAGATAGATATATATACAGTATAGTAGCAGTAAAGTATAGTAGTAGTGGCACTGTGGCAGTATAGTCTTAATTTACCTTTTCAAAATAGATTAAAAACACGCAAACGTACTAGGAGTCCAAAAGAGACGAGGATTGTTATCGCTGAATTAAACAGCGGTTCCGCAATCACAGAACCCTAATTGAATGTCCTAGCTCAAACATGTGAAATTGAATACGATAAAATATTATCTCTCAGTCGCGTGCGCCGGCGGCGTGCATTTTGTGAGAGAGATGACAATGTTTCCATTGTTTTTGTCCGTTGTTCCACACATACATTGTTGTTGTGTGAGTTACCTTTGAACGCACCGAAAGAAATCATATTGAACATGATAAAATATTGTGTCTCGGTCGCGCGCGCCGTCTGCGTGAATATTTTAAGAGAGATGACAATGTTTTGTTCCATTTTTCTACTATCTTTGGCGGAATCTTTGAAAACGCCGAAAGTGAAATTAAGTACCTAAATAAATAAAGTTAAATTTTTCATAATTCCTATTAGTTCAGTACACTTCTAAGAATCCAACTTTGCAGTCGCGTGCGCGCTTTGCGATTTTTGTGTTGTGAACTGTGTGTACAATCATGGCCCTAAGCAATACTGAATACTTTGAGATGATCTTGTGTATCGGAAGACAGGATGGTAATGTGCGAGCGGCTCGGGAACTATATCGTCAGCGATTTATCGATGGTAGGCCAGAAGGTGAGCGTCGACAGCTCCCTTCGGTGGCGTGTTTCCATAGAATGGTACATCGTCTGCACCAAACTGGTTCTTTTCACGCTCCTGGATTAGGGGGTCGCCCGAACACTACCGATCCAGATTTAGAGGAAGCCGTACTGGAACATTTCGAAAATAACCCACGTACTAGTACTCGACCAGCTGCATTAGCGCTGGGTGCGTCTAACCATATGCAAGTATGGCGAGTGTTGAACAATGACGGTCACCACCCATACCACTTCCGTCGCACCCAGGAACTGACACCTGCAGATTTTTTGCCTCGCGTGACCTTCTGCGAATGGTACTGCGGTCAGGTAGCAGCTTCGCCAGATTTTGGCTCAAGAGTACTGTGGACAGATGAAGCGTCATTCACGAGAGCAGGGATAAGCAACATACACAATGACCATGTTTGGTCTCACGCCAACCCGCATGCTTCGACGGAGTCGTCGTTTCAACACCAATGGCGACTAAGCGTGTGGGCTGGTATCGCGGGAGATGTTGTCGTAGGACCAATTTTTTTGCCGCACAGCCTAAACGGTCAAAATTATTTAAATTTTTTAACGAACGAATTGGACGATGCTCTCACAGAAAGCCTATCAATTTTAGGTTACGCTAATCTCGTGATGCGCAACAATTTAATCTTCCAACACGATGGCGCTCCAGCACACTATGCACGTGATGTTCGGGAGATTTTAGATATGCGTTTTCGTCATTGGATTGGGCGCGGTAGCAGACATGTACCTTGGCCACCGCGATCTCCAGACCTAACTCCATTAAACTTCTTTTTGTGGGGGTATATTAAAAACATAGTGTACGCAATGCCGTGTGACACAGCAGAGCAAATGAGAGAGCGAATCGAAGCCGCTTTCAGGACAGTGACACCAGACAGGCTACGGAATGTCCAGGTGTCGATACACAAACGAGCGACCTTGTGTCTACAGTACCAAGGGCGTCACATCGAACCACATCTCTAAAAAATTTAAGTTAATTAAATTATTATTTTCATATTTATTTTGCTGATTGTTCGGACTATGTTAGGCTATTTTTGAGGCAAAATATATGTAGGCAGGTAGGTAGGTACCAAGTACCGGGCGGGCCACTGTCAGCATCTCATGGACGCGCGCGTCGCAGCCGCGCGTTTCAACAATAGGTAGGCAGATAGGTACTAGGCGATCAGATTTACAGAAGAAATGTTTTGTAATATTAGCAAGTGACTTGGAATGTTGTTGACCCTCCGTAGTGTTGTTACACGTTTGTTAATATTTGAATTCAAGAATCATGCGATACCAAGGATACCAAGAATTTGGTACCTATCAATTCTTTGAGTACTTTATTTTGAGCTGAAACCTTGTGTAGAGTTTCTATACCACCTATAATCTTCAGGGGTTCTTGATGTATATACCCTTTTTGTTACACGTTGTATAAGAAAAATGTTTACATATATGGTTATACAAACTTGGTTTAGAAACTATTTGGTACAATTTTTCAAAAACCTATTAAGTTCGTCCTAATTCAATCTATTAAGCTTGAAATAATTTTCCTAGAAAGTATTTATAAAGTTCTACTTTTAGGATTTATTTATTATCGCCACACAGTGCAAATATTTGTATGCATGAATATGAATATTTGCACTGGTCTGGTCGTGCCTCGGAAAGCACTTTTAAGCCGTTGGTCCCGGTTGCCATACCAACATCTAGTGGCAGTCGTTGCAGGTTGTTGGAGCCCTCAAAAGTCCAACAATTCCTTTTCGAATCCAATTCCGCCTTCAGATTGTGGAGGTCGGACGGCAGTCGCTTCACGGAAAATATCGAAGTTTAGCCAAAATCAGCAGTTACGACTGGTAAAGCGGACCGCAGACTCCAAAGCTGAAAAAGCTTCGGATGCGACTGGGATTAACGCTGAGATGATGATGATTACCTACTTGTAATTATCTCAGATTCTAAATAAAATCAAACAATCTCCCATTAATAAAGAAACGTAAAATAAAACATGAGCTGTCAAGACAAACCTTTATTCAAAGTATACAGGAATGTAATATATAAACTACGTGGCAAAAATGCCAAACACGGTTTACTTAAAGTAATCATAAGCTAGCTGTACCTAGACGGAACGTGCACTGGACAAATTAAGCTGAGTAGAGCATCAACACCAACTAAATGAGTTCATGCAATTTACCACACATTATTATTATTATTTTATAACTTATAAACTAGCGCTTGCCTGTAGTCCCGCCTGATGGTAAGCAGTGATACAATCGTTGATGGCAAAGCGCACTAGTTTATTAAAGATGTTTATTTGTCGATGTTTATTTGTCAAAATTTATTAGTTTTAAATGCATTGTTAGAATCAAACATGCAATCTTTCATAAATTAAAGATTGCACATGCACACCAAGCCAACCACGTCTTTGTAAGTGTTTGTTAGTGCAGCGCGTGGTTGACGCCTGTGTGTAGTTTTACAGGTTCTTGGCGGAGTGTTCGTCCAGGACCCAGTAGAGGGCGCCGTTGACAGGCTTCACCCGGCGCGCCGGCACACTGTCGTCATTATCTTTCAGGATACGCTGCAATAATATGTTATTTATTTATTTATAAAAGATTACCAGCTGCTTACATCTATAAAGTCAATATGTTAATTATAAAAATACGTAAATGAACCAAACACGGCAATGGCATTGTTTGATTAAGTCGAAAATGTCTCCAGTGTAAACCTAATGCAAATTTTCCCGAACCTTATTATAATTTTTATTTAAATTATCTATTATGCATTGGTTGTGTCGTTTAAAGAAATAAAGAATAAAAAAATTATATTTGCTTATCTACACGGGACCCCATGAACCTTACGTGTGAAGAGGTCCTCAGGTCATTATGACCATAGCCTCGGATGGTTGCCAGATCAGGTTAACGAGCATTCATAGAGGCAAAAAGTGACAGATAACACTTGGTATTCGATATAGTAAACTTATTTAGTACATCAGGAACTTGAAACTCATATTAGTTGTGCTTGAGAACAGAAGGATGAGACTGTGTGAAAGTTAATATGGCTAGAAAGGTTGATGAGTGATTAGCGAGATGATAACAAAATAGAAAAGTGTGGAAGTATGAAAGACATGTTGCACCAACCAGAAATCAATTGCAATAAGGACGGGAGAATGATGATGATGATGAGGCTTAAAAGTGTGTTAAATAAAACAGGCATCACTTACTTGGATCATCTCAGCCTTGCTTGAACCACAGACGGCAAACATACAGTTCCTCGCTTTGTTGATAATGGGGAAAGTCAGTGTGATCCTCTCTGGTGGGAACTTGGGCGAGTCTGTGATGGATGCCACGCTCACGGTCGTCTCGTCCAGTAATGGATGTCCAGGGAACAGGGAGCATGTGTGTCCATCGGGGCCCATGCCCAGGAGAAGCAGGTCAAACACAAAGTCTTCACTGCCAAATGCTTTGGTCAGCTGTTCAGCATAGTCTTTTGCGGCTTCCGCAGCTGTTGTAAGAATTGAATCTTGATTAGTTTCTACTAAGGCACACATTTAGGCAAACTTTAGAGGATTTGCACCGCCTCCATGTTAATGGAGGAAATGGTGTGTCATGGAATCTAAAAGTGCTATTTTAAATTAAGTTGTAATTTAAATTATTTGATCTAATAACCCCGCCCTAGCCCCTTTTGAATAAACATTAAATTCATACCTAGCGAAATTTATTGTTGAGTCAGAAACAAAAATTATCAAAAACATTTTGGGCAGTGTTCTGCATGGCATTCTTTGAATGTTCGATGTAAAATATTACTATTACACCTAATTTGTGTTAACCACTGTATTTTTAAATTCTGCTAGTTATGCATGACTGGCAAAGAGGTTTTTATTTTTTCAGTTGGCTATTTATTTATCTTCATAACATACCTGAGACTCCCTGCTTGATCTTAATAAACTGTTTCTCTACAAGCTTGGTCTTGGGGATGAGCTCCCTCTTGTATGTGCCAAACGTTGAATCCTCGCTGTTCTCGGGCACCACACGCTCGTCACAGAATGCTACCACCCACTTAGACCATTCTGTGTCAACTGTCTGCAGACACTCACAGAGGTTGTTCAACCAAGAACCACCTGGAATCAAAAATATATTTATTCAGTTTTATTCTTTTCATAGTTATAAAACTATGGATGGACTGGGTGAAAGATGATATTTAAGTATGATAACTGTTAAAGTAATCTGTATCTGAATACTCATTCATGCCTTATCATTCACATAGAATATCAACCTTAGTAAATAAAGCAGAGGACAATTAATATTATGTCGGAAAATGGTTGCCTCATACTAGAACTGCTGTACTGGGAATCCATTTATAAACATATAACTCACATACACAAACAACTGGACTTAGAACAACAATGTATAGGCCTTACAAATATTTGTTCTGTGCATAAATCTGACCAGCGATATGCAGTGCAGCAGTCATTCGATTTGGCATTTCTGACCTTAGAAGGCAAAGCTAGGTAGATCTTTGGTACTTGTTATAGGCAGTTTGACAGCAAATTTTATGCACTTGTTATAAGTCTGTATTCAAAAGACCTCAGTTTAATCCTCCTACTTGAGATTGTAGGCAATCCCTTTAGAAAGTATACACCTTATACCATATCTCACATCCTCCAGCCTCCGTGGCGTAGCGATAGCGAACGCGGCCGTTGCGCAAGGAGGCGCGGGTTCGATCCCCGCACAGTGCAAATATTTGTATGCATGAATATGAATATTTGCACTCGTCTGGTCGTGCCTCGGAAAGCACGTTAAGCCGTTGGTCCCGGTTGCCATACGAACATCTAGTGGCAGTCGTTACGGGTTGTTGGAGCCCTCAAAACTCTAACAATTTGTCTAACTGCAATGCTTAGATATCGCCTTCAGGTTGTGGAGGTCAGATGGCAGTCGCTTCACGGAAAATATCGAAGTTTGGCCAGGATCAGCAGTTGGACTGGTAAAGTGGACCCCAGACTCCAAAGCTGAAAAGGCTGCGGATGTGACTGGGATTAACGCTGGGATGATGATGATGATGACACCTTATACCATATCTCTCTCTTTCTGATCATGGCGTCAGTCAGTCATTTCCTGCCATTTATTAGGGATACATAAGTTTTATCAAGTTTTTAAAAAGTTTTAACAAGGTATATTGTGTTCCTCTTTAACAGGGTTTTAGAGGCCAGATAAGTAGTTTCCCATCTAACTCCGATGCCTGGATGCAGCTGAATTCCGGTAAACTTATTCAGCCGCATCCAAGCACAAGAGTTGCAAAATGCCAGGCAGAAGATGAGATTGATTGGAAGCAAAGCTAGCTAAAGTCAGACACTTTGATAGAACACCTCATTGCTGATCCACTACTCTATAATAGCCTGGTACGGAAGACAGCAGGTCAAGCTACTCTAAACTATCAAATATCCCCAATGAATCTTGAGCCTTAATGCTTTAGCGATAAAGTTGAAAATGTAATAAAGAAATATGACAGATTGTAGTGACTTGATGTGCTGTCGTCTGTACGTATAGAGATAATATCGTAATCAGCGCATAACCTACAAAAATGTGGTGCTTATATTTACAATTTATGACTAATACTTCTGCCAAAATATGAGGTGTACAGCCAAAAGTAATGAATATGTCGGCGCCGGCAGATAACATACCGAAACGCCCATGCATTAGCATGGATAAAAAAATAAGGTTTCTTTCCCAAGAAAGGCATTTTCCCTAGTCAATACCAAAGTTATTGTCATTACAGGTTTAGAAAATAGATTCTGTAGTGGAAGGCGGTAAATCTACTGTCAGGACAGTTTCTGGCCGGGTTTTAGCGATCAAACTGGATACATATTAGATTTTTCTTTTTTTTATAGACTTACTTCTTGGCCACTTAAAATAAGTTATATTTTATATGAATTATCCCAAATCGATCCTCAGACCGTTTAAACTGTTTTATTTAAGGTTAATAAAATGACTATGACCTTCAGATGCTTACCCGAAAATCCAATAAAAAACTTTCCACGGTTCTCGATAGCGTCATTCGCTATTTGCTCTATTTGTGAAGATAGCTTGGTAATAATTTCCTCTTCCTTACACACTATTACTGAAGTCATTTTCAATTATTTGGTTTTTACAAGTTTCTACAAACTAGCCGAGTAACCGCGAGTGCGAGGTTAGAATTTTTGAAATGTCATGTATCTTTGAATGTCATACAGTTTGAAGTTTCCATTCCAATTTTCCAATAAGAAGTACCAGCCAGTGTAACTAGGCATTTTGCAGTAGCGCTGATATCGCATGCCAATGTCATTTTCAGTACATTTCAATTTAGTTCTTGTATGTGCCGTATGGCAAGACATCTTGGATTTTTTTCACACTAATCGATCTGTGTTCAATAGCATAATTTGATACCTGAACTTTTAGTTGCATGACTTCTCGAATGTAAGTATAATCGGATTAAGGCAAAAAAAAAAAAGAATGATGATGATGATATTAAAATAAAAATATGAGTCTCTTATAAAAATAGAGTTTTATCCAGCCAGTGTGTGGCGAGTAGCTGTACTATCTTACAAAGTCAACACTACAGGTAGTGCAGCTATGGTGGATATAGATGGTGTTGTTTTGCGATCATGATATATTATCTTTCAAGTATTATTTATTTCTAATTAGAGGTTTGTGAAAATCAGGTTTGTCAGTATGGGTATTTAATAGTATTAATATACTCTTATATAATTTTCTATTCTTTATATTCCTGTCCATTTATTTTTGTTCTTTTCTTTTCAAAATCGTGTGTTATAAATTATAAATATATTGCAAGTTTTACTACTGCATAAAAGATGGCGCTGTAAGTCACTAAGTTTCTTTGTAAAAAGTGAAAGTGAGACGAAACGCAATGAAAACGGGCACGGTGACCGCGACATACGGTTGTTGACCGTCAAAACGTGCTGGTGACGTAACCGGCATAATAGCGGTAAGGGTGGCCTCGTACCTTCGCACACAGGACTTGTTTTTCTTCGATTACAGGGCTACTTATTTTGGGATAAATGATTTTTCGTTTTAACCACATTCTTACCTCACGTTTGTTTTCTCTGAAGGGGCAAAACAGACCATTCTTCGGGTTACATACATCCGCAATAATGTAGGTTATCATCATTATCATCTCCGCGTTTAGTCCCTATTGCATCCGCGGCTTATAAGCCCCGCACGATGATATTGCGACTGGCGGCCATCTTGATGACGTAGGCGAACTCGCACCGTCGGTACCGTTCGCATGTTCAGTCCGCGCTTAGCCACTTACGCACATCGAATATTTTTGTTAGCTTTTTGTTTTTGTTATCCTGTTTTATTGCTGTTTTTGAGTTTTGTTGTTTAGTTTTGTTAGCTGTTACTCGTTAAAATGAGTAAGAAATTAATTAACAGTCGTGCTCGTGAAATTATAATTAAAGTGGACAATTATTTTGTTAAAGAGAAAGAGGACTGTAAGTTAGTTCTTGAAATTATAAACCGTGCTTTAAAAAGTGCTTCGGACACTACTGAGGAAATTTTAATACCAAAGCAACTGCTAATAGTTATTAAAAATATTTGGCAAAATTTTACGAAAGTCACGAAGCGTGTGGCACGTACCACAGGCGTTGCAAAAAATACTGTGACGAAATTGCGACGAGAGCATGAGCCAGCAACAGCCAGCAAAATGAGAACTCCTACTAAAGGAAAACGACAAAAGAAGGAATATTTCGACGGATTTTCCTGTGATGTGGTGAGGAGAGAAATACCCACAATGCGCAAAGTCTTCAAAGTAGACCTTAGTACCTTTACTGCCTTAGTACCTTAGTACCTATACTGGTAGTGAAACTACATTAAGAAAAATAATTAAATGTGATTTAGGCTACCAATTTAAACGATGCTACCAAAAAGACTGGCTATAATTGAAAGACCCCAAATTCAAGCGTGGAGGGCTAAATATTTACGACGTATGAAAGAAAATGACTCGCTTTGTAATAACAAAAGACTCGTTATTTATTTCGACGAAACGTGGATACACGCACACTACACGATAAAAAAATGTTGGCAAACAGTAACCGATGTTGGAGTGAGACGGAACGACAGCCCTGGCCGTTGATGGATAATAGTTCACGCGGGAAGTGAAAGCAGTTTTGTTGACACTTGACAATGCCCTATTAATGTTTAAAGCAGACATCAAAACGGGGGATTACCATGATCAAATGAATGCTGAGAATTTCACCAAGTGGCTTACAGAAAAATTAGTACCCAAATTACCACGCAAGTCCATAATTGTGATGGACAACGCCCCTTATCACAGTAGGGAAGAGAATAGGCCACCAAGTATGAACAATAAAAAACAGTTGATGGTTGAGTGACTACAAGCTCACAACATCGACTTTCCCAACAACAGTACAAACTCAGATTATAGAACAAAAGGTTTGGTTAGGTTTGTTCTATAATCTGAGAGTACAAAACCTAAACTGTATTTATTAATTAAACGGCACAGACCGCCGAAAAATTATAAAATTGACAATTTATTAGCTGGCAATGGCCATGAGGTCGTTAGATTACCACCCTACAACTGCGACCGCAACCTCATTGAGTGCATCTGGAACCTGGTAAAGATGAGGATCTCAGAAAAGAATGTGGAGCAGTTGGAAAGTCGCATTGAAGATCTGACGTTGCAGGCGTTGGCGTCAATAACTCAATCAATCATGTTAAACGGCTTGAAGAGGAAATATTGGAATAAAGATCTAATAACTGACGAGTTATTTGTCATAAATACGGCAGACGACAGTGAATCGGAAACGACAGACACAGAAAGCAGTTCTGATTCGGAAGACTATATGAGTGGAATTGAATAAATAAGATAAGGTAAGGGTAAGATTATATTGAATTATAAATAAACATTTTTTTTTTCATTCTATCCTGGTTTTATTTATAAAGATGTAGGTAGTAATTAATTAACACATGACTGCTACACAGTGGACTCTGGTTCTATTCCCGCTCGCAAATTAACAGAAATGTAGTTAGAAAAAATTAGTATACATGTAAGAAAGATATACGAATAAGTATATTTTTCTTACGTCTACAAGAATTATTTCCTTGAAATTTTTAATAATGAAAGTTTATTTGTCAGAATATTGGTGAGTAGGTATAAAGAGTGTATGTATAATAAAATTATAAAATACAAATAAACCCTTAACCCTAATATTAATTTTGCGTTAAACATTCTTTTGCTAGCTGTCCTTTTGTGTGACAGATGACGTCACAAAGCTGTTATTGTGACAAGGTTCCATCGCAATATCATCGTGCGGGGCTTATACGCGTTAGAGCCCGGGGTCCGCTATAATGTAGGTAAGGTGTGGAAATCGGCAAGTGTGTAGATCTCAATAAAGTAGTAATTGACGCATTTTGTAGAATTTCTTTTCGCACGTGCTTGCCTTTGTTGAAAGAGGTGCATTGCGATTAGCGCGAATACCGCTGCGGCGCATGCGTGATGCGGGTACAATTGCGTTGGAGGGACCAAGTCGGTAGATGACGGCAGTGCTTCAATGTGTCATATCGTCATACAGTCTTCAAACGTTTAGAAGACCAGTAGGGGACCTAAAAAGGCCACATTAATTTCTAAAAGCGACTTTTTCTGAATTCCCAGCAATTCCTCTAATGTAAGTAAAATGGTAAAATATAATAGCTTAGTCACCTTTATGAATAACTAAAACAGTCAAGCAAATCAATTGTGTGATATCTATTGTAGGTAACTACACAGATAATATGGAAGAACTTTTTTTTTTATACAATATGTAAAGAAAATCCTGTCGGTTAGGTAAACACTTGACCAAATCCATACTAATATTATAAATGCGAAAGTAACTCTGTCTGTCTGTCTGTCTGGCTGTCTGTCTGTCTGTTACGCTTTCCCGCCTAAACTTATCAACCGATTTTGATGAAATTTGGCACAGACAATCTTTGGAACCTGAGAAAAAACATAGGCTACCTTTTATCCCGGAAAAATTTGATATTCCCGAGGGAAATCTAAAAAGCGCGATATAACCGAACTCCACGCAGGCGAAAACGCGGGCGGAAAGCACAGAATCTTTAGACCCTGAGAAAGGACATAGGCTACCTTTTATCCCGGAAAAATTTGATGTTCCCGAGGGAAATCTAAAAAGCGCGATATAACCGAAATTTACGCGGGCGAAGCCGCGGGCGGAAAGCTAGTATAATATACAATTTTACATAACCATCATAGTAACAATACTAATGAATTTTGAAATAACCCTTTTTTCCCGGGAATTAATTCCAATTTCCCCGAAATTTGGTAATTTTTAAAAAAGTGACAACACCGGTATTATTATAAGCGAATAGCGACGCGACCACGTCACAGGTGCCGCGTGCCCTGCCCTCCGCCGCCCGCGGAATGGGTTGCTTACCGCACATGTATTAAATTACTTCTTTTAGCGAAATAGTATTTATTTTTTTAGGGGGATTTTTTTTTAAGTTTTGCCTTTGTGGGCATTAGTAGAATCAGTTATCGATACCTAACAATACCTTCACGGATCGGACAGGGTTTTCTTTACGTATTGTATATTATAAACTAGCGCTTGACTGCAATCCCGCCTGATGGAAGCAGTGACGCAATCGATAATGGTAAAGCGCACTAGTTTATTAAGAGCCTATTCACTCTAGCCTTGAAGACACTCAAATTGTAGTCCGAAGGAAACACCGCCGTTGGCAAATTGTTCCAGTCCCTCGATGTACGCGGTATAAAGGAGGAGGCGAAACGCTTCGACCGGATCGTAGTGGTGTTAACAACGTAAGGGTGGAAACTCGCCGTACGACAGATAAATGAGTTTTTTTTTTTCATAATAATTAGGAAGTAATGGTTAGCTAGGACACATACCACACGCACATTATATTGAGGTGAACCTATTTATAGTCGTGGTAACTAGTGGTTAAAACACCAGCC
Source organism: Sesamia nonagrioides (assembly GCA_017933935.1). NCBI lineage: Eukaryota > Metazoa > Arthropoda > Insecta > Lepidoptera > Noctuidae > Sesamia > Sesamia nonagrioides. Next base: position 179,531 of record JADWQK010000710.1, on the reverse strand, counting down.
TCCAAAAGTATGAGTGTGCGGGTTCGATTACAGGTCAGGCAAGTACCAATGTGTATATCTTCGACACCAATGACTGAAGGTGAAGGAAAACATCTTGAGGAAACCCGAACTTTATAAGTCTGAAATCGCCAACCCGCATTGAGCAAGCGTGGTGATTACGCACAATCCTACTCTGTATGAGAGGAGACCTGTGCCCAGCAGTGGGACTATAAAAGGTTGATGATGAACCCAAGATAGAGGAGGAGATTCGTAGAGATAGGATTTGAATGGCATGCAAATTGAAGAAGCTTAAGTCCATCAGTGGACTTATATTTCGATTTATTATTTTTGACTTATACCAATCGCGCTGTTCAATTACTGCTTATGGCCGGCGATGCGGGATTCTCATAGGAATTCGCCGCTCCCCCTACCGGTTTCCATCCGCAATTCCTCAGCGGGTCTTATCTCCCCGTGCGGCTATTCCCACAATGGTCAACTCATGCACCCACTTTTGAGTAGCGCACGTGAAATACTACTTCGCCAACTCGGGTCTGTGTGTATGGACTACAGACGCCCCTAGTCCGCCGTCCGCAGACCACCATGTCCAGCAGGGCACTGTTCGCACGCGGTTTTTTGGCAATTACACTGTACTGTTTGTCAGTGTCTACTGCGTGATTTATTTAAAAGACGAGGACTTATCTCTATTTATCTATACTTCTATATACTCTATAAATCTATATAGAGTATATAGAAGTATAGATAAAAAGAGATAAGTCCTCGTTTAGACTTTGTTTGACTACCAAGTTTGACGTAGGTACGGATGCCAGACGTGGAAGTTCACTTCAAAAATAAAAAACCTAATAACTACTTGTCAAAGAGGACTCGAACGCAGCATGCTCAAAATAAAAAAACTAGACAAAATTCGACACACAGAAATAAGAGCAATAACTAAAGCAACAAATGCACTAACTTACGCTCAAAAACTGAAATGGAAATGGGCTGGCCATGTCGCAAGGCTTAAAGACCAGAGATGGACCAAAAAGGTAACGTTTTGGAAAGGACCTCTTGGTAAAAGAAGCAGAGGAAGACCACTGACACACTGGGACGGTGAGATTATTAAGCTAGCCGGCCCACACTGGAAGCAGACTGCACAGAATAGAGACATCTGGTCAGCTTTGGAGGAGGCCTTTACCCAATAATGGGGTTCCTGCGAATTAGGTTAAGTTAATAAGTAGGCACATTTAAATAAATTTAGGAAATAAACTATTTAGAAATTTAAGTTATAAATTAGTTTTTTAAATAAATAAATTAGGTAAACTAAAGTAAATAAATAAATTTAGTTTTTAAATATATACAATAAACATGTAAGGTCATAAAAATTAGTAAACTTAAGAAAACAATGTAAAACTAATTAGTAGGAAATAAAAGGCTTTTTATTTTATTTTATTTATTTATTTGTAAATTTTCTGCGAGATTTGAGGGGGGGAGCAGCTGCCCTCCCCTGCCCCCGCCTCTGGGTACGTCCATGTGGACCGACGACATTGTTGAAGCCGCAGGGACCTGTTGAATGCAACAAGAACAGAATCGGTCGACATGGAGGTGTTTGGGGGAATCCTATGTTCAGCCGTGGACGTCTTTCAGCTGAAATTATGATGATGATGAAAAGGTAACTTAAGTTATAACTCACAGAGTACACAGCACTATGTGCCAATTTAATATACGACCGGGAGATTTTTCTGTACACCTGTTGTATTGTAAGACCTGATTGCTATTTTTCGCGGAACCCTTATAGATTCGTCATGTCTGTCCGTCCGTATGTCACAGCCATTTTTTCCGAAACTATAAGAGCTATACTGTTGAAACTTGGTAGGTAGATGTATTCTGTGAACCGCATTAAGATATTGATGCAAAAATAAAATATTGGGGGCTCCCCATACCTAGAACTGAAACTCAAACATTTTTTTTTCATTCATCACACACGTGTGAAAAAATATTTTAGAAACCGTGTGGGGTATCTAAAATATTTTAGATACCCCACACGGTTTCTAAAATATTTTTTTCTAAACCGAATAGTTTGCGTGACAGACGCTTTCAAAGTGGAAAAAAGTTGGTCCCCACCCCCCCCTCTAATTTCTAAAATAACAAAATGAAAAATCTAAAAAAAATATGTGATGTAGGTACATTACTATAAAAACTACCAACGAAAATTGTTTTGAACGAGATCTAGTAAGGCTGAGGCTATGGTAGAGCGTACGAGTGCTGCACTACAGGCAGTCTCCGAATGGGGCAAAGCCAATCTTGTAGCATTCAATGCCGCCAAAACACAGGCGTGTCTTTTCACCGCCAAAAGGAGCCCGTTCACCTTGGCTCCTACTTCTCAGAATGTATCCTTGGAGTGCACCGACCGCCTTCAGCTTTTGGGAGTTGACATTTCCTCGAACCTAAACTTTGGGCGGTTCATTGAGTCCAAGGCCAATGTGGCTGCCAGAAAACTTGGCGTCATCGCGAAGGTCCGGCGGTACTTCGCACCGGGGCAGCTTCTAATGTTGTACAAAGCACATGTCCGTTCGTGTGTGTGGAGTACTGCAGCCACATTTGGGCTGATGCTGCGAAATGTCACCTGGCTACTTTGGCTATTATTATTATTATTCTCTTTATTTTTCTATATGTACACATTATTTTACATTTTTAAATATTTATATAAATAAATAAAACAACATTTAAAAATATAAAAAATAGTAGCCCACCGGTATCGGGAACAGGGTCCAAGCTACCGGCGGTCAGGGCTCCAGAGAGAGGAACTTCCTGACGATGCGAGCCGTGTCCAGCAGTATCGCTTTCTGAATCAAGCCCTTGATCCAGCCGCCTAACGAGAGCCTCCCGAGGTGTTGGTCGAGGCTCTTGGCTATTAAGCCATTGGCTGTCACGACTATCGGTACAATGATTGCTGAATCCACTTCCCACATGTCGACAACCTCGTGAGCCAAATCAAGGTACTTGATTTGTTTATCTTTCTTATTATTATTATATTCAGTGGAGAGGCGAGCGAAGAGGCTAATTGGTGACCCTGATTTAACTCGAGACGGTCTCCAAAGCCTAGAGCACAGGCGTAGAGTAGCCAGCCTTTCGGTTTTCTATAGGATGCATTTTGGGGAGTGTGCGAGGGAATTGCATGATTTAATTCCCCCATCTCCGTTCCACCATCGGACGACCCGTCGTACGGCGAGTTTCCATCCTTACGTTGTTAACACTACTACGATCCGGACGAAGCGTTTCGCCTCCTCCTTTATACAGCGTACATCAAGGGACTGGAACAACTTGCCTTGACTACAATTTGAGTGTCTTCAAGGCTAGAATGAATAGGCTCTTAATAAACTAGCGCGCTTTTGTTACCATCAGGCGGGATTGCGGTCAAGCGCTGGTTTATAATTTATAATAAAAAAACCTCGTAAATCGTAAACCGCTTATTACCGCGTAATCTTTCATAAAAATAACTTAAATCCTTTAATTACATAAATCAATGGTACGGAACCCTTTGTGCGTGAGTCCGACACGCTCTTGGCCGGTTTTTTTATTAGCCATAATGCCTTTTCAATCAACAGAACAACACACACACACACACACCCCCACACACACACAGACAATAACACAGAATAACAGCCACAGCAACAGAATAACAGTCACTTTCAGCCATTATTATTATTCCGATTATCTGTCCGATAGTGGGTAGCTGAGTGCGCGGGCATACGATCCCGCCTTCCCTGAGCTGCTATAGTCCACAATCCTTTTTCCTGTGGCTATAGTATCAGGCCCTTCCTACTCCAATCTTCCCATCATCATCCTTTCATTCGACAACGAGAACCCTTTGGATCTATTTCTTAGCATGTTAGAAGCCTCAAATATATTATATATTCATATAGTAGTAGTAGTAGTAAGTATTAAATACTTAACCAACATTGAAAATAACCTAAAAAATTGATTCTGATGTCTGATTTTACCAATTTGCCCATTTCTGGTAGTCGTGAAAATTGGGCCAATGAAACTTTCCTCAATGCTCTATTTTATGGCCAAATTCCAGCTCTGTGAGGCCCAGGCCCAAGTTTCTATGAAGTTTGGGTTTGTCCTTTATGTCCAAGTTATCCTAATTTATCCAAACTTAAATACTTTTGTTGTTGTTTTTTTTTTGACGCTGTGTTAATGCATTTACGTACCATACCCGGAAGGGCGTGTGTGGGACTCGTCCAGCCGAAGCCGGAAATACCCACTAAACCCACAGCGGCACATCGACATCGCACACAAAGTCTGACTCGGCGAGGATGGCAAACACAATGCAGATACGCAATGTGATTTGGCGGACTCGGCGGATCAGCAAGGCAAGGTGGATGGCAAAGGGCGGCGGTAGAGGGCGTATAGTCACCGCCGACCAGACACTGCAGCCGACCCCGCCTCCAGTCGTAGCGGTTGCCCAAGGAGGGGAAGGCCAAGTGTGTGCGCCTGTGTTAGCGAGAACGCTTGCGCACCTTTAATATATCCTACGCATCTGACCGCTTCCGTTAGTCGAAGTGGTCGCCGTGGCCGAAATCGGTCGGGAACATCATCATCATTCAATCCTACTACTGGGCAAAGTCCTTCCCGCTCTCCTTCCACCTGTGTCTGTCCAGAGCTGCTAAAGATTAATCTTTATCAACGGAGTCCAGCTCATCCCAGTATGTCTATCTGGTCCTGCCTCGATTTCATTTGCTATTAAGCGGGGCCCACCAGGGCGTAAGTTTAGATGTGTTTAAAATCCAATCCCATTGAAGCGTGGTACCTTCCCGAGTGACATCCATTATTCAGTGATAAAACATTCATGCTACTTTGATAAATTAAAAGCGATAACACACTTTCTTTATTTTAATTTAAACATGTGTTAGATTTATTGTTATGTCACCTCAACATTTGACAAGGGAAGAGGAGATTACAGCTGTGGGCATGTTAGTCAACATTTGACAAGGGAAGAGGAGATTACAGCTGCGGGCATGTTAGTCAACATTTGACAAGGGAAGAGGAGATTACAGCTGTGGGCATGTTAGTCAACATTTGACAAGGGAAGAGGAGATTACAGCTGCGGGCATGTTACTCAACATTTGACAAGGGAAGAGGAGATTACAGCTGTGGGCATGTTAGTCAACATTTGACAAGGCAAGAGGAGATTACAGCTGTGGGCATGTTAGTCAACATTTGACAAGGGAAGAGGAGATTACAGCTGTGGGCATGTTATTCAACATTTGACAAGGGAAGAGGAGATTACAGCTGTGGGCATGCTAGTCAACATTTAACAAGGGAAGAGGAGATTACAGCTGTGGGCATGTTAGTCAACATTTGACAAGGCAAGAGGAGATTACAGCTGTGGGCATGTTAGTCAACATTTGACAAGGGAAGAGGAGATTACAGCTGTGGGCATGTTAGTCAACATTTGACAAGGGAAGAGGAGATTACAGCTGTGGGCATGTTAGTCAACATTTGACAAGGCAAGAGGAGATTACAGCTGCGGGCATGTTACTCAACATTTGACAAGGGAAGAGGAGATTACAGCTGTGGGCATGTTAGTCAACATTTGACAAGGCAAGAGGAGATTACAGCTGTGGGCATGTTAGTCAACATTTGACAAGGGAAGAGGAGATTACAGCTGTGGGCATGTTAGTCAACATTTGACAAGGGAAGAGGAGATTACAGCTGTGGGCATGTTAGTCAACATTTGACAAGGCAAGAGGAGATTACAGCTGTGGGCATGTTAGTCAACATTTGACAAGGGAAGAGGAGATTACAGCTGTGGGCATGTTAGTCAACATTTGACAAGGGAAGAGGAGATTACAGCTGTGGGCATGTTAGAAGCTGGCGCTATACAACGCGTGGTTGCTGAAACTCTGCAAACCAGCCAAAATGTAATCTCCAGGTTATGGTAACGTTATCGTGCCACAGGCAATGTTGCTGAACAGCATTCAGGCAGAAATCGCATCACCACTCCTTTTTTTATTTTTTTAACGAGTGGGAATGCATTTAGGCACCAACCCGCCGCTAGCTGGCGACAGGCGTGTGTGGGACTCGCCCGGCCGGAGCCGGAAATACCCACTAAAACCACTCGGTTACCCTCGAGCCCTGCGTTGAGAGTGACACGGGCTCGGCCCGAAGATCTGACTCCGTGCCACTTTCAGGGCTTACCGGCCTATTTTGGCCGGCTTCCGCGCCAAGGGAGGATTACCCGGGTACCGGGGTAATCCTCAGACGTGGTGACCGGTGCAATGCGCGTGCGGGAGATTCCCACACACGCTGGTCACACTCGGGGGCTAAGGAGACGGGGGTTCGTCCACAGTCTTCTTCGCCCCGCCCGTCTACGCCGGAAGGGAGCGGCAAGACTATCTTCTTCCCGCTCCCTCTCCGCTGCCTCCTTCTGCAAGAGGACGGTCTCGCTGAAGGAGGCGGCAGCCTCCCATGCACTCTCGCTTTCAACCATGGCGCGAATCATGGTTGCCAGGGAGAGGCGACCACCTCCGAGCGCCGCCATGAGGTCGCGGCGCTCGTTTCGCCAGGCCGGGCACTCCACCAGGGTGCGCATCAGCACTCCTAGTCAGAACCATTTTTTTCAAAATATTGGAATATTGGTAGGAGACAACCCAATATTACGGCTATGCAAATGTGTTCAAAGGCAATTATTGGTTAGTGACCAAGCTGTAACAAGAAGAATAGACGAAGCTGGTCTTCATTCTCGCAGACCATTTCGGGCTCCAGCTTTGCGGCGTGGCAATCGCGGACGCAGACTATAGTGGGCTCGAAAACATTTCCCATGGAGTGATGAGTAATGTCCATGGTGCTTTTTACTGATGAGTCTCGGTTTGGTTTTCATCCAGATTCAGGAAGATTAAGGGATTGGCGAGTTCCTGATAGAAGAAGGCGTCTCCAGCATCCACAAGAAGTCCATTCATGGGGAGGGATTATCACGGCGGAAGAGACTATCACGATATGGACTGGTATTCGTGTGGGTGGCATAACCTGATTTCATTTGGTTATGAGGGAACATGAATGTGTTAGGATAGCAGAGTGTTGGGTAATTAAATAAGATTCAAGCAAACATTATGTAATATTTACTTATAACATTACACACTGGATATATTTAGAATCATCAGCAATATCAGCAATATAAATTACATAAGACCAGGCACATACAAATTATGTATAACAAATATCAAGGATACTTAACTGCTAGTGTTCCCCATTCGATGGCTCGATGAAGAATGACGCCCACCTAGGGTCGGGTTTCCGTATTTATAGACAGTAACAATATTAGAGTACCCTTCATCGAGCCGTTATTTCAGTCTATACAATCGAATCTACCCTCGGAACCAACTAAACTTAAACAATCCACATTACAATACTTTTCTTAGATTTATGACTCGTCGTAGATATAACAAATGCATTGAAATACCGCAATGAGGTAATGGACTCTGTGATTATCCCACCCAGGTTACAAATACGTCAGGAGTTCCAACTCATGCACGATAATGCCTGTGCCCCTACGGCTAAGCTGATATCAACTGTGCTTAGGGAACATGAAGTTAGGGCTAATGGACTGACCTGCTCAGTTCCCCGACATGAATGCTATTGAACACGCATGGCACATGTTACAACGAAGAGTTATGGTTAAATTTTCTCCAACTCTGATGACAGAGGAACTTTTCCTGCACTTGAAAAGAACCTGGGACCTGATACCGCAGCTCGATTTGGATAATTTAATTTTGAGCATGAATAACCTGTGCCAAACTCTAATTAATGTTAGGGGGTGAAATACTGATTACTAAATAATTTTCATAATTCCCTATATAAAATCTATTATGTTCAAAGTGAAAATTTCACCCAAATATAAAATTACAAAACTAAAAAATAATTGAGTATGTTTGACGCATCATTTTTTATATATTGCAACAAGCATAAACGATAATTCTAATAGGTTATTTGACAAAAAACAGATTTCCAGAAAATAGTAGACACGTATTTTTTCTTTTTTCATATAAACAAAAAATGAAGACGACACAGCGCGTTGAAAACTCGTGTGACGTCACTGCACGCTACACGTTTTACCGGCCTGTGACGTCACCAGCCACCACTCCTGATCTTTGATGCCTTTTATATTTGTCAATTTTTATTGATTTGATAAAACAAAATATACGTTGGATACGTATATTTTGTTTATATTTTTCTATTATCTGAATGACGGACTAAATAGAATCATTTTTTTTTACCCGGAAACCCCCCTATTTCACATGTCATTGTTTTAACAAAATATTTGCAGGCATTGTTGATGTGTGAAGGTACAAATAAATATACCTAGCCACTAAAACTACGCCAATTTACATAGGCGGTGACTAATCAGTCAGGACTAAATTCTTCTGTAAATCTTCTGTTCTCTTCATAATCATAAAATCTTCTCGGTGGTAGGCAACAACATCAGCCGCCGGCATAAGTTACCACCCACCAGACAAAGTCTTGCCGCCAAGCGATTCGTCGTGTTCCGGCATGATGTCTGGTGAAGCCGTACGGAGAACGGGTCTGAGCAGTTGTGTTGCGATGTGTGCCGGGTACGATGTGCCTAATGTTGTTGTGTCAGGAGTTTGGTCGTGAAGGCTCTCCAGATCATCCTCTGGCGCAGCATCGTTGGTCGTGTTGTTGGGTTAAACATTGCATCACCTCGCTCAACTGCCGTCTTCCTTCCTATTCACTCAGTTTTTTTGAGTGAATAGGCTTAATAAACTAGTGTGCTTTACCATCAACGATTGCATCACTGCTTACCATCAGGCGGGATTGCAGTCAAGCACTAGTTTATAACTATTAAAAAAAAAAAAAATAATAATAATAAAATAGAAAGAAAAACATAACTGTAGTTTAGTTTATCTACAAAGGAATCGGCTTTATTTGTATACAATATGTAAAGAAAACCCCGTCCGACCCATAAGGATAATAAAGGTTAGGTAAACACATCTATATATATAAAAATGAATTGCTGTTCGTTAGTCTCGCTAAAACTCGAGAACGGCTGAGCGGATTTATCTTATCTTGGTCTTGAATTATTCGTGGAGGTCTAGGGAAGGTTTAAAAGGTGAGAAAAATTCGAATAACTGCCGGGAAAATCCTCAAAACAGCATTTTTCTATTTCCCATACAAACGTTTTCTAAATAAAATGGAGAGTCAATTTGTAATTTATTACCGCTGCATAAAGTTCAAATTCGCGTGCGCGTTAGAGGTTCTAATATCGCGTTCTGAAACTCAACAAAAGTGAAAGTGAATCGCGAACGCGACAAAATTGCATAGTCTCAAAATACATATAATACATAAATAGTGGTCGGCTTCGAGAAACTCAATTTTAGCTAACTTCAGTTGTTAATCTGTTAACCAGGGTAGCACAAAAGTGTAGGAGAAGTCGAAACAATGAAGCTCGGAGTTGCAAGGTACCAGGGTCGCAGAAAAGTGTAGGAGAAGTCGAAACAATGAAGCCTCATTCATCATCATTATTAATCTAATATTACATGAATAAAGTTTCATTTTGCCTACTTTGAGGAGTTGCAAGGCACCAGGGTCGCACAAAAGTGTAGAAGTCGAAACAATGAAGCTCCATTCATCATTATTAATTAATCTAATAAATATTACATGGATGAAGTTCTATTTTGCCTACTTTGAGGAGTTGCAAGGTACCAGGGTCGCACAAAAGTGTAGAAGTCGAAACAATGAAGCTCATTCATCATTAATAATCTAATATTACTTTTGCCTACTTTGAAGAGTTGCAAGGTACCAGGGTCGCATAAAAATGTAGAAGTCGAAACAATGAAGCTCATTCATCATTATTATCTATCTATCTATCTAATATTATATAGATGAAGTTTTATTTTGCCTACTTTGAGGAGTTGCAAGGTACCAGGGTCGCACAAAAGTGTAGGAGAAGTCGAAACAATGAAGTTCATTCATTCACACAGGAACGACGGGAACGGGGTAAAAAGGATATCCTATGTCCTTCTCCCAGTTCTTAGCTACCTCTCTATCAATTTTCAGCCAAATGGGTTCAGGCGTTCTTGAGTTATAAATAGTGTAATTAACTCGACTTTCTTTAATATACATAGATTATCCTAATTTAAAAAGTAGTAAAGTAGACCATGCCATATTGCCTTTAAGGCGGAACTTTATTGATAAAACTTTTATTTTATTTTCCTTTTGGCCAGTAATAATGTCCCATCAATGACCTCTGAGTTTGTTTCGGCGTTTCTTCTCAGAGCTAGATGCATTTATGCAAGGTGAAGGAAAACATCAGGAAACGTGGAATTTACGTCTGAAATCGCCAACCCGCATTGAGCCAGCCTGGTGATTACGCTCAACCGAAATGATGAGCTTCATTGTTTCGACTTCTCCTACACTTTTGTGTTACCCTAATTTAAAAAGTAAAAAATTGGATCATGTGATATTGCCTTCAAGGCGGAACAAAGTTCGCTGGGTCAGCTGCCACTTTCTTTGTAATTTTATAACTCAGGAACGGACTCACTTATCCAAACCAAATTTTTAGGCTTTGTTGTGACTAATTAGTAGATGGTTTGTGTGAAGTTTGAATAAAATCCGCTGAGCGGTTCTTCATTTATCACGTTTTCACAAATGAATTCAATGAACGGTGGACCATCATCTCATCTTCTATATATATAAAATTCAATTCCAATTTCTTTGTATTTTTTTTAATCCACCAAAACTGTCATGACACCAGATTGACAGTGAAAAACTTATTGCGAAATTTAATTGAATCTACGATTTCAACTGGTATATCAAAAGGAGAAGTTTGTATGTTACGGAGTATCCCTATGATCCCAATTGATATGCCATTTGAGTTCAAACGATTACAATATCCTGTGCGTTTATCATTAATGAATAAACTTCATTGTTTCGGCTTCTCCTACATTTTTGTGCTACCCTGGTACCTTGCACCTCCTCAAAGTAGGCAAAATAAAACTTCATCCATGTAATATTAGATTAATAAATAATGATGAATGAGCTTCATTGTTTCGACTTCTCCTACACTTTTGTGCTACCCTGGTACCATACACCGTACATCTTTAAAAAAAAAAGTCTCACCCGTTGATGCATTCGGTTAAAGCAAGAAATCCATACTAATATTATGAAAGCGAAAGTAACTCTGTCTGTCTGTCTGTCTGTTACGCTTTCCCGCTTAAACCTCTCAACCGATTTTGATGAAATTTGGCACAGACAATCTTTAGACCCTGAGAAAGAACATAGGCTACCTTTTATCCCGGAAAAGTTTGATGTTCCCGAGGGAAATCTAAAAAGCGCGATATAACCGAACTCCACGCGGGCGAAGCCGCGGGCGGAAAGCTAGTCACCAAATAAAATATTAAATTGTACATAGTCACCATAGTAACAATACTATGAATTTTGAAATGATTTTTTTTTCGCAAATTAATTCCAACTTCCCTAAAATTTGTTATTTTTTAAAAAAAGTGTCAACACCATTTTCGGCGGTATTATTATGAGTGATGCGACCGCGTGGCGCTTACCCTGCCTCATTTCGCCCGCGCATGTATTGCCTACCGCACATGTATTAAGTTACCTCGTTTTGCGAAATAATATTTTTATTTAAGTTTAGCCCGGCTTTGTACAATGGCAATAGTAGAATCAGTTGTCGATACCTAACAATACCTTCACGGATCGGACAGGGTTTTCTTTACATAATGTGTATCTGGGCTATAATAGATTAACTAATGGCTCTAATGAGTCAGTATTTCACCTCTAACGCGTCAAGATCACGACCTCAACCATGTCAAGCGGTGCCCCTATAAAACTAGTACAGAAGCATTATTTTAGTCGAAATTAATTATTATTTGGGTATAACTGTGAAAGTTGTTTGTCAGTGTCTTCTTTTTTTCCGACAGGGTCCATGATTGTTTTTTTTTTTTGTCAAAATTAATTCTTTTGTCCAAAAATATTAAATGCATTAAAGAATTGAGTATTGAGTATCTCCATGTAAATATCGGTATTTACCTGCATCCATCCTGCATCCAACTGGAAGTCAGCCCCAACAACCCCAATATACTTACACGGTTGGCAAAAGGCAGACAGATTTTGAAATGACTGGAAAGTTTCAAGCTGACGATGGGCAAGTCGAGTCATAAAGCTCGCACGTGGATCGTAGGATAACTAAGAATTCAACACCTTGTCATCATCATCATCACCACTGTCCTGCAAGTCAATTTATTTAGGGTTATAGGTGGTAGGCAACAACATCAGCCGCCGGCTTAAGTTACCACCCACCAGACAAAGTCTTGCCGCCAAGCGATTCGTCGTGTCCCGGCATGATGTCTGGTGAAGCCGTAAGGAGGACGGTTCTGAGCAGTTGTGTTGCGATGTGTACCGGGTACGATGTGCCTAATGTTGTTGTGTCGGGAGTTTGGTCGTGGAGGGTCTCCAGATCATCCTCTGGCGCAGCATCGTTGGTCGTGTTGTTGGGTTAAACATTGCATCACCTCGCTCAACTGCCGTCTTCCTTCCTATTCACTCAGTTTTTTTTTAAGTGAATAGGCTTAATAAGTTAGTGCGTTTTACCATCAACGATTGCATCACTGCTTATCATCAGGCGGGATTGCAGTCAAGCACTAGTTTATAACTAATGACAAAAAAAAGGGTCGGCACATCATGCCTTTTTCTTCTAGGTATACTTCTCTATAGTTGTCGTCGTGGTAGACACCCTTATATACCATATCATCTTTCACACAGTCCAGCTATCGATAATTTGGTCGTTAGGCCAACTCATCATCATCATCTCAGCGTTAATCTCGGCATATCCGAAACTTTTTCAGCTTTGAAGTCTGGGGTTCGCTTTAGTAGTCTAACTGCTGATTTTGGCTAAACTTCGATATTTTCCGTGAAGCGACTGCTGCCATGCCGTCAGACCTCCACAGCCCGAAGGCGATATCGAAGCATTGCAGTTAGACCAATTGTTGGACTGAGAGTTGGACGGTCATTAGACTAAGTATTCTTTATAATAGCCGTCCACATTAAAACTCTCCCCAAGATATATTTTTTCAGCAGCTTTTATTTGAACTTGTCAATCACAGCCACTAATAACCATTCCTTGGCTTTTTCGGTATCAAGTGAATGTGACTAATATAGTATTTGTATTGAATTGTTATCGGTGTTTTTGATTGATTGTGATAATTTCGTGCTTCTGACTGCATGCCTATCATTGTTAGTTCTAGTATATCTCTTGGCAAGACCTCTTGGTCGCATTCTGTCATCCACAAGCTCTAATGCCGATATCCTAAAAAGTCATATGGACAAAAAATATAAGAAATGGAAGCCATTTCATAATTATAATGCAAAAGTAACCGGTATTTAGTTATGCAAGTGGTAGTAAAAAATGTAATTTATAAGCCCTTAGTCACTTTTAGTTTAGTAATACTGCTTACCTGCATTTCAGAGCAGACAAATACTGCGTAGACAGAAAGAGGGATTTTTTTCTGTTCATGTTAGCATAAAGAAATTAAAATCTACCAAATGCAAGATAACGATATGAGCATTTTAGGTAGACGAATGCAGCATTTTAGAAACCGGGAACTCCATGATAGTGAAATGTTGGAAAAAAATGAATTGCATATGAAATCGACTAATCAGCACTATTATCTAGTTCTCACAGTGAGGAGAAAAGAGATTCAGCTTTGGCAACTGTCGTATATGGATACCAGGGGTTTTAAATCGTGCTAAAGTGTTTGTGGAGTTTCTGGCCCGTTCTTTTCCATTTATGTACTTACACTTTGGAATGTACAACTAGCTTGATATTTCTGACTGACCGACTCTGACAATGCAAAAGTGCCTGTAATTGGTTTACTTGAACTAAATGTTTCGAGTGTGAACAAAAAAATATGTTGGTAGGACCAAAAGGTCAGCTTTGACGGTATGTTCTGTTCACAGCTTTAAACACATATGTACAGGTTGCACTTGACACAGATAGCTTACACTTTCTGCACGATATTGATACATAATATACTACGTGTATGTGTAAATAACACTAGTCTTTGCCCGCGGCTTCGACCCGACCTTCAGGGATTTTAAGGTAGATGTCAAACTGCTTTAAAACGCGAGGTCTCAGCTCAAGACTTAACGTCACGACTATACGGTCGTGACATACGCCCTCTTACGGGTTATTCTGCCTCTGAGGTGGAAAATTGTACCTGAACCCACATTTTTTATTAGTCCCATGCAGTACTGGGTCTTTCTAATGCCACCTACTGAGCACACATTAACCGCACTCGAAGCTGCTGAATTGAAATTATTCGTGGTTTAATACAACAATATTTTGTTCCATTTGAATGTCAGATCTGGATTGCTCTGGACGCCATACTCTGTAATCCCGTTTCCGATTTCATCTTCTTTTCATGACGATGGTACTCATCCTCGTTAAGGTAAAATAATTTATAAACGTAAAACATGTTATACATGGGTGTTATTAAAGCATATGAGATCATACATGTATTACTTGTTTTAATGAATGCAAACTTCAACAAAGACTTACTTTATTGAATTTACAAACATTATAATTAAAAAATCATTAACATTGTAGGAATTACTTTCATTTAGCCATAATATTATATAATTTATTTTGTACAACTTTGCTTAGGTTCTTCCAAGCGACGTGATGTCGCAGAAGGAAGCTGCGGAACGGGAGATCTCAACTCCCTTCCCGGGCCGCAGAAGACGCACCGGGCGCCGAGGAAGGGCGGATAACGCCCTCTTCCGCTCCCCATGAATGGGTCCAGGGGCGAGGGACATGGGGAAGTCCCCGCCCCCTATTCGATGGACCCCGAGGCTGAGGCGCGCGAGAGTGTCGGCGCGCGCCTCTGAGGCAGGAGACGAGGCCCGGACAGACCGGGACAGCACGAGGGTGTGGAGCCGTGGAAGAATTTAGACTCCCGCGGCCCCACGCGCGCTCGTGATAGAAGAGACACCGGGGTGGTTTTAGTCAGTAAGAGTCTGACAGACCCCGTCGCCCACCCCAGGGCGGCGGACATCCATTGAGTATTTCCACCCCGGCAAAAAAAGGGTTCTTCCAAGTGATTAGTGCTAGAAAGATAAAATTGTAAAGATGTGTACGTATGTTCTGTATTTACCACGTCGACAAAGTGCTATGTGATAAAATCACAAAAAAAGAAACGTTTCTGGTGTGTTGCCCTTCGTGTACTGTGGGGATGATTATGAAGGAAAAATATATATCGTTGTGATTTGAAACGATAAAGTGATAATAAAAAAAGACACACATAAATTCATTTATGAAGTTCCCTCTACAAGCTGAACTACTGACTAGAAGAATCTGAAATTATTCTTGACGGTAGTAGGTACATAAGATGAATACTTTAAGGAAACTATAACGGCATATAAACATTTGTTAGTTCAGGAGTTACAGAGACCTTTACGATGGTACCTTTTGTGATCGCATCCAAGCCTAGTTTATGGCTACGTTGATTACGGTATCAGTGACATCCTTCAGGTTATCCAATACACAGGTGATTGAGATGTCGCATGCGCGCTGGAGCTTCATATGCTTCATGTAGGCCATCCAGGGCCAAGTTCTGACGTCAAATAGAGTTGCATTATGCCAAAAAACTAAAGAATTTTTCGAGCTGCCTTGGCGCATCTATCTTGATTTTGCATAACAGTACACGCTCGATGATTCAATAGACTATATTAAATCATCTTGAATCTTCACCACCATATGTCGGAGCACCTGTCCAAGGCCCCCATTGGCCGAGACGTCGTGACAGTCTGCTCACGACTTGTCCGTTTAGGTTAAGTTCGACACATCGGCGCATCTGACCTTATCGGTACCGTACGAGGTCGACCTGTAATCACATTATTTTTTGGAGCAATTTGGAGCGGTTTTCTTTGAGTTTGGTATTGGTAGTGGTTTAACTAGTCTACGTCTTCAAGGTGACTCGCTCCAAGGGAACACACAAACGGCAAGAAGATGGCTGATGAAGTAAGGTGTGGGCTAAGAACAAATCAGAGAATCTGCAGAAGCTGGGTACAGTCGCGACAAATACCTGGGCCAATAAGTATGGCGGGAAAGATAGGATCTAGGAAATGAAATGAAATCGTTTATTAAGCAAGTAGGATCACTGATCACTTTTACACGTCATATTTTTTTTAACCTAGGTGAAGCCGGCACTGACTACCTCTGAGAAGAAATAGCCGAAACAAACTCAGGGATCATCGTCTGGACTTGATCCAGACATTAAAAATGAAAATGTTAACAATAATTTAAGTTATAATTACGCATATTGCTTAATAACAATGCTTAACAGAGCGAGCAGCTCAGTCCCAAGCTTTTTTGTCTTCTAAACAATCTGTTATTTTATAATACCCCTTTTTGCAAAGTTTGGCCTTTATATAGTTTTTCAATTGTTTAATGGGTAAGTTTCGAATGTCCATGGGAAGCTTGTTGTAAAAGTGTATACATTGACCCATGAACGAGTTGTCTACACTTTTTTTAAGCAGTGATGCAATCGTTGATGGTAAAGCGCACTAGTTTATTAAGAGCCTATTCACTCTAGCCTTGAAGACATTCAAATTGTAGTCCGACGTAAACAACGTCGCTGGCAAATTGTTCCAGTCCCTCGATGTACGCGGTATAAAGGAGGAGGCGGAACGCTTCGTCCGGATCATAGTGGTGTTAACAACATAAGGTTGGAAACTCGCCGATGGTGGAACGGAGTTGGAGGAATTAAATCAAGCAATTCCCTCCCACACTCCCCAAAATGCATCCTATAGAACACCGAAAGGCTGGCTACTATACGCCTGTGCTCCAGGGTTTGGAGACCACAACTTAAAATTTGGTTGGTTTGTGAACAAGAATCGGCGCCAAGAACAGCCCTATCATATGTCTCATTAGGTTCCTGGAGGGTGCAGGTGGCAAGTCTATTCTGTAAAATATCACCTTAAATATAGGTGAAGCCAGTTTGAAGTGGGCTGTCAATACTGTCAAACCTTAACGTCAGGTAAAATCGCATAATGGTAGTGAATGGGAAATATACACCAAATGTGACTGTCCCTAAATTACCCTAGCTCTAGTTCTATATGATGCATTTTGGTGAGTGTGCGAGGGAATTGTACGATTAATTCCCCCATCTGCGTTCCATCATCGGACGTCCGTGGTATAAAAGAAGAGGCGTACGCCTCGAGGACGTCCATCGAGGGACTGGAACAATTTGCCAGCGGTGGTGTTTCCGTCGGACTACAATTTAATGTCTTCAAGGCTAGAGTGAATAGGCTCTTACTATCGATCGAAGTTTAGCCAAAATCAGAAGTTAGACTGGTAAAGCGAACCGCAGACTCAAAAGCTGAAACAGCTTCGTATGCTACTGGGATTAACGCTGAGATGATGATGAGATTGTTTGATAAAGTATTTATTAGGTCAAGTTTGAAATATCAAGACTGACGGAGACAGATAGCTGTCAGTCGTGCTGGAGAGTTCTATTTTTTCCAATTCTTCCAATTTTAGGAAAATATCAGCACCTAATTTTATAATATTCCTTTGTTTTGTGCGGTTTTTTGAACTTAGGTGTATTTCTGTAAAGTTATGGACCCACCTTCTGCCCCTCCAGCTCCTCCTAGTCCCCCTAATGCAGTTCTGACGTCTGCAGCTGGTATGAGACGTCACCTCATCGACCCGGAGACGATCGAAATCGTCTCCGAAAAGGCAATTAAAAGTAAAGATATGGCTGTTGTGTCCATTCAAAATTTGTTCGTTCATCCCTCTCCTCTAGAGAGGACTCTTCTGACTATTCTGACTCAGATAAAGGGCCTTTTCTGGTCCATGTTTCCCGATCTGAACCAGATCCTTCATCCGGAACTATCATTCGTCCCATTAAGTTTGGCCAAATATGAGAGAGTGGGCAGAAATAAAATTTCCGTCCAATTTACTACTACTGAGGCGGCCAACAATTTTCTAAATAACCTAATTTTGGACAAAAAATATACTGCTACCATTCCCTCCTACAATATCACGAAGATGGGGGTCGTCCGTCAGGTGCCAGTCGACATGTCCATGGACGTTTTTGTCGAATCGGTGTCCCGTCCTGATGGGTGCGGGATCATTGTAAAAGCTCGTAGGTTGAACAGAAAAGACAAATAGGGATCCCAACTCAAACTATCGTCATCACTTTTAAGGGGCAGACTCTTCCCAACCGTATTTTTTTGTACACTTCCTTTCCAGTGGAGGTATATCAATACCCACTACACAATGTCAAAATTGCTGCCACTTTGGGCACGTCAAGGCGCAGTGCCGGTCCAAGGTAAGGTGCTTCAAGTGCTCACAATCCCATTCTGGAGATAGTTGTGATGTTGATGAGACCAGAGCCACATGCATCCATTGCCTTTTATGGTAGCTGTCCTGAGCAAGGGAGACAAACATCGATAACATTTTTAATGTCTCGGGACAGTATATCGTATGAAGAGACATCCCGCTCCCTTCCTAGCGTCAAAAAGTCATACTCTCAAGTACACCAAATTACAATTCCATCTCAATCTTCTTATTCTTCTTCCCAACCCGCTAGTCTCTCTTCCTGCCTCTTTTAAAAAACCTTTTTTTCTACTCCTAAACCTAGAGCTCCTCTAGGCCAGTCTTATGACAGGGCTTCGCATAATGCTATCGTTGCTGAGGTTCCTTCTTCATTACCAAATGGTTTCTCTCTTAGTTCGCAAAATTCAATTCTGCTCCCTCAAAATCTCCACAAGAAGTCAGCCTCTTAGAGTTACTTCCATCCCTTATTATTAGTTTAGTTTCCCGTGATAATTCCTCGTTACCGCCCCACGTTGCTCATAAACTTTCCCTGCTTCTGTCTCGTAATAATAATTATGGATCTAGTCTCCACACTTCAGTGGAACTCACAAAACATCCGGCCGAAGAAGTCTGAACTTTTATTTTTAATTAATAAATTTCACCCCTCTGTCATCGCCATTTCGGAGACTTGGTTGGTGCCTGGTTTTCGCTTTCGGGTCCCACGTTACTCCTGTCTTCGTGATGATCGTGATCTTACTACCTGTTTGTCAATCTGCGAAGCATATTTTATTTTAACTTAATAAGAAATATATTAATATTATTTTAATTCGCGCTAAATAGTCTCCAGCGCGGCGTTAAATCGCTCGCACGTGTTCTTGGTAAAATTGTGGCGTCTCTCCCACAAAGGCCATTAATCATGAATTGAATTGAATTGAAGTATTTATTATCAAGTATTATGAACGTCCCTGAACAGACCGTATCAGGGCGCATATTTAAAGCTCGGCCGCGCTAGTACTCGGTAGCCGCCGACTCGCATGTCCATTTTATCGCTGATATCAATCTACGTTGGTTATTTAGCAATGTATGTTGTGTACCGACAGCGCATTACTATCATTACTTTATGCCCAAACAACTTATGTTAAATTTTATAATAGGGATGTTTCCTGGGTAAAAAAAAATTGATTCTATTTAGTCCGTCACGTCATTCAGATTATAGAAAAATATTGGATACGTATGTGCCTTGTGCCTAGCAGTGGGATGATAAAAAGGTTGATGATGATGATGATTGGATACGTATGTTTTGTTTTATCAAATCAATAAAAATTGACAAATATAAAAGGCATCAAAAATCAGGACTGGTGGCTGGTACGTCACTGGCCGCTAAAAAGTGTAGCGTGCAGTGACGTCACACGAGTTTTCAAAGCGCTGTGTCGTCTTCATTTTTTGTTTATATGAAAAAAGAAAAAATGCGTGTCTAGTATTTTTTGGAAATCTGACTGACGGACTAATTAGTTTTTTTTTTGTCAAATACCCTATTCTGGGATAAAAAAAATTGCTTTGTTTTTTTCTTTATTTATTTATAGGAGCTTTAAAGCATAGTATATCTATGTCTGTCCCATCGTATCCTAAACAAATTATACTTTCACAAGAAGTGGGCCATGAACTTGAACAAATCCTTCACATCGTCCCTATTTCCTTTATTTATCCGGTCCGGATAGAGTAGTTTGGAACCTGAGGTTACTAGGTTCCAAACAACTCTATGTTCCACTTATACTGCCTTTAAAATCAATATTATGAGGCTTCTTGCCCTTCTTCTTCTTAGCCTATAGAAGCACACTACAAGGAACCCCCCCCCCCACGCTCGGGGGGTTTGCCTAATCCCCACGCTTGGCAGGCGGGTTGGAGTTGGCCCTTGCTTCATGTTTATTGTTGTAATTTGTACATTTAGGGTATCCGTGTGGTACAGGGCTTAGATAAGTACCATCCCATATCCTTCCGTGGGTGTCGTAAGAGGCGACTAAGGGAACTTTCACCTGGAAAGCGGGCAGCAGAGCTTCTCCTGTGGAATATCAAATCACTGCTATTCCCAACCCAGACGGCGCGCGGCTCCAAGCGTGGGGATTATGGCAAACCCTCTAGACTCTAGAGCAACGAAAGCCTTTGTCCATCAGTGAACCTCTATAGGCTGAAGAAGAAGAAGTAGATTTAGGACTGATTTTTAACAGAAACATATTCTTCGTAGAATAAAATTGTCATTTTAATTTTGCATGAAAGTACTGTAAAAAATTGAAAACTGTTCCTCGGACATAAGTACAGTTTTATGTATGTATTAATAATATAGTTTAAAAGTAAATAGCGCATCACAAACAATCAGAAGTTTTGTATCTCTATTCTTTACGGAGTGTGCCAGAAGCTAGTATACAGTAAATATAAAAATAATATATTGTACCCGAAGAGCTATCAAAAAACAAATGATCATAACGCACGCACCATGTTGCTGCTGTCGCTACGCCTCTCAAATGTGTGTCGATGTTTGGGCGCGGCGTGTTGCGTGCAGATCCGTGTGTGCTGACCCTACCCTAGTACTCTGTGCCTACTGGACACTACTGCGTTGTAGACCGTACTTATACCTATGTGGGATATGAAACGTCGTAAGCAGCAGGTCGAGATGTAGGGAATATGTAGTAAATATGTAGACTGTACGCATTTTTGATCAAGTTTCGTAATCGACGATACCAAATGCATTCTGTTAAGAGTGCAGTGGTTGCCCGGTGGTATAGGCCATGATTTACGAGTAGGTCGTGGCCGAACCCAAGAATACACAATATTAGTCCCATGGAGTACCATACTCTTAAATTTGGGTGGGTTTGAAAACTAATTCTGCATAAATAAAAATTAATGTCTGTCCTCTGTGCTTTGGTCTAGAGACCATTGATCAGATTGTGATGAAACTTTGGCAAGGTCTTCTGGGAACGTCCGTGTTGGTGTCCTATGTCGTATTGCAACACATGAAACTAGTGGTAAGTTGCAACAGGTACAATTAGTTTAAAATAAATAATATCATATTAATAAATATAATATTATGTATCGACATCTACAAGATTTCGAGTGGATAAGAATTGATTTATGGTCAAGATTAACACTGATTACTGAACTGGGTCTTTCTGATGCAGCCGTGAGGTATATTTAACTGCTATTTTCGTACATCGGTTTGTCTTTTTTATTTTCATTTGTTGCTACCTGATGTATGTATGCTATATGCTATCTGGTGTAAGGTGTGCCTTTTAGTTCGTTTTAAATAAATGTTAAGTAATATTTTCTTCCTTTTCTTCCTTCTGCAGGTCGCTGGCACGTTATTCAAGTTCCGTCGGTCCTAAAGTTCATCACATATGCGTCGTTATTAATTAGTTTTACTCTTTTATTTATTTCTCTCTTCACAACATTGGTTTCCTTAATATTTAACAATATTTTTACTTATATTCTTCTATTGGAAGAGACTGGTGCCTAAAGTAGGTTTATATCCCTGATTGTAAACTTATTACGGTTATATTTGATGACATTTTAATCTACTTACTTACCCAGGATTATTATAATAGTCATCATCATCTCAGCGTTAATCCCAGTCGCATCCGAAGCTTTTTCAGCTTTGGAGTCTGGGGTCCACTTTACCAGTCTAACTGCTGATTTTGGCTAAACTTCGATATTTTCCTTGAAGCGACTGCCGTTTGACCTCAACAACCCGAAGGCGACATCGAAGCATTGCAGTTAGACCAATTGTTGGACTTTTGAGGGCTCCAACAACCCGTAACGACTGCCATTAGATGTTCGTATGGCAACCGGGACCAACGGCTTAACGTGCTTTCCGAGGCACGACCAGACCAGTGCAAATATTCGTATTCATGCATACAAATACTTGTACTGCGCGGGGATCGACCCGCGTCTCCTTGCGCGGGGATCAAACACGCGCCTCCTTGCGCAGCGGCATAATAGTGTCTTGATTTAAAAGAGTGTGTTCGGAGTTTCTTGTCCGTTCTTCTTCTTAAAGATCTATGTACGTTTTGGAATGGGCAATCAGCTTCAACTTTCTTACTAACTGACAGACTGTTGAATTTTTAATTTTGACAAATCAAAGTGCTTGTGTTTAATCGACATAAATGCTTTGTTTGAGTTCCAAAACAGGGACGCTTAACCGCTTCCTTTTAGTTCGATGGCAATTGAAATAGAGTTTGCTCAGAAATTGGTACATACTGTACCAATTTTTAGAAGATTTTAGATAAACATACATATATCTTCTTTATTCTTTACACGTTGAATAGTATTTCATATCAAATACGATGCCCCCATCTTTCTATTTCATCTTCATCTCGGGAAACTCCATCATCATCATCATCGTCTACATCAACATTCTTTTATCGTCCCACTGCTGGGCACAAGTCTCCTCTCATACTGAGAAGGATTGAGCGTAATCACCACACTTGCAAATGCTCAATGTTGGCGATTTCAGACTTAAAGTCCAGGTTCAGAGACTCGTCTTAACTCTATCTTTTCCACAGTCCATTCCTCTCTATCACATCTGTCTTTTTCTATGAATCTTGATCCTGTGACTTCCACTCAATCGATTCACCGTTTCTGAAGTCTTCAAATCAGTTATTTATTTACTTTCATTGACATTGGAAAAGCCAGTCATCTTTGATAACCTTGGCAGTATTCTCGGCGATAAAGCTATTAAGCCAGGCCGGATGTTTTCCGAATAAAACCAAGTATCTAGCCGAGTAGTGCAGGAGCCGTGACCCGGTTGGCGAGGAGCCAGGATGCGCCCTTTGTTTATCATCTCCTTGCTTATTATATTAGGATGGAAGACAGTTATGAGCGCATCTGCTTAGCGAATTTAATTATTTTAAAGTATGGTAGTAGCCTGTGACTTTGTTCGGGGATTTCTTTTATTTTTGAAGCACATGATGGATGATCATCATCATCATCATCATCATCTTAGCGTTAATCCAAGTCGCATCCACACCTTTTCAGCTTTGGAGTCTGGGGTCCGCTTTACCAGTCTATCCCAAAAGTGATTTTAAATCCTAGGAAATATAGATTTGACATGTGTTTGAATTTTTGGTATCGGGGCTTGCCGGTGTCTTCAAGATGTTTTCGGTAACCATTGTGAGGGCAGTGGTGATGAAATTAATTACACAAAGTAAAGCTCTTGTCAGAGTTTGAACCCACGACCTACAACTTGGAAAGTGAGGCCGCTAGCACTAGTCACTACTGCTCTCAGACAAAGTTTAAATATGTACCGTATTGAAGACAAACATACCAAGTGACAAATATTGTTTAGTATGTGTTTTAGTAAGGTAAATACAATGAATGGATGATGCGTATATTCACGGTCACGGAATGAATGAATGTAGTTAGTATTTACGAAGGATGTCTGAATATTAATAAAAACATTCCATGTGAATATGTAAATTATGCTAATTACGATATTAATATCTAAAAATAAAGCTTTGTAGATAATGTTTTGTGATTTACGTATCTATGATTGACGCGGGTTAAGAGTTGGCGTGAAGTCCAACTGAACATTTATTTTAAAATTCATAGGCTGGGTTAGAGGATCTGATGGCTAAATGATAATTGCCGCACAGGTCGATCAACGATTTAGCTATATTGGGGTGCAGTCGAAGAGCCTCCACGTGGCGCACCCTGGGCAACGCCAGCCCCAACTGCCCACCGCGTTCTGATGGACTCTTGGGCCTGGCGGCTAATCTTCACACGGGGAAGGGCCATGGTTTCAATCACCGATCATCTATGATGGTCGTTGATGGGAAGCTGGCCTATAGGGGTTCGCATGCATCCGCTTCCACTCTGTTTAGCAGAGTCGAAGTGGATGCATGCTGGGGTATACCGTAATCCCTTCGGGGACCGGGGGCTGTCGGGGCATTTGTCCGGGCCACGAGGGGACACCTGTATAAAACGGCCGAACCACGGGCGGCATATCCCGTTTTAGGTTATTGCGAACCTGACGAACTAATAACCGTCGAAAGTGCAATCTAATCCTAAGTTTTGGGGGCTCGGCGAGAGGATGAATGGCTGGAGGATGTCCAGTCGTTAGAGCTCCCCACTGTAGGTACCTGCCGCCCCCTACAGTATATAGGCTTACCCGGTGTACGACGCTCTGCCTGGTGTGGACTTCAAATCGCTAATACTCGTGGGTCTAGATATGGAAAACAAAAATAAAAACAAAACACGAACGGAGGAGGAGAGTGATGTTGCGTCGGAGTCTGACGCTGCATGTGGCGTGACGGGCTCGTTTAAGAGCCCGGAGCGCGTGGAGGAGGGGCTTCCGGGAAGAAATCCTTCCTGAAGAATCGCCCCAAACCGAGGGATAGCCAAGGGTCATCCTCGGATTGCGGGACGGGCAAGGCCCGCAAAAAAATTAGTCGGCGCGAGGCCCAGGAAAAGCCGAGCCGAACCAGCTCAGTCGAGTTGGTACGAGAAGCCTCCGAACTGTCGGGAGGATAGCCGGAAGCCGTTGGCCCCAACTTGGAGCCAGCGGAAAAATTTGAAGAAGTCGTGGCTGCCGCGGTCAAGGGTGTGGCTTTGAAGAGGCTGCAGACCTCCAAAGACAAAGCCATATCTGCAGCCACGGCTTCCATCATTGCGGCAGCGAAGGCCATCCATGTGGGACCCCCGGCGGATGGAGTGGCAGAATTGCGGGCGGAGATCGCCCACTTGACAGCCACCAAGGAGCTCCTCCGAAAGGAGAACGAGGAGCTCCGAGCGGACCTGGCCGTGCTGCGAGCTGGCAGCCGCCGGGAGGTGCCACAGGAGGGGGCGCCACAAAGGCGGAGTGGGCGCACGCCGGCCGAGGATCCAGGTCTGACCCTGGTACTAAAGGAGCTGGCCGCCTTCCGGAGTAGGTTTTCGGCTCTGGAGGCCGTTGTTCTGCGCCCCCCACTTGTGGCAAGCCGGCCAGCCTCAGGCCAGCGGAAGGCAGCAACCTACGCTGCTGCCGCGGCCACTACTGCCACAGCTGCAGGGAAGAGGAAGGCAAGAGCGCGCCCTCACAGGCTCCAGCTGCGAAGGCCACAGTCCCTGCGGCAAAAAGGCAGCCTCCACCACCTAGAATCCCTGCAGCCGATGCCGCCTGGCACGTAGCAGGGGACATGGAAAAGGCAGCTAAGGCTGCAATAGCGGCCAGAAAGCGGCTGCGGCGGAAGGAGCGCAGCGCCGCGGCTGGGCTTCGTGCCCCGAAATCCGCAGCTGTAGTGATAACACTACAGCCGGAAGCGGAAAAGAAGGGCACGTCCTATCGCGACGTGCTCAATAAGGCGATGGAAGCGGTGAACCTCCAGGAGATTGGAGTCACCTCGGGCATCAAAATGAGGATCACCGCGACCGGAGCCCGCATGATTGAGGTTCGTGGTGAGGCTAGTGGCCCGACTGCCGACGCTCTGGCTGAAAAGCTAAGAGCGTCCTTAGATGCGGTCGAGGCCAAAGTGTCCAGACCCACCAAGTGCGCTGACCTGCGCATCTTGGGTCTGGACGATTCGGCGACAAAGGAGAGGGTGGTGGCCGCTATTGTCGGGGCTGGGGGATGTTCTGCCGAACAGATTAGGGTGGGCACTCTCCGCCCTGACCGCACGGGGTTACAAAAACTTGGCTTGGGGTTCCCGACTTACAGACACACGGGGCAGGATGGTGGAGGACTGGGCTCTGGAGACAGGCCTGGTCGTCCTAAACCGGGGCTCGGTCCCAACATGTATGCGGATGCAGGGTGAATCAGTGGTGGACATTTCGTTCGCCAGCCCCGCTCTGTCGCCACATATCCTTGACTGGCGCGTCATGGAGGGGGTGGAGACCTACTCAGACCACCAGTATATCCGGTTTGACGTCTCCGCCCTGACCTCTAGCGCGCCGGTCCGACCGGCCCCGAGTGGTCCGCGGTGGGCGCTGAAGCAGCTTGACCGGGAGCTCCTCCTGGAAACTTCGATCGTGCAGGCCTGGGTGTCACCACCAGACAGGCCTGCTGACACAAACAACGATGAGGAGTTGTTCCGGAGGTCGCACCAGGCGGCGGCTGACGCAGCGACCCTCGGGGTTGCGGCAATCGTCAACAGGATCCGGCAATTGGGATTCGAGGTGGCCCTGCGGAAGTCCGAGGCCATGTGCTTTCATGGTCTTCGGAATGCGCCACCGTCGGGTTCCCACATAACGGTAGGAGGGGTTCACATCGGCGTCGGGTCGACGATGAAGTACCTGGGACTTGTCCTCGACAGCCGGTGGAACTTCGAGGAGCACTTCCCACGTTTGGCTCCCAGACTGGAACGGGCCGGGGCTGCCCTCAGGCGGTTCCTCCCCAATCTAGGGGGACCAAACGCCTCCTGCCGGAGGCTCTACGCGGGGCCGTGCGGTCCATGGCCCTTTATGGGGCACCGGTGTGGGCGCAGTCGTTAAGGAAGCGACCAGCCCGATGCCTGACCGCGTCCCAGAGGGTCATGGCCGTTCGGCTGATCCGAGGATACCGCACGGTCTCCGCTGAAGCGGCGAGCCTCCTTGCCGGATTACCGCCATGGGATCTGGAGGCCAAAGTCCTCGCCCACATGTGGGAGTGGCGAGAGGAGGCAAAACGCCGGGGTATAACTCCGCTGCCGTGAGAAATCGCGGTACGGTGGACAGAGCTCCGGCGGGATCTCATGGCGACATGGAGAGTGCGATTGTCGCAATGTGGTTGCGACAATCGCACTCTCCATGTCCAGCATTGGCTGGGCACACCACAATAGCGGCGGTAAGTCCCCTCTTTGAGGAGTGGCTAGAGAGGCGCCACGGCGCCCTCACCTTCCGCCTGACGCAGGTCCTCACCGGACACGGTTGTTTCGGGAGGTTCCTGTTCCGTATAAGGCGGGAGGAAACGCCAAGGTGTCACCATTGTGTGGATCGCCCTGAGGACACAGTGGAGCATACGGTGGAGGTCTGCCCGGCATGGGTAGAGCACCGCCGTGTCCTCGTAGCGGCGATCGGCGGCGATCTCTCGCGTCCGACCCTGGTTCAGGCCATGGTCCGGAGCGAGAGTGCATGGCAGGCCGTCACCTCCTTCTGCGAAGCAGTGATGCTGGCAAAGGAGGAGGCGGAGCGCGCGAGGCAACGGGAATCCCAGCGACCTCACGCCACTAGCCGTCACAGGAGACGCCCTGGTCGGGAGATGACACTAAACTCCCAGCCACCGTAGGCGCGGGCTTGCGGGCGGTGAGCAGTGGGCAGCTCGCCGCTCGGTAAGGACCAGGCCCGAGTCGACGGCGCGTCGTGTTTCACGCGCGCCTCAAAGAGATGTCAGCACGTCGTGACGGGGTCCACCAAGACCGATGCCTCCTGGGTCAGGATGGGTTTTAGTCAGTAAAAGTCTGACACGCCCTTCCGCTCTGCCCAGAGCGGGAGAAGTCATTTGATGATTTCCCATCCCAAAAAAAAAAGCTATATTCCCCGCGGTCAGATTGCGGATGGGTGATCATTAGAGGTCAGATATTAGGCTGTATGAATGAAATGCCTTTGCCTGTTATTTGTGGGATTTTAACAACAAAATAACATTGCGCGCGCCATTGTTAACTGTTATCTGCATTTATAAATATTATTGTTTTGAAAATGAGTGTTATCAGTGATAATAGGGAAATGGACAATATCTTAACGCCGCGCTTAAATACCTAAACCTGATCTGATTAAAGAAAAATATAGTTTAAAAAACTAAAAAAACATGCTTTTAAAGAATATCAAACTAAAAAGTTAAAAATAATTAAAAAAATAAAGCGTGAGGCGCTTTGTGCCAAAATTTTTGTATGTACACAATTGTTAGTTAAAATGTCATCATCACACTACATCCACACTCTTATTCGCATAATTATTCTTTTGCCGGCATTTTGTTCACATTTTAGGTATATAAGCGCCGTAATTTCCGATCTCTAGTGATCATTCATTAGATGTAGTCGATACAATGGTCAATTAACCAGCACCATAATTGCGTAACACACTTTTACCATCAATTGGAATAATTTTGAAGCATATTGCCTATACATTGTTCCATATGATCGAAAAATTATCTACTCAACAACGTAAATAACGCTATGAAGACGGCAGTTGAGTGCAACGTAGAACCCAACAACACGATCAAGGGAGAGGGAATCTCCAGAGGGAGATTGATCTGGAGACCCTCCACGACACAACAACATTTGGCGCATCGTACCCGGCACAGATCGCAACTGTTCAAACCCGTCCGGCTTCACCAGACATCATGGCATCCATAATGGTTATTTTATTTATTTTCTTAATCTCCACGTGTACAATACATTGGGATAAATGCTATGCCCCGCAAAACCGTTTTCACGATCTGTCTGTGGGAACGGAACAAACAGTGCATCAGCAATAATTAATTAAGCAACATTATTACAAAAAAGTTACATCAACAATATCAGGTCTTACAGAATTGCTTACAGACTTCTGAGTAAGAACATTTTTAGTTATTTTAATTCAGTTGTAGATTTAGACAATTTAGCACACCATACAAAGTTTTGCCGCCAAGCGATTCGTCGTGTTCCGGCATGATGTCTGGTGAAGCCGTACGGGTCTAAGCAGTAATTGTGTTGCGATGTGTGCCAGGTACGATGCGCCAAATGTTGTTGTGTCGGGAGTTTGGTCGTGGAGAGTCTCCAGATCAATCTCCCTCTGGCGCAGTATCGTTGGTCGTGTTGGTCTTGGGTTTAACATTGCATCACCTGGCTCAACTGCCGTCATCCTTCCTATTCCTAAGTTTTTAAGTGAATAAACTAGTGCGCTTTACCATCAACGATTGTGTCACTGCTTACCATCAGGCGGGATTGCAGTCAAGCTCAAGTTTATAATTATAAAAAAAAAAAAACATTAATCTGAAGTCCAAGTATTACTATAGACAGCGTTCATTCTTGACATTAGTGACAGTAAAGGTGAAATAATATATTTCTCAGGGTCAAGGAAAGCTCACCTTGACCTACTGTCACCCAATCATTTTGTCTAGCGGGAAGCATACATACATAATGCTACATTATTGTGTCCACTCAATTTTCTGCCATAATGGGGACTATCGACTCCTGCGTACCTTATTTTTTATCGTTAAAACAAAACTAGTGCTTGATCACGATTGCGTCTGATGGTAAGCAGTGATGAAATCGTTGATGGTAAAGCGCACTAGTTTATTAAGAGCCTAATCACTCTAGCCTTGAAGACACTTACATTATAGTCAGGCGGGAAGACCGCCGCAGACGTATACATTTATGGATAATTTTACATCATCGTTATGTGGTCAGATCCTGATGCTGCACATAGCTCATACGACATAGCTTGTAAGGTTCGAGACACTTTTCTATTTATCTCTGATCTACATGCTGTACGGGCTAGTTTTTTGTGCCGGATAGCAACTGCCGCGGTGAAAAGCCCAGGCTGTTTGCTATACCTCCATGTGGCACACTTGGGAGAGCTAAGTCCACAGTCCCTTGGAGTCTTTTTGCTGTGTCTCCATGTGGCACAGTTGTGGGTGTATTGTGTACTCCATCCCTTGGATGGAGTACACAATACACATCCCCCATCTCTAATCCACACAAACGACGGATGATCTGTCCGCATGTCAGAAGTACTGTTAAAAAAACTTTTTTACAAAAAAATAACCGACTTCCAAAAACCACTACAAAGTGAAAAATAACTAATTTTGGAAGTCGGTGTCTTTGGTTTTGTATATTTTGTTTGTTTTGTTTTTTGACACCGACTTCCGAAATTAGTTATTTTTCACTTTGTAGTGGTTTTTGGAAGTCGGTTATTTTTTGTAAAAAAGTTTTTATTTTACACTTTTTAGTTGTTAAAAGTACTATGTATTCAGTCGCATCCGGTCAAACTGGAAGCTGACGCAAATATAGTTGGGAAACGACGTAATTTTGTTTACTTTAATTTTTACCCGTAAATATTCCCTCAACTGCCTATGATCTTCATTATCAAATTTACTGCAGACCATTATTTTAACCCAATGGGTGCTAAGGTCTCATCAATATACCTAAATGAATGAAGTCCAACCACAAAGTAGCTACTGTAAATCGTTGAGGAGTTCCCGGAACTGGCCTTTGTCTTCATCATCAGAGCTCTTATGACAATCACAACCCATCTAGGTGTAAAGTTCTTATCAATACAAATTAATCGAGCCCAAACACAACGTAGCTGCTGTGAATTGTTGAGGAGTTCCTTCGACTGTCTCCCGGCTCCATCATCAGATCTATTTCAGACCTTTATTAAATTGTAGTACTTTGAAATATTTAATGAAAATGCTAAGAAATGCACTAGTCGCCCCTGCAATTTTTGAAAGCTCCCCTTGTTTTCTCTGGTCTTCCACCATCAAATCCTGATATCCTTATCATGGGACCACCTTGGGATCGTCTTATTTCCAACAGAAAAAGAATTATCAAAATCGGTTCATAAACGACGAAGTTATGCGAGAACAAACATATGAAAAAGCATATACAATATGTTAAGAAAACCCTGTCCGACCCGTGAAGGTATTGTTAGGTATCGATAACTGATTCTACTAATTCCTACAAAACCTGGCTAAACTTAAAAAAAAAATCCCCCCTAAAAAATAAATAACATAAATAAAATAAATAGGTAATTTCATGGCAACACAGGCACAGGTCATAACCTCAGTTGACCTCAAGCATGTAGGTATAGGTAGTTTATCCATGTTTATCGCGACTCGAAAGAAACAATGATACCTACTTAGGCAGCTCGTGAAAAGAATTTTTTTTTTAAGTAGGGATGTCGTCTGACTCTCCGAATTCATTCGATTTCTGATTTCATTCGATGAGCATAATGGCTGTGGCGAAGATGTAGTTCCATATTTCGTTCACTAAGAACGATACAGGCTCAGCTGGCACCGTCGCACGGTGTTAGCACGGACATGCACACGAACAAAAATCAAGTGGTGTCAAATACGCGCTGGCCACAGTTGGTCCACCCTTACCAATTCACTGCTCGCCGAACTGATAATGGAGGTACTCACGTACATGTCAGCAAAAATATGGTGACGCACCGTCTGGAACCCCATTGACCACAATCACCTCACTCACACCCGACTCACAACTCAGCATGTTACATTACTCTACATTAGGAAGCGACATGATCACATAATACACGAATAGTCTTCACGAGAGCGATGTTTACGCGCAACTGATAATTTAAAGTAAAAATGATTTTTATTTTATAAAATTGTACCTACGCGGCTGGCCTCGCGGCATCCTTTGAGTAAATAGGGATGTGTAAGTAATCAAAATATTGATTTTCGATGGAAACAATTTACTCGTCTATTTTTGTTATCGATTTAGTATTGTAGTTTCTCATTCTCATTCTAGATTCAACATCGCATGGAATTGTTTAGAACTTTTACAAAACTCAAATTAGCGAGGTACATTGCTGTAAATGAAAATCATGCCAAAGTATTAATTTCAGTTTCTGTCTGAATATCGATGATATTGACCGATAAAATATTTGTAAAACTTTACTAAAATTGTGTTTCATAAGTCTTTCTCGTTTCTGTTTACTAATACTTGTGTTATAATAATGTTATTAGTAATTAATCGATAAACAAACAAAAGTACTTTTACCATTGGGTAATCTGTGTTTTTACAACAAATCCTTCAACCAGATACAAGTTTCGATTAATAGCGATAAAAAAACGTTACTACGCAAAAATAGTACATCCCTAGTTTCTCGTACTTTTTCATTTGAAGACACCGACAAATTCGCCGCGCGCCGGCATCACAAAGGAGACCGCCAAATATTGAACATAAATTTATACATTTAATATCCAACAATAAATCAAACGATGATACCGCCGAAAATGGTGTTGTCACATTTTAAAAATTTTCCTATTTTTGGGGAAGTTCGCGGAAAAAAAAGATAATTTCAAAATTCACTAGTATTGTTACTATGATGATTATGTAAAATTTCATATTTTATTTGGTCATGTGTTTACCTAACCTTTATTATCCTTACGGGTCGGACAGGGTTTTCTTAACATATTGTATACGGTCGAATTGAGTAACCTCCTCCTTTTTGAAGTCGGTTAAAAAGACTTATGAAATTGTTGTTTTATTGATTTTAAATTTTGTTTATATTGTTACGGGCTAGGGGTACTTAAACGCCGGTTAAGGGTTACGAAGTTTATTGGCAACGAAGGTACAGTCGATTGTAGGCAATGACAAGTAGAACGTAGCTGATGTCGTACCGAAGTCTTCTCTTACGTCCACGAAGTCCGTGTTGTAAACACACAATAACAGTACAGATGTTATTCCACGTAGTACTCACAGTTCTTGTTGCAGTTGTCGCAGTAGGTATTCTCGAAGATCGCTTCTTAACTGTCGCTGTTTTCGTATCGCTAGTCGAGTGTAGACTGACTGTGTGTCGGCGTCGCGCCGCTTTATATAGGCCAGCTGATCGAACATTCCAGATTCCTCTAGACGTAATAATAATAGCACATAAGTTCGAGGTCACTCGGAAGTACCTACGGTAATTCCCGGAAACGGGTTTCTGGAAATTTCGATGTCGACACTTTGTTGACAAAACTGTTGAGACCTGTACCATTCGATAGGCCGTCCTAAGTCTAGCAATGCGTTTTATTATTGTACCTAGGAAATATCTAGATCTGGCGAAATAGGACTCAAAAGTGACACACTGCATGTCACGCGATATTGAACCTTATGCCATCGACATAAGGTCCATTCGCAACATTGCCCCCTTCTTAGTCATGCTCGTCCCGAGCATGATTTGATCCATAATAGCGAGCTAGGCGGTCAATGTGTACGACCTTCAGCTTCCCTCTAGGCCCTTTCTTAATCCTGTAGGTGACATCGTTTATTCTGGTTACTATCGTGTACGGACCCTCCCATTTGGCTTGGAACTTTGGACTCTTTCCTTTTCTCCTTATGGGATTGTGTAACCATACCAAAGTTTCTTCTTCAAATCCGGGCACGTGAGCTTTGCGGTCGTATCGGATCTTCATTTTCTCACTGGTTTTCAGACCATTCTCTCTCACTAGCTCATGTATTCCATCTAATTTACGCCGTAGGTCGGCCACATAGTCGACGGCTAGGATAGGAGTATCGGGAGGTGTTCCGGTTAGTGCATCTATTGGTAGTCTAATTTCTCGGCCGAAGTTGACTTTCGCCGGTGTGCAATTTGTGCTATCATGTGTTGCAGAGCGGTATGACATTAAAAAAAGTGGAATGTATTGGTCCCAATCCCTCTGGTGTTCTTCCACTACTTTGGCCAAATGATTCTCTAGCGTCTGGTTGAATCTTTCGACCATTCCATCTGACTGAGGGTGATATGGTGTTGTACGAGTCTTATGTATCCTGAGTAGTTGGCAAACCTCTTGAAATAGCGAAGACTCAAAGTTTCTACCCTGGTCAGAGTGTAACTCCAAGGGAACGCCAAATCGACAGAACACCTCGTGAACTAGCTTTTTGGCGACTGTATGAGCTTCTTGGTTAGGTACTGCAAAAGCTTCTGGCCATTTGCTGAAATAGTCTTGCAGGACGATGATATACCTATTCCCTTCTTCAGTAACAGGGAATGGTCCAGCTATATCGACAGCAACTCTTTCCCATGGTGCACCAACATTGTACACTTTCAGCCGACCTCTGGCTCTCGTTTGCGGTCCCTTTACTGAGGAGCAAGCTACGCATTTTCTACACCAGTCCTCTACGTCCTCGCGACAATGCACCCAATAGAATCTTTTTCTCACCTTCTCCAGGGTTTTCTTTACTCCTAGATGTCCTCCGGATACTCCGTCGTGCACCTGTTGTAGCACTGACGCGACTTTGTCGCAAGGGACAACTATCTGTAAGGTGACCTCCTGCCCACTGGGTGATTCCCATTTCCTCTTGAGAACTCCATTATCAATTACCAGGCTGTCCCACTGAGCCCAGTAACTTTTTACTGTTGGGCTAAGCGCTGATATTACACTCCAAGCGGGCCTCTGGCCACGTTGTTTCCATTCGATTACTGCCTTCAATTCACTGTCTTCCTTCTGTGCATCTTCCAATGATTGATTATCCCAGTCTTCATCCAAAGCGTTCACCTGGATAATCCGTACGTTCTCTTCCTGTTTGTCACAATGTCGGCCCTTACTTCCTGAAGTAACCTGGCGACGGCGGTCCTTTTGTCTTGCCTTTTTCTCGAGGCGCTTCCTCTTACGCGCCTCGTCCTCGACTTCCTTGTCCCGCCTTGCGTCTGCGTCACTCCACGACCTTCCGCGCGACCGCTCGCGCTCGTGTTCTTGCTTGCCGGGACGTTCGCGTCCCCGGTCTCGGTCTCGCTCCCGGTCCTTGACGCGTTCCCGCTCTCCTTCAGCGGGTCGCTCGCGGTGCCCGCTCCAGTCGCTCCGCTCGCGCCACTCGATTCGCTCGCACGGGCACTCGGGCTCGACCTTCGCATCGCGCTTGCGCCACGCCATCACCGCGGCCTCCTCACGTGACCAAGAAGTTCTTCTTCCCTTAGCCTTCCTGGGACAATCAATTCGAATGTGCCTCTTTTCGCCGCACTCATAGCAAGTTGGTCCTCGTCGGACTTTCATATGTGCGGTCACTTCTCGAATACGGTCGTGTTGTGGGCCATCTTGACGTACTGCTTCCACCTCCAGAGCATGCGTCAAAGCGGCCTTCAGGGTCTGATGGTGCCCCAGACGAACCGCAGCCCTGACTTCCGCATCTCGAATCCCATCGGTAAATAATCGTAGAGTAGTAGCGCCAATCAATCCCGGTGTTGATGCATACGCCTTCCGAACCATACGTTCTATTTCCGTGGCCCATTGTTGCAAACCCTCGCTGCTCTTCTGTATGCGTTCGCGGAGTTGAGCCCTGTAGACATGTTCCAGGTGTTTCTCTCCATATCTAGTCTCTAACGCTTCTAACAGACAGGCTAGGGTATTGCAATCGCCGGAAATATTCTCGAGGATTCGTACGGCATCACCACGCAAAGCAAGCATAAGGGCCGTTAGAGCTTGATCGTCGTCCCAATTGTTGCCTTTTGCGACCTTTTCAAATTGAAGACGGAAGGCCACCCATGATGTTGTTCCGTCAAAATGAGGTACCTTGAAGGTCGGCAAAGCACTGGGTACAGGTACCACACCTTTAATACCTCCTTTCTGCACCGTTTTATGGAGAAACTGTATTTCTTTCTCACACTCCATGATGGTATTGTCTAGTTTCTCCATACGCGCATCTTGTTTGTCGATTCGCGTATCTTGCTGGTCCATACGGGCATCTTGTTGTGCTGTTTTTATTTTTAGCTCATTAACCTCTTCTTTGGTTTCTTTCCACTGTTTATTTAGTTCTAATACTAGTTGCTGGGATTTTGCCTGGGATTCATCTATTTTTGCTTGGGTTTCCACCTGGGATTGTTTTATTTGAGCCTGGGTTTTTTCTATTTTTGCTTGGGTTTCCACCTGGGATTGTTTTATTTGAGCCTGGGTTTTTTCTATTTGTGCCTGGGTTGCTGCCTGGGATTGTTCTATACTCAGCTTTATTTGCGCCGTCAAGTGAGCCAGTAACGCCGAAAAATCAGGTCCGCTGGCTCCGGCAGTGGTGGTGGTAGTAGGCGCACTCACATTCGTCGGTGTTACGACGGCCGCATCTTCTACGGGTGCAGGGACACCAAGTGATACTTCCTCTTGACGCGCCAAATCCATCGCTGCTTGTCGTCGCGTGCGAACTCTTTCGTCTTCCCTTGGCGTGACCGGCATGCCGCTTCTGACACCAATTTTTACGGGCTAGGGGTACTTAAACGCCGGTTAAGGGTTACGAAGTTTATTGGCAACGAAGGTACAGTCGATTGTAGGCAATAACAAGTAGAACGTAGCTGATGTCGTACCGAAGTCTTCTCTTACGTCCACGAAGTCCGTGTTGTAAACACACAATAACAGTACAGATGTTACTCCACGTAGTACTCACAGTTCTTGTTGCAGTTGTCGCAGTAGGTATTCTCGAAGATCGCTTCTTAACTGTCGCTGTTTTCGTATCGCTAGTCGAGTGTAGACTGACTCTGCGTCGGCGTCGGGCCGCTTTATATAGGCCAGCTGATCGAACATTCCAGATTCCTCTAGACGTAATAATAATAGCACATAAGTTCGAGGTCACTCGGAAGTACCTACGGTAAGTCCCGGAAACGGGTTTCTAGAAATTTCGATGTCGACACTTTGTTGACAAAACTGTTGAGACCTGTACCATTCGATAGGCCGTCCTAAGTCTAGCAATGCGTTTTATTATTGTACCTAGGAAATGTCTAGATCTGGCGAAATAGGACTCAAAAGTGACACACTGCATGTCACGCGATATTGAACCTTATGCCATCGACATAAGGTCCATTCGCAACAATATTTTAATTCAACTCGTGTTTGATCGTGTTTATACAAATTGTGTATTTCAATGAAATTGAATGATTGAAATAATAAAGAATTGAATAAATAAATAGTCCTCATCATAAGTACGTATACATTATCATACAAATATGGTGTCGAGTGGTGACTGAGGACGACCGGTGCTCGCTGTAGCGCCTGTGGCTATCTCAGACCTCACTCATTACAATGTGTGTGTGTTTTGTCACACTTGTTCCTTCTAATTTACTAACGTGAAGAATCACGACTCATATACCAGGGTAATAGACAGGTCCATTAGGTAAACCTTTATTGACAGATGGAAAGAGTGATTGCAGCAACACACAATACATTGATTGATTCACGTACGGTATTATTATGTATGTAAGAAGGCATAATTAAGATAAGACAGTTTAAATATTTATTTCATTACGCATTTTAAGTCGTGGTGGCCTAGTGGTTAAAACAATTATGAGTGTGCGGGTTCGATTCTAGGTCAGGCAAGTACCAGTGTAAGTTTTCTAAAGTTATATGTACTTTCTAAGTATATCTTGGACACCAATGACTGATTACAAGGTGAAGGAACACATCTTGAGGAAACCTGGACTTTAAGTCTGAAATCGCCAACCCGCATTAAGTAAGCATGGTAATAATGCTCAATCCTTCTCTGTATGAGAGAAGACCTGTGCCCAGCAGTGGGATGATAAAAGATGATATGGGTTGAGACTATTAACACCTCACTCTAAGCTCCCTTCTCCTAATTTTTCACGGTGTCACGCAGGATTTTTATACAATCAATTGGTATAATGATCGTTGCAATTCAGAAACCAGAATCAATCAATATACTTTATTATGGTACAGGTATTTATAGTACAATTGCATCCATAAAGAGAGAGACCGGAAACTGGCTCATATGGACACGAGGAAGAGGTCACGGTCGACTCTTGTGTTGCCGGCAGACCTGCAGTGACCTACATCACCCTTATAGGTAAGGACATACGTGTTCAATGTGTACCTTCATAAGGTTTGTGTGGCTAGGATGAAAGAAATATTATTGTGATTAATGCAGTCGTGTGGAATGGATGGATTTAAACTACCGACCCTCAATTTCAATATTTGTTGAATAATCGTTTTGATTATACATATTTTTGTTTTGTACATTGTACAGTTTCTGGTGGTAGAAGTTTTGGAGAACAATTTGAATTTTTTTATACAAAATCATACACTACGAAGTGGTGATCGAAGGGCTGGTGAATTAGGAAAATCAGTCTTTAATTTGCACTACTGAGTCACAGGCAGGATATTTCGCGTCGGCCCAGACTTTTTATATTTTTGTTGATTTTGCCGATGAGAAAGCATCAAATGCCTTCTCCCGCTCTGGGCGGAGCGGAAGTATATCTCAAACTTTTACTGAATACAACCCACCCGTGTTCCTTCACTTACGCCCAGCGTCAAAAAAAAAAAAAAGGGCAACGGCACGGCAATGCATGCCAGGGCTGCGGGTCCCAATGTACTGAAATCTCTTTGAAAGCACCTTAACCCGACCGGCCCGTCGACCCGGGCGTGGTCCTTACCGCATGATCACGAGGGCCTGGCCTACCGTGTGGTGGTCACAGCGTTCTTAAGTTATCTTTTAAAACTTAACTTAAATTTAACAATAGTTTTGTAATAACATTAGCTCGAATAGTGTGTTAAGTTTTGTGTTTCCTGTTACCTAGGTACTGGTATGTCTACGTATGTCCCACGTGTAGCTGGGTGAGGTGATATGAGTGGCGTGGGCTTGGCTGTTGCGCCACCTGGCGGTCTCCTAGCATTTGTGTTGCAACGTATTCGAGTATGTGTCGCCTGGAAGCATTCGCGGCTAGTGGTGTGACGACTCAAAAAAGGTAAATTGATGTAGAAATATTGGTTGTGATCATTAATTTCGCACCAGGGACGGGACTACTTACTTACTATCAGTAAAAGAGAGAATCATGTGTCATGTGTAAAAATAAAAGAGAGAATAAAGAATGGTCGAAGATGACAAAGGAACAAATAATGCACGCCACGGTTGACACAGTGGCTGAGCGATCGACTACTGCGTTGCGTGTCGCGGATTCGATTCGTTAGTTATATGATTTATTAGTTATTTCAGGACTGGCTGTTTGTGTATGTGAATTGAAATATTTGCAAAGGCATCCACGATACAGGAAAAATTATGAGTGTGAGGCAATGTTATTTTGTTAAAAAAAAAGAGAAAAAAGGCGTTTACATCCTTATTTGAGTAAAAATAACATCGTTTAGGACGTATTTTTAAAAATACATATTAGAAAAGTAATTTAAAAGTTCCCGTTTCCCACCCCATACCCCAACGGTCAATCCCCACATAAATTCTTCAGCAGGAAAAAGCTCTTTACTTTAAAGCTGCACCTCAACAGGTGTTAAAAGATAATCCCCGTTAATGGCAGGTAGTTCTAAATCTTGTCCTCTAGATACGTCAATTATCTCAGACAATGATCAGCTGCATGTTTATAAAATTATCGATAGTAAATAGTCACAACACTATCGACCTGGTCATGTGCAGGGCGCGGTCGCTCGCCTTGTGCATATGTGCGAGTATCACGCTCGTACAGACAGCAACATAAATAACTCAATGATGTACCGTCAGCTAAATAATACAGGAGAGTTTGTTGCGCCACTTCTTCCTAGCTAAAGTATTGTGATCTCTGTATTATTTTTATTGTTTTTTTTTTTTTCGAGTAATATGTGTGATCTGTCTATTCTTCTTGTCTATTCTTTATACTTTCAGTTCAATTCTATTACTGCACAGTTATTAATTAAATGACTTTCCCCCTTATTCATAAACGTTGCCTTAAGTTAACTAGTCATTAGCGATTTTGAACCATACACTTTTGAATTTTAACGTCACTTAACTTTAATCATCGTTTCTGAATAAACATCACAGTGTTTAAAGAGTTTCTACCTATCTGAAAATTTTTAAAGGGTATTGCAATTTTTAAAATTGTAAGATTTTGAAATGCATTCTCAGCCTCATTCTTCTGCCCTTATGCCAATTTATTTGGGGTCAGCGCAACATGTATTTTTCTTCCATACTCCTTATTCGTCGTACGATCATTGCCCCAGTCGGTCCGTGGATGAGTGATTTACCAAGTCACCCATCCCCACCTATGGTTACATACAAAGCCGTTGGTATCGACTGTCATTTATAGATTTTTACAGTTGTTAAGGATCAGAAGCCCGAAGGTTTGATAACCAGTCCTACGATGTGGAGTATCATATCACTCAGTGTCTGTGTGTCTGGAGGTCAGATAAGTCCTTGTTCCATCTAAAATACTGGTATTCTGCTGGATCCTGTTAGAATAGAGTCCAATCCCTATATAGTTGGGAGGAGACTGGTCAAAGATCCTAGTCGTCATCTCCGTAGTCGCAATGCATGGACTGAAACTTGAGATCTCCAAATATAGCAGACATTTTTGAAGGCCATATTGGGTGAATATACTGTTGGAACGACCTTTATTTGATTTAAGTGTTAATGTAATTAAAATAATCAATAGTTTTAAAACTGTTTTTGCCGATGCTACTCAAGACCAATTATAATAATATATCAAAATATAAGATAATTCGGCTCCGATCGGCCACCGATAACCGCGCTTGTTTCGCTGACCGTACGCATTTATTAACCTAATTGATTTACATACATATTGGACTATTATTTTTGCGGACCATACGTGTGGCAGTAATAGCCGATTTAATTTGAACAGCCGTACTATACTCATCGTGATAAGTTTCATTAAGTGAGTTCTCAAAAGCGTCAATCCCTAGCATTACTTGAAATGCTCGGCTGGGCAGCATTCAGGAAGCTACGCTAGTTTTTCTCGCCGTCCAAGATACCACAGTGTCTCAAGACTAAAGTCTTTGACCAGTGTGTATTGCCAGTGATGACTTACGGAACTGAAACATGGTCGCTCACAATGGGCATCATACTAAGGCTCAGATTCATACAAAGGGCGATGGAAAGAGCTATGCTCGGAGTTTCTCTGCGAGGTTGAATCAGAAATGAGGAGATCCGCAAAAGAACCAAAGTCACCGACATAGCTCTTCGAGTCACTAAAATTAAGTGGCAGCGGGCGGGGCGCATTGCTCGTAGAAGCGATGGCCGATGGGGCAGTAAGGTTCTGGAGTGGCGGCCACGTACCGGAAGATGTAGTGTAGGGAGGGTGGACCGATGACCTGGTGAAGGTCGCGGGAAGTCGCTGGATGCGGACAGCACAAGACTGGTCATCGTGGAAAGCCTTGGAGGAGGCCTTTGTCCCGCAGTGGACTTCTATAGGCCGAAGAAGAATTTGAACTGATAACTCACTCCACGCTCATCTCACCTAAGTTTTCATGGTGCGGTTACAGAATAGTGTAGTGTAAGTATGCTTCAAAATTAATTTATAAAGTGTGTTAACGGGTATGAAGTCAAGATAATTTTGAGTCTATTTTCCTTATAATACCCACGATTTCATGAAATTGTAAATTCTCGGCCAGGGTCGTTCGTTCAAAAGTGCGTTGGGTTGACGTTACTGTCAATGTCGCCGGAAATACCTGGGGCGCCAGGTCTGCTATAACAATAGTGTTAGAATGTCTGAAAAAATTAATAAAAAAATATGTCTCGGAAAACATTTGTTGGTATTTTGTAAACGAGAATAGAAAATATTTAGTGTACAGTAAGCACGTTCACAGGTTCACAGCAGGTTGAGGCAACATGATTGGGAAAAAATATTACCTCCCAACCTAACTAGCTGAGGTTACAATATGGTATTTGATAGTGAGCCCCAAACTAGTTAGTCTATCTGTACCTTGGGGTCGAGAATCAGGCATTTCCTCAAAAACTCATCAGATTATGATATAAACCAGCTGATCGCAGCTCTTGGGAGCTGGTGCAGATTCTTTCGATCTGATTGATCTCCCCTTAAATGGCAGCCTTCATTATTTACATGTTTCTTCGCAGAACGCAGTTGCAGGCAGGTATAATCCCGTGTAATGTAGGGTTTCTTCCTAGTGGCCACCATGACGGTCAAGTTTTAATCTCGTTGTGCATGCGCCGAGGTTTAATTCAAACGTGCCGTATTTATGTATATTTACATGCAGGCAACTGCGCATCGCGGTTTTCTTATGTTTCGATTCCGTGGGAATATTCGGATAAAAAGTATCCGATATTGTGAATACTGGTTATTATAAACCACATGACGTGTGCTAAGTTTTATCCAAATCCATTCACTAACTTTCACCATACATACATACATCCCCACAAGCCAGCCTGTTGGTGTTCTATAGGGTGTATTTTGGTGAGTGTGCGAGGGAATTGCATGACTTAATTCCCCCATCTCCGTTCAATCATCGGACGACCCGTCGTACGGCGAGTATGATCCGGACGAAGCATTTCGCCTCGTATTTTATACCAGGTACATCGAGGGACTGGAACAATTTGCCAGCGGCGGTGTTTCCATCTGATTGCAATTTAAGTATCTTCAAGGCTAGAGTGCTCTTAATAAACTAGCGTACTTTACCATCAACGATTGCATCACTGCTCACCATCGGCGGGATTACGGTCAAGCCCTAGTTTATCTATTTATCTATATATATAAAAATGAATTGCTGTTCGTTAGTCTCGCTAAAACTCGAGAACGGCTGAACAGATTTATCTTATCTTGGTCTTGAATTATTCGTGGAGGACTAGGGAAGGTTTAAAAGGTGAGAAAAATTCGAATAACTGCCGGGAAAATCCTCAAAACAGCATTTTTCTATTTCCCATACAAACGTTTTCTAAATATAATGGAGAGTCAATTTGTAATTTATTACCGCTGCATAAAGTTCAAATTCGCGTGCGCGTTAGAGGATCTAATATCGCGTTCTGAAACTCAACAAAAGTGAAAGTGAATCGCGAACGCGACAAAATTGCATAGTCTCAAAATACATAAAGTACATAAATAGTGGTCGGCTTCGAGAAACTCAATTTTAGCTAACTTCGGTTGTTAATCTGTCAACCAGGGTAGCACAAAAGTGTAGAAGAAGTCGAAACAATGAAGCTCGGAGTTGCAAGGTACCAGGGTCGCAGAAAAGTGTAGGAGAAGTCGAAACAAGGAAGCCTCATTCATCATCATTATTAATTAATCTAATAGGACCGAGATTCCGCGGCTTCGGCGCGGATCTCAAAAAAAAAAAAATAAAAAAATCGGAAAATAGTTTTTTTGAACTCAGCGCATCCAGATCTACAATATGTTAAGAAAACCCTGTCCGATCCGTGAAG
This sequence comes from Sesamia nonagrioides, assembly GCA_017933935.1. Classification (NCBI taxonomy): domain Eukaryota; kingdom Metazoa; phylum Arthropoda; class Insecta; order Lepidoptera; family Noctuidae; genus Sesamia; species Sesamia nonagrioides. The sequence continues at coordinate 136,478 of JADWQK010000710.1, read as the reverse complement.
GTATTGTTAGGTATCGATAACTGATTCTACTAATGCCTGCAAAACCTGTGTAAACTTAAAAAAAAATACCCCCTAAAAAATAAATAACTTAAATAAAATAAATAGGTAATTTCATGGCAACACAGGCACAGGTCATGACCGCAGTTGACCTCATGCTTGTAGGTATAGGTAGCTTCTCCACGTTTATCGACTTTCGAAAGAAACAATGATACTTAGGCAGCTCGAGAAAAGAACTTTTTTTAAGTAGGAAGGTCGTCTGACTCTCCGAATGTATCATTTCATTGGATGAGCACAATGGCTCTGGTAGAGATGTTCCATATTTCGTCGCACGAGATTAGCACGGTCATGCACACAAATAAAAATCAAGTGGTGTCAAATCCGCGCTGGCCACCGTTGGCCCCTACCAATCCACTGCTCGCCGAACTGATAATGGACAATAATGATAATGTACTCACGTACAGGTCGGAAAAAATATCCTGAGGCACCGTCATGCTGGAACCCTCGTGCATTGACCGATAAGTCCCCACTTCCAAATCGTCTAACACCTGATCACAACACAGCTAATTGCAGTTACTACCTCCATCAGCATGTTACATTACTCTACGTTAGAAAACAACATGATCACACAATACACGAACAGTGTGTACACCAGCAATGTTTACGTGCAACTAATAATTTAAAGTAAAAATTATTTTTATTTTATAAACATAGGTATCTACGCGGCTGCCGGCGGCATGCTTTGATAGAGATGTGTAAGTAATCAAAATATTGTTTTTTATCGATTGATACTCGTCTATTTTTGGTATCGATTTAGTATTGTAGTTTCTCATTCTTATTCTCGATTCAACATCGCATGGAATTGTTTAGAACTTTTACAAAACTCAAATTAGCGAGGTACACTGCTGTAAATGAAAATCATGCCAAAGTATTAATTTCAGTTTCTGTCTGAATATCGATGAGATTGACCGATAAAATATTTGTAAAACTTTACTAAAATTGTGTTTCATAAGTCTTTCTCGTTTCTGTTTACTAATACTTGTGTTATAATAATGTTATTAGTAATTAATCGATAAACAAACAAAAGTACTTTTACCATTGGGTAATCTGTGTTTTTACAACAAATCCTTCAACCAGATATAAGTTTCGATTAATAGCGATAAAAAAACGTTATTACGCAAAAAATAGTACATCCCTAGTTTCTCGTACTTTTTCATTTGAAGACACCGACAAATTCGCCGCGCGCCGGCATCACAAAGGAGACCGCCAAATATTGAACATAAATTTATACATTTAATATCCAACAATAAATCAAACGATGATACCGCCGAAAATGGTGTTGTCACATTTTAAAAATTTACCTATTTTTGGGGAAGTTCGCGGGAAAAAAGATAATTTCAAAATTCACTAGTATTGTTACTATGATGATTATGTAAAATTTCATATTTTATTTGGTCATGTGTTTACCTAACCTTTATTATCCTTACGGGTCGGACAGGGTTTTCTTAACATATTGTATATGATTATCTATAGTGGTGAGGGTTTTGAGCAACTTCGGGCACATACATACAGACAGACATACAAACATACGCACTTTATAGGGATGGATTACATGAATAAAGTTTCATTTTGCCTACTTTGAGGAGTTGCAAGGTACCAGGGTCGCACAAAAGTGTAGAAGTCGAAACAATGAAGCTCCATTCATCATTATTAATCTAATAAATATTACATGGATGAAGTTCTATTTTGCCTACTTTGAGGAGTTGCAAGGTACCAGGGTCGCACAAAAGTGTAGAAGTCGAAACAATGAAGCTCATTCATCATTATTAATCTAATATTACTTTTGCCTACTTTGAAGAGTTGCAAGGTACCAGGGTCGCATAAAAGTGTAGAAGTCGAAACAATGAAGCTCATTCATCATTATTATCTATCTAATATTTATTACATGGATGAAGTTTTATTTTGCCTACTTTGAGGAGTTGCAAGGTACCAGGGTCGCATAAAAGTGTAGAAGTCGAAACAATGAAGCTCATTCATCATTATTATCTATCTATCTAATATTACATGGATAAAGTTTTATTTTGCCTACTTTGAGGAGTTGCAAGGTACCAGGGTCGCACAAAAGTGTAGGAGAAGTCGAAACAATGAAGTTCTTTCATTCACACAGGAACGACGGGAACGGGGTAAAAAGGATATCCTATGTCCTTTTCCCAGTTCTTAGCTACCTCCCTACCAATTTTCAGCCAAATGGGTTCAGGCGTTCTTGACTTATAAATAGTGTAATTAACTCGACTTTCTATAATATATATAGATTATCCTAATTTAAAAAGTAGTAAATAAGACCATGCCATATTGCCTATAAGGCGGAACTTTATTGATAAAACTTTTATTTTATTTTCCTTTTGGCCAGTAATATCATAATGTCCCATCAATGACCTCTGAGTTTGTTTCGGCGTTTCTTCTCAGAGCTAGATGCATTTATGCAAGGTGAAGGAAAACATCAGGAAACGTGGAATTTACGTCTGAAATCGCCAACCCGCATTGAGCAAGCGTGGTGATTACGCTCAACCGATATGATGAGCTTCATTGTTTCGACTTCTCCTACACTTTTGTGTTACCCTAATTTAAAAAGTAAAAAATTGGATTATGTGATATTGCCTTCAAGGCGGAACAAAGTACGCCGGGTCAGCTGCCACTTTCTTTGTAATTTTATAACTCAGGAACGGACTCACCTATCCAAACCAAATTTTTAGGCTTTGTTGTGACTAATTAGTAGATGGTTTGTGTGAAGTTTGAATAAAATCCGCCGAGCGGTTCTTCATTTATCACGTTTTCACAAATGAATTCAATGAACGGTGGTCGTGGATCATCATCTCATCTTCTATATATATAAAATTCAATGCCAATTTCTTTGTATTTTTTTTTAATCCACCAAAACTGTGTAATGGCACCAGATTGACAGTGATAAACTTATTGCGAAATTTAATTGAATCTACGATTTCAACTGGTATATCAAAAGGAGAAGTTTGTATGTTACGGAGTATCCCTATGATCCCAATTGATATGCTATTTGAGTTCAAACGATTACAATATCCTGTGCGTTTATCATTAATGAATGAACTTCATTGTTTCGGCTTCTCCTACATTTTTGTGCTACCCTGGTACCTTGCACCTCCTCAAAGTAGGCAAAATAAAACTTCATCCATGTAATATTAGATTAATAATGAGCTTCATTGTTTCGACTTCTCCTACACTTTTGTGCTACCGTGGTACCATACACCGTACATCTTTAAAAAAAAAAGTCTCACCCGTTGATGCATTCGGTTAAAGCAAGAAATCCATACTAATATTATAAATGCGAAAGTAACTCTGTCTGTCTGTCTGTCTATCTGTGTGTCTGTCTGTCTGTCTGTCTGTTACGCTTTCCCGCTTACACCTCTCAACCGATTTTGATGAAATTTGGCACAGACAATCTTTAGACCCTGAGAAAGAACATAGGCTACCTTTTATCCCGGAAAAGTTTGATGTTCCCGAGGGAAATCTAAAAAGCGCGATATAACCGAACTCCACGCGGGCGAAGCCGCGGGTGGAAAGCTAGTAATTATATAAAAAAACTAGCGACCCACACCGGCTTCGCACGGGTGTAATGAATGCTGATATGTACTGAATACACTATAGAAAAACTGTGAACGTATAAAAAGCATAGCGGCCCGCCGCCGCTCCTGCCGCCCAGGGTGGCCGCTCCTGCCCGCCATATACTGTAAAGGGCAATACAGATCTGTATTAAATCAACAATTTATTTAAGGTATTACATTGGATAAGGAATAATGCTATATTGGTTAAAATCGGTTCGAAAATTAACCGGTATTTGTCGTAAAAGTAAATGACAAAAAAATTTCATGATTTCCCATCCAGAACAAAATAAAAAAGGGTTGCATATTCTCTATGGAAGAGGAGGGTTTGGCGGGAATGTCAAGATGAGTGTCACGCTCATTTTTCATTGGACTTTTAAAATTATTTATAGTGTCGTTTACTAAATAAAAACGCGTGATTTATGTAGTAAAAGTGCATTCAGTGAATAATTCAAAAAGAACAGTGAAATATTGTAGCATAGTGGCCTCATCATGTCTTTACGCTAAACTGCTCCTTATCGTCCAAACGCGTAAAACGAAAGGAGTTAGTTTAGGTTAAGTTATGCTAGGATAAGTTAGGATAAATTAGGATAAGTTAGGATAGATATTTAATGAAGAAAAAAATTACTGAAGACTTGGCTGTATGGCGTACTATGCCTTTGCCTTTTCCATTCGCCCGAACGGAAAGAAATGAACCAAAAAAAAAAATCTCTATGGAAGAATTTGCGGTCTGTTTTACGCAACATGTAACTACTCGAACAGTGTGATTAAAAGCGTGATTTTACGACCACAGATTATAATTATAATTATACACCGCTACAATAACGTATACATAAGTATATAGTTGACTTAATAAATTTAATCGTATGTAACACGTTTATATTTATTTCTGGGCGTGGGCAATGCTATCTAAAGATCAATGTCACTTGGTTTTGAATTAATTAAGTTATTCTTTCTAGTCATTACGATGTAATTGTGAATACACATTTGTCTGTTTCGTTTTGGTAGATTTGTTTCATCCGGCACATGCCATACCTATTCTAGGTGAACCTGGATAGGTTCCGTCAAAACTATTTTTTTTTTTAATAAACCCGTGCTTGATCGCATTCCTGCCTGATGGTAAGCAGTGATGCGATCATTGATGGTAAAGCGCACTAGTTTATTAAACCTATTCACTCAAAAAAGTTAGTGAATAGGAAGAAAGACGGCTTTTAAGCGAGGGGATGCAACAACACGACCAACTATGCTGCGCCAGAGGGAAATTTAAACTCCCAACACAACAACATTTGGTGCATCGTACCCAGTACACATCGCAACACAACTGCTCAGACCCGTCATCCGTACGGCTTCACCAGACTGGTTTTGGCTTTTTAGGGGGATCGTATTAAACAGCAACTGGGTAGACAGTCACACAGTCAGACAGACAGTGAATACCAGGATTTTTTGGATTCCATTGGTTGGATTTGAAAGATTCACACGCCAAATACTGTTCTTGCTAAAGAAATAAACAAACAAATATTTGATACAACTCAAGAAGTCAAACACGGTTCCCATGCAGGGTGTCAGTACGTCACTTAGCACGAAGCTGTCACAAATCAAACAGTCTGTTCACTGTAAATATTGATGCTAATAAGCGCGGCTTTTATCTGCACATGTTTGAACGGAGTTAGGGTTGTCGCATCACTAAATCCTTTTTCGTCTACAAAGAATAATACAGTGAGCAACAAAAGTTGATTTCCCACTGTTGGGACACAGGCCTCCTCTCGGTGAGAGGGAGTGGGCCGTAATCTACCACGGGGGCCTAGTGCGGGTTGCTAGATGTCACATATCTTAGATTTTTTTTTATCTTTATGTATTTTTACTCTAGGACATGCCGATTTCCTCACGATGTGTTCCTGCACTGTTTTGAGAATAGGGGTGATGAAATAATTTAACTTAGGACCTGCAACTTGTAAGTCGCGGCCACAGAAGAGATGATGGTCGCGGCCGATAGACCACCGCAGTAATCTTAATAACTCCACTCTCATTCTTTCTCTCTTTTCTTTAACTCCTAGCTTTAATTGTAAAATCCAAAAAGTACTTATATACATTAATGAATCTTATCATGTTAATCCAGTTTTACTAACAGAACTGCTTGAGAGCTTAATCGGATAAAGCTTTAGTTTGTCAGCATCATTTTAAGTTTCCTTAAGGATCTCTTAGCTTGCTCTCTCTCGGTCGCTTACTACCCTGTATAAGAGAGAGAGTGCGCGTGCGCGTAACCCGCTAGGAACTTTTAGTTCATAGAACCGGGCTTAGAATAGTACCAACCCATATCCTCCCGTGGGTGCCGTAAGAGGCGACTAAGGGAACTGTCCCCAGGGATGCGAGTAGCTGCGCTTCTCCCGTGGAATATCAAATTATTGCAATCCCCAACCCGCTTGCCAAGCGTGGGGATTATGGCAAACCCGCCCAATGGAATGAAAGCCTTGGCGGAGGTCTTTGTCCAGCTGTGGACCTCTATAAGCTGAGAAGAAGAAGATTTAGCTTACAATTGTTTATCGAAATGTATGAAATAAGTAAGAAGTATAAGTAAGAAGAAAGTAGTAGAAGGAATAAAGGAAAGAAAGAGCTAGGGCGTGATTGGTCACGCCCTAGCTTTTTCTTTACACGGATACAACCTGTGAGGTTGTATCCGTTTGCATGTGTGTTGTGATAGCAGTCGTCTCGGCTCAACTCACCCCCATTCCAACCATATCATCTTCCACACAGTCCATTCATCGTTTATTTATTACCTAAGCCTTACCTATATCTGCTGTCAATTTACACCTGTTCAGTGTTCATGTGTTTTGAGTGTCGTGTGCCACCCCTGTGTCCACATGTCGTCTGACGACAACGCACTGCATCTCGGTCAAGGCCGCCAACTGATTTTTATACAACCTGTCAAGTGTGAGCTATTCCTTAAGTGCGCGTAATGTACCAGCTTTTTACTTTTTGCCCAGTTTTGGCCTTGTGAGGCCTACCTTTGCCATTACATACATGTAATGTTAAAAGTTAATACATGAATATTCATGTATTTGTTTTTTAGTATAATCGATTGCAGGAAAGTACGGTTAATTAAGATTTAGGTCCGTATTCCAGAAGGAAACTCAAGCATTGATCTTTGCTTAAACATTACTTAAAGCTAGTTTCAACCAATCAAATGGCTTGAAACGAGACTTAAGTAGAGCTTGAGTTTTGAGTGACGTTCTGTAATACGGACCTTAATGTTTCTGGGCGGAACAGAAGGGCGTGTCATCCTTTTACTGAGTAAAACCCACCCGTGTTTCTTCATTTCCCTGGATCAGGGGTCATAGATCTCTTTCGAAACTAAACTAAATGGGTGTTGTTTGTTGGTTGATGTTTCTTCTCAGAGACAGATAAGAATTGCAGTTCTATCTATTGTTTAGAGTTACTATGATTCAGATATTGTCTGTCTGCCTGTCTGACTACCTATCTATCTGTCTGTCACCAGGCTTGATCTCGTGAACCGTGAAAGCTAGTCAGTAGACATTTTCAGACATGATGTATTTCTGTTGTCGGTATTGTATTTGTTATATATAAATACTAAAACCGATTCATTGTCGAAAAGTATATAGTATGTTAAATAACAGAGGGCGTTTCCTTAAACTCGTTAATATATATCATTAATAGATTAAAATAAAAATATCAGCATAGAAAAATAAGCATAAAAAAATCCGAATAAAAAAAATTCTAATCTATATATATAAAAATGAATTGCTGTTCGTTAGTCTCGCTAAAACTCGAGAACGGCTGAACAGATTTATCTTATCTTGGTCTTGAATTATTCGTGGAGGACTAGGGAAGGTTTAAAAGGTGAGAAAAATTCGAATAACTGCCGGGAAAATCCTCAAAACAGCATTTTTGTATTTCCCATACAAACGTTTTCTAAATAAAATGGAGAGTCAATTTGTAATTTATTACCGCTGCATAAAGTTCAAATTCGCGTGCGCGTTAGAGGATCTAATATCGCGTTCTGAAACTCAACAAAAGTGAAAGTGAATCGCGAACGCGACAAAATTGCATAGTCTCAAAATACATAAAGTACATAAATAGTGGTCGGCTTCGAGAAACTCAATTTTAGCTAACTTCGGTTGTTAATCTGTCAACCAGGGTAGCACAAAAGTGTAGAAGAAGTCGAAACAATGAAGCTCGGAGTTGCAAGGTACCAGGGTCGCAGAAAAGTGTAGGAGAAGTCGAAACAAGGAAGCCTCATTCATCATCATTATTAATTAATCTAATAGGACCGAGATTCCGCGGCTTCGGCGCGGATCTCAAAAAAAAAAATAAAAAAATCGGAAAATAGTTTTTTTGAACTCAGCGCATCCAGATCTATATGATTATCTATAGTGGTGAGGGTTTTGAGCAACTTCGGGCACATACATACAGACAGACATACAAACATACGCACTTTATAGGGATGGATTACATGAATAAAGTTTCATTTTGCCTACTTTGAGGAGTTGCAAGGTACCAGGGTCGCACAAAAGTGTAGAAGTCGAAACAATGAAGCTCCATTCATCATTATTAATCTAATAAATATTACATGGATGAAGTTCTATTTTGCCTACTTTGAGGAGTTGCAAGGTACCAGGGTCGCACAAAGTGTAGAAGTCGAAACAATGAAGCTCATTCATCATTATTAATCTAATATTACTTTTGCCTACTTTGAAGAATTGCAAGGTAACAGGGTCGCATAAAAGTGTAGAAGTCGAAACAATAAAGCTCATTCATCATTATTATCTATCTATCTAATATTACATGGATGAAGTTTATTTTGCCTACTTTGAGGAGTTGCAAAGGTACCAGGGTCGCACAAAAGTGTAGGAGAAGTCAAACAACGAAGTTCATTCATTCACACAGGAACGACAGGAACGGGGTAAAAAGGATATCTATGTCCTTCTCCCAGTTCTTAGCTTTCTTTTTTTTTTTTTTTGTTGGGATGGGAAATCATCAAATGACTTCTCCCGCTCTGGGCAGAGCGGAAGGGCGTGTCAGACTTTTACTGACTAAAACCCACCCGTGTTTCTTTACTTGCCTGTGCAACGGCCAGGGCCACGGTTTCTTTTTTAACCTCCCTACCAATTTTCAGCCAAATGGGTTCAGGCGTTCTTGAGTTATAAATAGTGTAATTAACTCGACTTTCTTTAATATTTATAGATTATCCTAATTTAAAAAGTAGTAAATAAGACCATACCATATTGCCTTTAAGGCGGAACTTTATTGATAAAACTTTTATTTTATTTTCCTTTTGGCCAGTAATATCATAATGTCCCATCAATGACCTCTGAGTTTGTTTCGGCGTTTCTTCTCAGAGCTAGATGCATTTATGCAAGGTGAAGGAAAACATCAGGAAATGTGGAATTTACGTCTGAAATCGCCAACCCGCATTGAGCAAGCGTGGTGATTACGCTCAACCGAAATGATGAGCTTCATTGTTTCGACTTCTCCTACACTTTTGTGTTACCCTAATTTAAAAAGTAAAAAATTGGATTATGTGATATTGCCTTCAAGGCGGAACAAAGTACGCCGGGTCAGCTGCCACTTTCTTTGTAATTTTATAACTCAGGAACGGACTCACCTATCCAAACCAAATTTTTAGGCTTTGTTGTGACTAATTAGTAGATGGTTTGTGTGAAGTTTGAATAAAATCCGCCGAGCGGTTCTTCATTTATCACGTTTTCACAAATGAATTCAATGAACGGTGGATCAATAATAATAATCTAATCTCATCTTCTATATATATAAAATTCAATGCCAATTTCTTTGTATTATTTTTAATCCACCAAAACTGTGTAATGGCACCAGATTGACAGTGAAAAACTTATTGCGAAATTTAATTGAATCTACGATTTCAACTGGTATATCAAAATGAGAAGTTTGTATGTTACGGAGAATCCCTATGATCCCAATTGATATATCAAACGATTACAATATACTGTGCGTTTATCATTAATGAATGAACTTCATTGTTTCGGCTTTTCCTACATTTTTGTGCTACCCTGGTACCTTGCACCTCCTCAAAGTAGGCAAAATAAAACTTCATCCATGTAATATTAGATTAATAATGATGAATGAGCTTCATTGTTTCGACTTCTCCTACACTTTTGTGCTACCCTGGTACCATACACCGTACATCTTTAAAAAAAAAGTCTCACCCGTTGATGCATTCGGTTAAAGCAAGAAATCCATACTAATATTATAAATGCGAAAGTAACTCTGCCTGTCTGTCTGTCTATCTGTGTGTCTGTCTGTCTGTCTGTCTGTTACGCTTTCCCGCTTACACCTCTCAACCGATTTTGATGAAATTTGGCACAGACAATCTTTAGACCCTGAGAAAGAACATAGGCTACCTTTTATCCCGGAAAAGTTTGATGTTCCAGAGGGAAATCTAAAAAGCGCGATATAACCGAACTCCACGCGGGCGAAGCCGCGGGCGGAAAGCTAGTCTATATATATAAAAATGAATTGCTGTTCGTTAGTCTCGCTAAAACTCGAGAACGGCTGAACAGATTTATCTTATCTTGGTCTTGAATTATTCGTGGAGGACTAGGGAAGGTTTAAAAGGTGAGAAAAATTCGAATAACTGCCGGGAAAATCCTCAAAACAGCATTTTTCTATTTCCCATACAAACGTTTTCTAAATATAATGGAGAGTCAATTTGTAATTTATTACCGCTGCATAAAGTTCAAATTCGCGTGCGCGTTAGAGGATCTAATATCGCGTTCTGAAACTCAACAAAAGTGAAAGTGAATCGCGAACGCGACAAAATTGCATAGTCTCAAAATACATAAAGTACATAAATAGTGGTCGGCTTCGAGAAACTCAATTTTAGCTAACTTCGGTTGTTAATCTGTCAACCAGGGTAGCACAAAAGTGTAGAAGAAGTCGAAACAATGAAGCTCGGAGTTGCAAGGTACCAGGGTCGCAGAAAAGTGTAGGAGAAGTCGAAACAAGGAAGCCTCATTCATCATCATTATTAATTAATCTAATAGGACCGAGATTCCGCGGCTTCGGCGCGGATCTCAAAAAAAAAAATAAAAAAATCGGAAAATAGTTTTTTTGAACTCAGCGCATCCAGATCTATATGATTATCTATAGTGGTGAGGGTTTTGAGCAACTTCGGGCACATACATACAGACAGACATACAAACATACGCACTTTATAGGGATGGATTACATGAATAAAGTTTCATTTTGCCTACTTTGAGGAGTTGCAAGGTACCAGGGTCGCACAAAAGTGTAGAAGTCGAAACAATGAAGCTCCATTCATCATTAATAATCTAATAAATATTACATGGATGAAGTTCTATTTTGCCTACTTTGAGGAGTTGCAAGGTACCAGGGTCGCACAAAAGTGTAGATAGAAGTCGAAACAATGAAGCTCCATTCATCATTAATAATCTAATAAATATTACATGGATGAAGTTCTATTTTGCCTACTTTGAAGAGTTGCAAGGTACCAGGGTCGCATAAAAGTGTAGAAGTCAAAACAATGAAGCTCATTCATCATTATTATCTATCTATCTGATATTACATGGATGAAGTTTTATTTTGCCTACTTTGAGGAGTTGCAAGGTACCAGGGTCGCACAAAAGTGTAGGAGAAGGCGAAACAATGAAGTTCATTCATACACACAGGAACGACGGGAACGGGGTAAAAAGGATATCCTATGTCCTTCTCCCAGTCCTTAGCTACCTCCCTACCAATTTTCAGCCAAATGGCCAAATGGGTTCAGGCGTTCTTGAGTTATAAATAGTGTAATTAACTCGACTTTCTTTAATATATATAGATTATCCTAATTTAAAAAATAGTAAATAAGACCATGCCATATTGCCTTTAAGGCGGAACTTTATTGATAAAACTTTTATTTTATTTTCCTTTTGGCCAATAATATCATAATGTCCCATCAATGACCTCTGAGTTTGTTCCGGCGTTTCTTCTCAGAGCTAGATGCATTTATGCAAGGTGAAGGAAAACATCAGGAAACGTGGAATTTACGTCTGAAATCGCCAACCCGCATTGAGCAAGCGTGGTGATTACGCTCAACCGATATGATGAGCTTCATTGTTTCGACTTCTCCTACACTTTTGTGTTACCCTAATTTAAAAAGTAAAAATTTGGATTATGTGATATTGCCTTCAAGGCGGAACAAAGTACGCCGGGTCAGCTGCCACTTTCTTTGTAATTTTATAACTCAGGAACGGACTCACCTATCCAAACCAAATTTTTAGGCTTTGTTGTGACTAATTAGTAGATGGTTTGTGTGAAGTTTGAATAAAATCCGCCGAGCGGTTCTTCATTTATCACGTTTTCACAAATGAATTCAATGAACGGTGGTCGTGGATCATCATCTCATCTTCTATATATATAAAATTCAATGCCAATTTCTTTGTATTTTTTTTTAATCCACCAAAACTGTGTAATGGCACCAGATTGACAGTGATAAACTTATTGCGAAATTTAATTGAATCTACGATTTCAACTGGTATATCAAAAGGAGAAGTTTGTATGTTACGGAGTATCCCTATGATCCCAATTGATATGCCATTTGAGTTCAAACGATTACAATATCCTGTGCGTTTATCATTAATGAATGAACTTCATTGTTTCGGCTTCTCCTACATTTTTGTGCTACCCTGGTACCTTGCACCTCCTCAAAGTAGGCAAAATAAAACTTCATGCATGTAATAAATATTAGATTAATAATGATGAATGAGCTTCATTGTTTCAACTTCTCCTACACTTTTGTGCTACCCTGGTACCATACACCGTACATCTTTAAAAAAAAAAGTCTCATCCGTTGATGCATTCGGTTAAAGCAAGAAATCCATACTAATATTATAAATGCGAAAGTAACTCTGTCTGTCTGTCTGTCTATCTGTGTGTCTGTCTGTCTGTCTGTCTGTTACGCTTTCCCGCTTACACCTCTCAACCGATTTTGATGAAATTTGGCACAGACAATCTTTAGACCCTGAGAAAGAACATAGGCTACCTTTTATCCCGGAAAAGTTTGATGTTCCCGAGGGAAATCTAAAAAGCGCGATATAACCGAACTCCACGCGGGCGAAGCCGCGGGTGGAAAGCTAGTTGGAAATAAATTTGAAACCTCCTGTTTTAAATCAAAATAGTAGCGTAGTATCATAAACAAATTGCGACCTTGCCGTCTTTCAAGTTCGCGTGTACAGTGTGTTTCTTAAACATGTCAATTTAAAATTTTTATTGAATTGTTTCTTATTGGAAAAATTTAAAAAAAAAATTGTTTTCGAATGGTAATATTTTTTTTAGCATGTATGTATGCTATACTATTTCGGGTTAAGACGCTGTGGATAGCAAACTTTTAGGTATTTGAGGGGGTGAAGCAGACGAAGTGGGACGCGACTAGCCCCGCCCACTGCGGGGCGCGGGGCGCTCCGCGCGAGTACATCGATGCGTGAGGTGAGGCGTCGTGCATCGAGAAATACGCACGTTCTATTAAATCTATACCAACCATTCTCTATTCCATCTACATTTAGAACCTTAATTTCAGAACCCAATCGCGAGGTACGGTTGGCTCTGTTCGTCACAGTCCCGGTTCGCATTAGACGAGCAGAAGGTTCGAATCCCACATCCGTTCACTTTACCTTGCGATTTTCGAAAATGTATATTTTATACATATTTTCATTTTTTATTATTACTTTTGTTTTCTTTTTTTATTTTTATAATGCGCTTTGTCCGTTCTGCTTAAATTTTTTGTGTTATGTCCTTTTTTCATGAAACTGTTAGAAATATATCATTTCTAGAAATTACTATTTATAAACAGCTGTTTACAGTAACTGTTAAAAAAAAAATGCATTTTCGATATTTAAAAAAATAAAAGATTTTTTCTTCAAAACTGCAACTCTTATCGAAGTCGGGTTTGTACGAGTGCTTAGAATAACACAACACAAAAAGATGGAAATAGATGGAGGCACTTGGAGGAGGCCTATACTGAAAGGGGCCATGAATAATGCAACAAAATGAAATCTAAATTTACTGTTTTGAACTATTATCAAATCAACTGTTATTTTTATTGTTTTTTTTTTTTTTTCCATCTACATTTAGAAGGGTAATTTCACAACCCAACCCCGAAGCATGGTTGGCTCTGTTCGTCACAGTCCCGGTTCGCATTAGACGAGCACCAGGATCGAATCCGACTTTACCTTGCGATTTTCGAAAATGTGTACTTTATACATATTTTCATTTTTTTATTATTTTTTTTGTTTTCTTTTTTATTTTTATAATGCGCTTTGTCCGTTCTGCTTAAATTTTTTGTGTTATGTCCTTTTTTCATGAAACTGTTAGAAATATATTATTTCTAGAAATTACTATTTATAAACAGCTGTTTAGAGTAACTGTTAAAAAAAATGCATTTTCGGATATTTAAAAAAATAAAAGATTTCTTCTTCAAAACTGCAACTCTTATCGAAATCGGGTTTGTACGAGTGAAATAGATAGAGGCACTTGGAGGAGGCCTATACTGAAAGGGGCCATGAATAATGCAACAAAATGAAATCTAAATTTACTGTTTTGAACTATTATCAAATTAACTGTTATTTTTATTGTTTTTCTTTTTTAAATTATATTATGAACTAAGAAATTCATGGTTAAATAAAGGCTTATTATTATTATTTATTATTAATTTCTAGAAATTTGTAGAAAGAAAATTATAACGAATTGATTATAAATATTAGTTTGCATTATAATTGTAACAAAAAGAATATACAGTATGTTAACCAACAGAGGGCGTTCCCGTTAACCCGAAATAGTATAGCATACATACATGCTAAAAAAAATATTTCCATTCGAAAACAATTTTTTTTTAAAATTTTTCCAATAAGAAAAAATTCAATAAAAATTTTAAATTGACATGTAAAAGAAACACACTGTACACGCAAACTTGAAAGACGGCAAGGTCGCAATTTGTTTATGATAATACGCTACTATTTTGATTTAAAACAGGAGGTTTCAAATTTATTTCCAATTAGAATTTTTTTTTATTCGGATTTTTTTATGCTTATTTTTCTATGCTGATATTTTTATTTTAATCTATTAATGATATATATTAACGAGTTTAAGGGAACGCCCTCTGTTATTTAACATACTGTATTTAAAAAGATGGAACAATTACTACAAAAAATACAGAAAATCGGATAAATTAATAATAATTAAAAAAAAAAAAAACAATTGCAAATAAGAAATCCAACAAAAAGCATACAACGTAAGGCTGGGGTTTGAACCCGAACACATACAGGTGAAGAAAAATGTGCCGCGAAAAAGTAAAAAGAATAATTACAGAAAAAAATCAAATAAAATATCGGCAAAAATACAACAATAAATTAAAAAGCATTTATTTCAATTAAAATCTACAAAAAGCATATAATGTAAACCTGGGGTTTGAACCCGGGCAAAAACGAAATATGATTATTCATCAACAAACAGACACGTAAATATAATTATTTTCTGTGCGGGGTAAAGCAAAAAGTGACATAGGTCCGACAAGCATCACGCCTCAGCGGTCACTGTCGCTAAGCATAGAAGTGAAAGAGAAGGCAATGGACGCCGCGATGGAGCGACGTTTCGTTCACGTTATTTATCATTAAATACATTATTTATTTTAGAATATCTTAGTTAAATCGATAAACAAAACAATGGTTTCATTTACTATTATATTTTACATCGCTCTTCTCAATTTTATCAAGATTTGATGATTAATAATACAGTTACAACTGTTATAAATTCAATTTTAGGGGTTACTTTAGGATTTTTTTCTATCGAGAAAATTAATTCAAAACGTGTTTTGAAAACAATGGTTTCCTGATACATATAATCAAGATTAACATATAAATTTTTGGCTGCTCTGAAATGTATACATTTGGCTAAAAAATTGTTTTAAGAAGCCTATTTTTACTGAACACAGCGCCTTAACGGGAACGCCCTCTGTTAGTTAACATACTGTATATTAAATAGCTCCAGTATTGTACAATAAAATTTACCAAGAAATAAAAATCCTCAATTTAGTTTTATTTAAAAAGCGACTTAGACGATTTTCATCACGTTCCATTTTTAAACGAATTCAAAAAAAGGAGGTTATCAATTCGACCCGTATGTACTGTAATATTTTTAACCGACTTCAAAAAAGGAGGTTATCAATTCGACCCGTATGTATGTATTATGTATGTATGTTTTTGGCTTCGTTTATAATTATAATTTTACTTTTGTCATGGCTCTAGAAGTCAGCTAAACAACAGAAACCTCTATAGGGCGGCCTAGCTCCATGAAGAATAGAGGTAAACAAACTCACGTTTTACATATCTCCTGTTATTTAAATGAATAGCGACTTTTACATGCTAGCTATTTATTGACAATTCCTATTGAATCACTAAAATAACATGCATAATAACTTGGTATTTCGAAAAACCATTAAAAAGTCGACATTCATTTTACGTGATAGCCCTACAATAAAAGAAAGATGGATGAAATCCAGGTATTAAACACATTTTGTGGAATTCAACCAATGAATAAAGTTGAGGCATTTATTAATACAATTTTGCATATTTTAATAACTTTCAAATCAACTACATAACACATGCATTGTAATACTTTCAAATATGGACGGACGATATGTATCAAAAAATTTAACCTATTAGGAAATTAGCTTACATGTGTTGCATATTTCATTCAAATCTGTTAAGCGTTCTATGCAAATCATAAATATCTAAACATAAATAAACCGTTTAGGTTAGTAGGAAGTAGGGTTATTACTTTTATGAAAATCATCTATGTAGAAAAGATTGTTAACATCCATTAAGGTAGATAAGTCACTAGCGCATTGAACTTGAAGCGTACAAAAGATTATAATTCTAATCTCTTGCCTTAGTCACTCTCGATACACTCGTAAAACCAAACGACAAACACTAACAGCGCAAATGACAAACACTAGCCATCTATTTCTTCTCTATGCTTTAGATTGCGTCCCATCTCACTCACACTGTACCAACGTGTGAAATGTACACAGAATAAAAAAATTGCATGTGTGTGCTGCTGCTCCGATCGGCACATTTATTTCGGTTAATTTGTATTATATCAATGTTAACATCTGTCTTTTACGCGTAAACTACTCGTTGCCTAGCAGCGGTTTGATTACCTCTATTCTTTATCGAATTTGGCTCAACTATAGGTACCGACTTCTAGAGCCATGACAAAAATTATTTTTTCCTTTTAAGTGTTTTTTTGAAGCCGGGTTCAACTTTTTTGAACCCGGACACTGAAAAGCATGAAAAATATTTTATGCTTTTCAGTGTCTTAGTCGAAATTCGAAAATACCTTTTTATTTTATTTAGTAGTTAATTATATCTGCCGACATTAAAAAAAGTCAAATGTAATGTAATGTGTGATTAAAATTGCATATTAATAAGACAATAGTACATAAGACAGTCCTTCAAAACGCCCGCCCTTTGTCACTTCCTAGTGTTTTCGCTGGGTAGAAAAAGTGGCGGAACAAACTCTTCAGCAGCACAGCTGTCTGTTCATTTAAAAAAAAAAAACACGTAAGTACTATATTCGCAAAATGGGAAACAGCTTGCCACTTAAGATAAAACGCACTATCTACAATTCGTATAGTAATTAACACCAAAAACACACAGAACATTAAATGAAATTATGTATTTACCGTATGGCCAGCTAGCCCCGTCAAAATATCAGCAAAGCAAAAATTTATGAAAAAATCTATCTACCTAATTATTCAGCTCTTGCACTACTCTTGTCTGGTGAAGCCCTACGGAGGACTGGTCTGAGCAGTTGTGTTGCTATGTGTGCCGGGTACGATGTGCCTAATGTTGTTGTGTCGGGAGTTTGGTCGTGGAGGGTCTCCAGATCATCCTCTGGCGCAGCATCGTTGGTCGTGTTGTTGGGTTAAACATTGCATCACCTCGCTCAACTGCCGTATTCCTTCCTATTCACTCAGTTTTTTTGAGTGAATAGGCTTAATAAGCTAGTGCGCTTTACCATCAGCGATTGCATCACTGCTTACCATCAGGCGGGATTGCAGTCAAGCACTAGTTTATAAACAATAAAAAAAAAAAACTAGTTAGTTAGTGTCTAGGAGGTGGATCGTCTCGACATTCACGAGAAGATGAAGTCTGACTCAATGATGAGTGGACGGTTAATAGCACCCACTTAAAGACCATTAAACGTACTATCTCTTCATAGAGCGATGTCCGAGTTCTCTTTTTTTTCTTTAGAGTGAATACTACTTCAACTCTTGATCAATGGCCTCTGTAGATAGATACCATAATTTTGCCAATAACACGTGTAATAAATTATAGAAATTATTTAAAAAAAAATTTTCACAATAATGGCGGATATCGCCAATGATAGTTGAAAAAACGGCCGCATGTGAAGTGCAAAGTCATGATGCGATATTTCAATGTTCTTTATGAATTATTCACTGAATGCACTTTTTACCACATAATCACGCGCTTTTATTTAGAGTAAACGACACTATAAGGTCAACCGGGGCAATTGCGTCTTTGGGGGCAATTGCGTCTAATCAAAATAATTTTAAATCTGTTTGAAAACCTACTCTCCGGCCATCTATACGTTATAGTATTTTATTCAAAGTAAACAAAACAAGATGGCAGGAGAGTGGGTTTTCAAATAGATTTAAGATAACTTCGATTAGACGCAATTGCCCCAAAGACGCAATTGCCCCGGTTGACTATAAATAATTTAAAAGTCCAATGAAAAATGGGCGTGTCATTCATCTTAGCTTTCCCGTCAAAAAACTTCCCGTCGTGCGAGTTCTCAAAAACTCTCAGACACATTTTGACAGAGAACTGACAAAATTGACAGCTGTCACGGGTCATTAAAATATCAACTTCAAATGTAATGATGATGTGTATGGCCTATAATCCAGCGAGCATTGGACTGGAACTTACTAGAATGTTCAGTTATGTAGGTAACACGTAACGATGCAAATTATTATTAAAAAAACCCGTCGTTTTGTGTATGAGTAGCTAAAATTGGTAATACCAGAAATTACCGACTAAAAAAATTGCAATGATCGTTAGTGTTTTGAATCGTTTGCTTTACATAGCTAACAATTCCCTGCCCCTGTTTCCTTGACTAAGATTAAAAGGTAATTTAATTTGCTATGCCAAAACGACCCACTGACCGTGGTGCTAATGTTTTCAAGATCAGATTATCTAATGCTACACAATTTGGTTGTATAGAAGATGTCTTTCGTTATATTAATGTTGTTCGTATGGTCTAGACTTGTGTTCGTATCACAATTTAACTTAATAAAGAGTTTGATGTATCCAATATTTAAATAGAAGAAAGCTGTTGACTTATTATTTGATGTTGAAATTGAGAATTCTTATATGAGTCTGCGGTTCTGTTGTCTTCTTTAAGTCCATAAAACCAATTTCGTTAACTAAACAACATTACAGATCCTGAAATGAAGGGACATACTCTAACCCAGGAGATTTGACGTACACATGGACATCATAATGTATTTGTCATCCCCTGGGTGTTGCATGTGGTCATCTAAAGAATTATAAATGTTCAATCGCACCTAAGTGGCAGCGGGCACATTGCCCGTAGGACCGATGCCCGATGGGGCCAACGGGTTCTCGAGTGGCGACTACGCACCGGAAGACGCAGCGAAAGTAACCCCTGACAAGTAGGACCGACGACCTGGTGAAGGTCGCGAGAAACCGCTGGATGCGGGAGGCGGAAGACCGGTCGTCGTGGAGATCCTTGGGGGAGGCCTATGTCCAGTAGTGGGCGTCTTTCGGCTGAAATTAGGGTTGTAACGGAGCTTCGCCTCCGCTTCCGTTACTGCGGAAGTTCCGCAAGAAATCGTATCTTCGCTTCCGCCTTCGCCTCCGCACAATTTTTTGCGGAGTTATAACGGAGGTTTATTTACGTATTTATAAAATAAATAACGCGCAAGCTGCGACGCTCGACAACCGTCCGACCGCGTTTGAGCGCGAAATGGTCAAGAATCAACTAGTGCGAGGCGGGAATGCGGCAAACACAATTTGTTTCTCTTTAATTTTCATTACAAGAAGGTAATATTTTTTTTACCAAGTATGCTCCTATTAATGTACGTATTTAAAATAAAAATTTTGTTTTAATTAACCAAAAATTTCAATTTTTTCTATATGTACTTTCACCTCCGCCTCCGCCTCCGTTAACCTCCGCATCCGCGGAGGTGAGACTCGTCGCCTCCACATCCGCCTCCGCCTCCGCTAACAAGCCTCCGTTACAACCCTAGCTGAAATGATGATGATGATGAATCGGACCTGGGCGATATTTAAATGAATTTCAGCGTGAAAAGTTACATATACCTACCTACCGTAGCACCTTGACAACGTGTGACTACGCCTTTCCAAACATGAAAATTTATCTCTACATAGTGAATGTCAATTTACAACGAAGGCATCTTAACTATGTCCATTTACTTGCAACTACATTAGCAACTTTGTTCGTTCAGTATTCTAAAAATCTTGATTTATACTTTTTCAGCGTCGTTTTTTGTCGTCGTTGGGTTTTAGTTTTTATACTTTTTATTATTTGTACTATTTTGGAGTTAAAGTATATTTGTGGCGCATAGTATTAACAAAAGTTAAATTGATGAACTAAGAACTAGGTACTTGACATATTACATCTACACGCACATATAACAACATAAGCCCTAAGGCATATAGTGCAGAGGACATTTTTAAGGGAGTTTTAGCCAGTTATCAAACTGTTTCCGCCTTCACAGCGTGGAGTTACTCCCAGCTTATGTCGTTTTCATTAGTGCATTACATATTCTATTAATTTTCACACTGGTCTACATTGCATAAAGCGATTCACAGTTCCCGTGATCCGCGCTTTACTTTTATCGCTCATATTTTACATCATTAAAGCATTCTTGTAATTATGTAGGTACAAGGATAAAGTACTCGTGAAGCTTTTTCACGAGATACCAAACACGGTATATTTATTTTAATTTTATATTAGCATAGAACTTTTTGTCCGCTAGAGGGCGCAATACTAAATTTGGTGACAAGTTTTATAGCTCATGACTAACAGAATATCAAGGCCCTTCTCATGGTACTGCAGTGGTCTTATTCTCATAAGTAGTAAAGAAGCTATGAACGAAAAGATGTGAATTATATGCAACCAGTCCATAAATACAGGTAAAGTCACAAGAAAATACTAGCAATATATATATATTCAAAATGTAGAAGTAAAGCGCTTTCAAATGATACCAAACACGGCATATTTATCTTAACTTTATTTTTTTACTCTGTATGTTTTGTCCGCTAGAGGGCGCTACATTAGATTTAGTGAAATCCCATATAGCCTATAACCAGCGGACAATTAAGACGCTTCTAATGATATGTCATTTGTCGAATTCTGATAAGTAGTTTAGAAGTTACGAGGGAACAGATGAACATACATACATACATACATACATAGCCTGTCAAAATCATAACCCTCCTTTTGCTTTGCCGTAGTCGGGTAAAAAAAGCGTGAGGTGCTTAATATACATAAATTATGGCACAAAGCGCCTCACGCTTTTTTAAAAAATATTTTTACTTTTTAGTTTGATATTCTTTAAAAGCATGATTTTTTAGTTTTTTAAACTATATTTATTTTTTTGTTGGGATGGGAAATCATCAAATGACTTCTCCCGCTCCTTCATTACCCCTCAGATGGAATGCAGCCAGTAAACCGGGCAGAAGTTACTTCCAACGTACAGTGTAGACACCACACTGTAATATAATGTAGCCATTGGTAATGATACCCGTTGGTTATGTCGTAATTACATAAGTTCCGCAGTTATTTAAATTTGTAAAAAGTCGTTAAAGTTTATAGTGTCCAATATATTAATTTGGAAGCGTATGTCATTTACATAACTCTACATGTTTTCCGACTATAACAATCATAGCATCATTATCACGCCTGTAATATCTAATGGGTTCATCATCATCATCAACCTTTTAATCGTCCCACTGCTGGGCACAGGTCTCCTCTCATACAGACAAGGATTGAGCGTAATCACCACGTTTGCTCAATGCGGGTTGGCGATTTCAGACTTAAAGTGCAGGTTTCCTCAAGATGTTTTCCTTCACCTTCAGTCATTGGTATCCAAGATATACTTAGAAAGTACATATAACTTTAGAAAAGTTACATTGGTACTTGCCTGACCTGGAATCGAACCAGCGCTCTCATACTTGAGAGGCTGGTGTTTTAACCACTAGGCCACCACGACATTCTAATGGGTTAAGCAGAATGTATTTACAGTACGCTCACTTTCACAAGTTATGTTTGTGTACTACAGGTACATTTCTCCTTTCAATTCGCCTTTGAAGACTAAAATTTCTTTTTCACAAACACTTATTCAGGCGATTATAGATCATACCCACGCCTGTTATCTGGATGCTACTAGGAATTCGGTCTTGGAAAGTATGACCATGTTTCTCACCTTCGCATGGAACTCAAGTAGATCCCAATCCGCCTTTCGAGGGATACTAGGATTGTATGTCTCCTTTTCAACATCCTACACAACTCGTTTTATCCTTACTACCTACGTGGACGTACGTTTTTGTTACGTGCCGCACCATGTAGATCACATCTTCATAAAACGAGTTATCATTCCTATTCCTTCTCTGTCCATGCTGTAAGATTGTGGAACTCACGTTCGCTTAGTATTCGTGGTTTAAACACTAATTCTCTATTTATACGGCGCTTAAAAGAGCTTTCAGAGATCCTTTCTTCTCTACTGTGAGAATTTGTTTATTTTATACATATTTATACATTTTTGTATTTATTTAAGTATACATATGTCATTATTTTTGGATTATATGTGTAGGTATATTTATTACTAGCTGCGCCTCGCGGTTTCACCCGCGTAGGTATCGATATATTTTTTTTTTTTATATGCTACGCTCCTATTAGTCGCAGCGTGATGTTACATAGCCTAAAGTCTTCCTGGATTAATAGACTATCCAGCGCAAAAAGAATTTTTCAAATCGGAACAGTAGTTCCTGAGATTAGCAGTGGGGTCATTATAGACTGATTATGCTTTATCCGATCCGAGTATCGAACCCACAATCTAATGGTCAGCAATGGCGCTTGCAATCACTAAAGCTTTACCACAATTAAATAACTCTAATATTGATGATTGCGCTTATCGTACACTCAATTAAGGTGATTTCAGAGTGACTCACTCTTCTGAAAAAGTTACAAAAATGTTCGAAGATGTAGTATAAAACTAAACTTTATTCCTATAGGAACTAAAGTTATTTTTTCCGAATATGTCATCTTGTTCGAATATGTCACAAATGCAGATTTGATGAGGATATCATTACACCACGTATTTCACAACTTTATGTATTATCATTATAAACATTATTCATTATAACATTATAATAAACTACCGTAGCGAATTAATATGAAGAGGTTAATTTTAATTTTGTTTAAAAATCATGATAAATTGATTTAAGATACTGTCACGCTGATGTAGTGGTTATAAACGTTGCTGAGCATGTGGATCTAGGTATGATGATCAGAATAGCCAAAGTGTTCTCTGTAAGTTTAGCCCATAACATTAGCTTGGCATGGAAAACATGAAGTAGCTTTTCCAAAGTTATATGTACTTTCTAAGTATATCTTGGACACCAATGACTGATTACAAAATGAAGGAAACCATCTTGAGGAAACCTGGACTTTAAGTTTGAAATCGCCAACCCGCATTGAGCAAGCCTGGTTATTACGCTCAATTCTTCTCTGTATGAGAGGAGACCTGTGCCCAGCAGTGGGACGATAAAAGGTTGATGATGAACCTGTAACTTCTATTTCCAGCTGGGGGTGAGGCAAATATAATATTATTATGGACATAAAGCGTTAAGGTTGAGTTGGAATATTTGATAGTTTTGAGTAGCTTGATTCGCTGCTGTCATTCGTGCATGTATAAGGCAACAGCCAAGTGCGAGTCGAACTGGCGCGGGAAGTGTTCCGTACACCGGTATCTGTACAGACGACAGCACATCAAGGTACTTACAATCTGTCAGATTTCCTTATTTTGACCTGCTGTCGTCCGTACATAATACAGTTAATATAAAAAACACCTTGTTGTGTTCTACCCATTACTATACTTGAATAGATGTGCAACAATTATTCATATAAAATACATTATGTATATTTGATTTTTTGTCAGCATTTTTGAATATTCTAATCTTGAATAATAATTTAAGATTAGAAGAGATTAGGATGACAAGCAAAAAATTAAGATGTGAAACACGTAATATATTTTATTTGAGTAACGGTTGAACAGACGAGATAATCTGAAGTTTGAGTTTAATCCTCTCGTAACCAGATTGCTTAACATATTGGAGCCGAATCACTTGTTCACAAACTACACTGCATCAGCCTATAGATGTCCACTGCTGGACAAAGGCCTCCCCCAAGGCTTACATTGCGGGGGTTTGCCATAATCCCCACGCTTGGCAGGCGGGTTGGTGATCGCAGTGAAATGATATTACACAGGAGAAGCGCTGCTGCCCGCTTCCCTGGTGAGTTCCCTTAGTCGCCTCTTACGAAACCCACGGGAGGATATGGGTTGGTACTATTCTAAACCCGGTACCACACGGGACCAAACTACACTAAAATTGTTCAATTCATTCTTTAACAACACTAGAAATATGCACAAGAGACATATTAATAAAAAATATAGATTCGAACAAGAGTCTGAAATTAACAAGAGTCTGAACCATAGACAAGTATTGACAGGTGATTTGAATGGACTTTTATTAAAACAGTTAATTAAAATTTCAAGGAGGTAGGTTAAGCCGTACGGAGGACGGGTCAGTTGTGTTGCGATGTGTGCCGGGTATATACGATGTGCCAAATGTTGTTGTGTCGGGGGTTTGGTTGTGAAGGGACTCCAGATCAATCTCCCTTTGGCGCAACATCGTTGGTCGTGTTGTTGGGTTTAACATTGCATCGCCTCGCTCAACTGCCGTGTTCCTTCCTATTCACTCAGCTTTTTTGAGTGAATAGGCTCTTAATAAACTAGCGCGCTTTACCATCAACGATTGCATCACTGCTTGTCATCAGGCGGGATTGCAGTCAAGCACTAGTTTATAATTATTAAAAAAAAAACTACAATCCACTTCGTTAGCATAAGGACAGTACCGATACCTACAAATCTTAATTTCCAGTCAAATTAGTCCGCGCCTGACGTATTTTTAGTACCTAGCCATGGTTTTAGTCACGTCTAACCTGGCTATGGAGTATTTAAATATGACAGTTTTCTTTTTTGACTAGCACATTAAATGTCGTAGAACTGTCAAAATAAAACTCATTCCTATTGACATGTAATTGTGGCTAATTACTTACTTACTTACTCATTCCTACTGTTACGTAATCACCCCGCTGTATCGTGGATTTCGAAGAGAGCTTCACAATATCCCCGAGAAAATCTTTACACCCCATAACACCTTGCCAAACCAGGGATTTGAACCCAAGGACGGTTGTTCCACAAACAAACAACCAATTGTATTAAGAGGTACCAGGAGTATTATTCGAAGGGGATACACGTCTCACGCCACTAGCCACCGCAGGAGACGCCCTGGTCAGGAGAAGACATTGAACTCCCAGCCACCGCAGGCGCGGGCCTGCGGGTGTCGAGCAGTGGGCAGCTTGCCGCCCGGTAAGAAACAGGCCCGAGTCGCGGCGCGTTGTGTTTCATGTGCGCCTCAAAGAGATGTCAGCACATCGTGACGGGGTCCACGAAGACCGATGCTTGGGTTGGTTAAAAAAGAAACTGTAGCCCTGGCGCACAGGCAAGTGAAGGCCTTTCCTTTCCTTTCCATGCCTTTCCGCTCCGCCCAGAGCGGGAGAGGTCATTTGATGATTTCCCATCTCAAAAAAAGGCGAGCACTACTTTTAAAGGCTAGGCGGTTGTCTCAGCGGCTAATTTAACCAGCTGACTGCGACATATACAGAAGCTATTTATATCGAAGCGTCGCGTCGACAAGTTTCTTAAAGAAACTAACAATGGAGATGTTGACAACATTTTTTATTATTTATTTACTAGAATATTATATAAATAGACGCATTTTCATGTAGCTATGTTGATGACTTCTGTGTTTCCAGTCAATGCTTCGCTATAATTGAGGCTTCAATTAGTGTGTGCGTAAATGTTTCATCATCACCATCAACCTTTTATCGTCCCACTGCTGGGCACAGGTCTCCTCTCATACAGAGAAGGATTGAGCGTAATCACCACGCTTGCTCAATGCGGGTTGACGATTTCAGACTTATAAAGTCCAGGTTTCCTCAAGATGTTTTCCTGCACCTTCAGTCATTGGTACCCAAGATATACTTAGAAAGTACATATAACTTTAGAAAAGTTACATTGGTACTTGCCTGACCTGGAATCGAACCCGCGCACTCATACTTGAGAGGCTGATGTTTTCACCACTCGGCCACCACGACTACATACACATACAGTAAATGTTTATTGGAATAGAAAAATAAGGATGCACTGATCTTAGTTGGTTTTAGTTCATAAGCAAGGCAATCGGCGCCATTATGAATTGTTTCATAAAAATAAGGATGCACTGATCTTAGTTTGTTTTAGATCATAAGCAAGGCAAACGGCGCCATTGTGAATTGTTTCATAAAAATAAGGATGCACTGATCTTAGTTGGTTTTAGTTCATAAGCAAGGCAATCGGCGCCATTATGAATTGTTTCATAAAAATAAGGATGCACTGATCTTAGTTTGTTTTAGTTCATAAGCAAGGCAATCGGCGCCATTATGAATTGTTTCATAAAAATAAGGATGCACTGATCTTAGTTTGTTTTAGTTCATAAGCAAGGCAATCGGCGCCATTATGAATTGTTTCATAAAAATAAGGATGCACTGATCTTAGTTTGTTTTAGATCATAAGCAAGGCAAACGGCGCCATTGTGAATTGTTTCATAAAAATAAGGATGCACTGATCTTAGTTGGTTTTAGTTCATAAGCAAGGCAATCGGCGCCATTGTGAATTGTTTCATAAAAATAAGGATGCACTGATCTTAGTTTGTTTTAGTTCATAAGCAAGGCAAACGGCGCCATTGTGAATTGTTTCATAAAAATAAGGATGCACTGATCTTAGTTTGTTTTAGTTCATAAGCAAGGCAATCGGCGCCATTATGAATTGTTTCATAAAAATCTTTACAGCAATGGATAGATTTCTATTCCATCATCATCTCAGCGTTAATCCCAGTCTTGAAGTCTGAGGTCCGCTTTACCAGTCTAACTGCTGATTTTGGCTAAACTTCCATATTTTCCGTGAAGCGACTACCGTCTGATCTCCACAACCCGAAGGCGATATCGAAGCATTTCAGTTACACCAATTGTAGGACATTTTTAAGGGCGCAACAACCCGTAACGACTGCCACTAAATGTTCGTATGGCAACCGGGACCACCGGCTTAACGTGCTTTCCGAGGCAAATCACGACCAGAGCAGTGCAAATATTCATATTCACGCATACAAATGTGCGGGGATCGAACTCGCGCCTCCTTGCGCAGCGGCCGCGGCGCTACCGCTACGCCACGGAGGCTGTCTAAGAAAACTAGCAGGCACAAAACATAGTAAACCATAGTAACATAGTAAACATTACTAAGTAGCTTTTTATTACACACAAAAATCATTGCAATGAGAAGGACAAATTCCTTTCTTTCTTTCCTAGAGCTATGTGTACCTGTCTGAGTGACAGATCATTTCACAACTCCCGCTAAGAGTCAGACCGGTTCTGGTCAGACTTGTGAACTAAAATATTAGTAATCATCGCGTAGGACAGTGGATCTCAATCAAAAATCAGAATAAAAACATTTTGTTGCACATAAGCCTAGATGGGCATTTATGAAACGTCAGAAACTAGCAATCATACTAACTATTAATCAACAAGTTGGTATGGCTTTTACTAGCTGATGCTGATCGGTGCCCTAAATAGTACTTATAATGAGGGATAATCTTTCTGCCGAGCCTTTTCCTAACTATATTCAAGTCAGCCTCCAGTTTAACCGGATGCAGCTGAATCATCATCATCATCATCAACCTTTTCTTTTTATCGTTCCACTGCTGGGCACAGGTCTCCTCTCATACAGAGAAGGATTGAGCGTAATCACCACGCTTGCTCAACGCGGGTTGGCGATTTCAGACTTAAAGTGCAAGTTTCCTCAAGATATTTCCCTTCACCTTCAGTCATTGGTGTCCAAGATATACTTAGAAAGTACATATAACTTTAGAAAAGTTACATTGGTACTTGCCTGACGTGGAATCGAGCCCGCGCCCTCATACTTGAGAGGCTGGTGTTTTAACCACTAGGCCACCATGACTTCACTGGGGTAGCATGCAGCTGAATATCAGTTTCGTTTTCTGGCGATGATGTGTTATGATACCTCTTGGTGGGACTGGTTTTCAGCCTTTCGGGCTTCTGATAACCTATAACGATTGACCAGCGACTTAACGTGATTTCCGTGGCACGGATAGTTTTTCTATATAAAAATGGTCACCCATCCACAGTCCAACCGTAGCAATCGTTGCTTAACCTGATCGATGGACCCGTGCGTCTGCTGTTACTTATCCAGAAGCCCCTCAATATATTCATTGTGACTCAAGGACCACCCCTGCGTGTCACTTAAGTAAGGATCTTCTTTCTTCTTCAGCCTATAGATGTCCACTGCTGGACAAAGGCCTCCCCCAAGACTTTCTACGATGACCGTTCTTGTGCTGCCCGCATCGATCGGCTTCCTGCGACCTTCACCAGGTCATCGATCCACCTTGTTGGGGCCCTCCCTACGCTGCGTCTTCCAATACGTGGCCGTCACTCCAGAACCTTACTGCTCCATAGGCCATCGGTTCTACGAGCAATGTGCCCTGCCCACTACCACTTAATTTTAGCGACTCGAAGAGCTATATCAGTGAATTTGGTTCTTTTGCGGATCTCCTCATTTCTAATTCGATCACGCAGAGAAACTCCGAGTATAGCTCATTCCATTGCCCTTTGTGCGACTTTGTGCCTTCTTATGAAGCCCATTGTAAGCGACCACGTTTCAGTTCCGTAAGTCATCACTGGCAACACACACTAGTCAAAGACTTTAGTCTTGAGACACTGTGGTATTTTGCATGACGAGAATATGTTTCGTAGCTTCCCGAACGCTGCCCAGCGGAGCTGAATTCGACGAGACACCTCTTTCTCGAAGTTGGACCTACCTAGTTGGACTGTTTGTCGCAGGTATATATATGTATACTAAGTAAGTATACCTCTCAAATTCTCCCCTTTGGCTTAATGCACCTGCGTAGCTTTTGCAAAAGTTTGACCACCTTAGTCAGTAAGTAAGGTATCAGAATATGTGTTGTATGAGATTATTATGTGGCACGCATTACGTAATTACTAGTGTTGTGCCCTCATAACCACACGTGTGTGCCGCGCTTAATGTATCTAGACCTCATTAATATAGGGCTGTACTTGTCGGATAAGTTGTCGATAACTTTTCTAAAGAGTGGAGAGTGTTTTCTAGAGAGTGCCTCGGTGGTAGGCCGTAACATTGGCTGCCGGCAGAAGTTACCACCCACCAGACAGTCTTGCCGCCAAGCGATTCGTCGTGTTCCGGCAAGATGTCTGGTGAAGCCGTACGGAGGACGGGTCTGAGCAGTTGTGTTGCGATATGTGCCGGCTACGATGCGCCAAATGTTGTTATGTCGGGAGTTTGGTCGTGGAGGGTCTCCAGATCAATCACCGTCTGGCGCAGCATCATTGGTCGTGTTGTTGGGTTTAACATTGCATCACCTCGCTCAACTGCCGTCTTCCTTCCTATTCACTCAGTTTTTTTGAGTGAATAGGCTCTTAATAAACTAGCGCGCTTTACTATTAACGATTGCATCACTGCTAACCATCAGGCGGAATTGTAGTCAAGCACTAGTTTATAATTATAAAAAAGAGGGACATTACTTACAGTTACTGACGATGCCCACTTCGAAACATGGCGTGGGTACATAGCCTCACTTGTTTAACTTGACAGCAGGGAATATTTATAGATACTAGATAGATACCTACATTTTTTTCTAAAAGTAAGTGGTACAGACCAAAAAACAATAAGCTCCTATAATCTGTCAAATTTCTAAAGCATTTATAGATTCAAAGGTGATTGGGGAAATTGAGACGTCTAGACTTCCAACCAATCCGTCTATCTTTATGTCGATTAAATATTAATTTATCTGTATTTTGGTATACAGATCTTCATCTCAGCACATCCCTAGAAACCAGTTCGCTAAACATTAGCATACAATGGTGTTCACAGCGTTATTTATTTAGTTCTGTCTCGAACTAGTCACATCCACAACAAGCTAAGATTAATTCGTTTATAGCAACTTATTTTTGGAGGAACTCTTATCTGACGTCTTGTTGTAATAAATTATCTTTTAATTAAATGGCCACGGGTGTCATTAAGTTAATTTTTATTATGTATTGTGTTTCTTTTTGTGTAGGTTGTTTTGTTTTAATATCCGTCTTCATTTACTTTATTTATTTATTTATTCTTTCGCACACATGACATGTACAGAGGCGGACTTAATGCCTTAGGCATTCTCTACCAGTCAACCCCAGGTGGTGAAGAGACAAGATGGTAGGTGCTATAGCTTGAAAGAAAATAGTAAAGGAAAAAAGAAAGCCCCTATAATTATTAAAAAAGACTTAAATAAGCTAAAGATTCATACTATTACCAAAATACAGTATGTTAAATAACAGAGGGCGTTCCCTTAAACTCGTTAATATATATCATTAATAGATTAAAATAAAAATATCAGCATAGAAAAATAAGCATAAAAAAAATCCGAATAAAAAAAATTCTAATTGGAAATAAATTTGAAACCTCCTGTTTTAAATCAAAATAGTAGCGTAGTATCATAAACAAATTGCGACCTTACCGTCTTTCAAGTTCGCGTGTACAGTGTGTTTCTTTTACATGTCAATTTAAAATTTTTATTGAATATTTTCTTATTGGAAAAATTTAAAAAAAATTTTGTTTTCGAATGGAAATATTTTTTTTGGCATGTATGTATGCTATACTATTTCGGGTTAACGGGAACGCCCTCTGTTAGTTAACATACTGTATATACTTATAATATATACATAAAAAAACTAAAATTTGGGAGAGGCGTGTAGCAATAACTCTACGCTAGTTGTTGCGGAAATAACTCTGCAATTTCCGCTTAAATGCAAACCGACTTCATCTTCTTCTTCTCAGCCTATAGAGGCCACTCCTGGACAGAGGCCTGTCCCAAGGCTTTCATTCCATTGGGGGGCATTGCCATAATTCACGCTTAGCAGGCGGGTTGGGACTCGCAGTAATTTGATATTCCACAGGAGAAGCGCTGCTGCCCGCGTCCCTGGTGAGAGTTCTCTTAGTCGCCTCTTACGACACCCACGGGAGGATATGGGTTGGGACTATTCTAAGCCCAGAAGTTCCATAAAATTAAAATTGTTAGAGTCAGAAATTAGGTGGTTATATTATATAATATGTATATACCAGTGGCGAAGGGTGAAATTTTGACAAAGGGAAGCCGGTCCAAAAAAATAAACACTTAAACACTACTGCAGGATATCTTGGAGGAGGTCTTCAGATAAGAATAATATTAAAAGCCCCACCTTCACCTTACAAAAAAGGACTGATGATTTGATAACAGTGTCTTTCAAGTATGATAAAAGCGGCTTTGAGAAAAGCCTTTTTCGACGTGCATCTCCATACCACACATGCATGCTTGTTAGTAATTACTAAGTTAAGTACCTATTGTTACGGAATAAGAGTCAAGAAAAAATAAAATAAAAAATTACAAAAATAATAAAGTGTTAAAAACCGAACCACACAAACACCGATCCAAAACCAACAAAAATATTAAGCAAAAATAAAGCAAATTATACACAATCACAAAGTTATTTATATTGTAATGCAATGCGTCTGTTTTTTTTTAACAAAATGAGCTAAAATGTTGTTATAAAAATTCCGATTACTTTTCATTTTATTAAGCAAATTTTTTTCAATTGACATGATAGCCAAATCGGACAATCTCTGCTCTTTTTGGCAGTTTCGCACATACGTGTGAATGCGTTTTAAAGCAGAAAATGACCGCTCAGTTGAAGCTGCTGAAATGGGGAGGGTCAGAATTAAACTGCAAAGAGTCGAAACTTGAGAAAATGCGTCTTTCAAAGATGTATTCTGGAGCTGTAAAAAAAGCTCATAGGTGTCCAATTTATTTAACGACGCTGACGTAAATAAGACTTTAAGTTCATTTTTCAACGCGGTAAAATAAAAAATTCCCGGAAAGTTCGCTGTCAAAGAGGAAATTTTTTCAGTTGGAAATGATTGGTTGTATTGAAGATACTTTGATTTATTAAGTAAATCAATAAATACAAGCTGGGAAAAAGATCGGTACCTTTGAGTAATTTGAGCTTTGACTTTATCTATAATCGAGGAAAAAATACGCTTGTACGCCGTTTTGGGATCCGTGTCAGTACTTATTCGGCGCCGTCGCCGCGGCGGCTCACAGATTTGTTCAATGCTGTGGAAAATGGTATCAAACGAATTAATAAACTCTTCCGAAATCCACCGTTCAAAAGAATCGATTTCGCGCTTTGCCACTTCAATGTCTACTTGCTTACTTTGAAGCAAAGCAAAAAGAACGTCTGTCTTTTCGAAAATGTCTGAGAAAACACGCAATAAGAAGCAAAATTGCATGTCTTCCAGTTTATGTAACAAGCACTCGGACATTGAAATTGATTCGCTGTCCCATGATTCCAGTGAATCTAAAATACAATTCAAAGTTTCGATCATGTCGGTTCTGCAGTTGAAAATTACGTTAATTATGCGCGAGTGATAATGCCATCGCGTTTCTGCTACCCCCGGCATACGACGATGAGCAGCTTCTTTCAGAAGATTCGATCTTTTAGAAGATTTATTAAAGAAGCGTACGATACTGTTAATATGGCCAAAAAAAGCTTTTAATTCGGGTACGAATTCAAGAGACCGACTCAAGACTAAGTTTAAAATGTGAGCATAGCATGGAATTTATTCCATGCTATGCTCACACACACAGCACATGCAGTTCGTGAAATCTGTCCCATGACGATGTTTACATCGTCATGGGACAGATTTCACGAACTTTAGTTTGTACACTACCGTGCTCTCCAGACATAACTGCCGCACCATCGTAAGACTGTCCAATTAATTTATCTTTACAACGAAAGTCATCGAGAATACCGAGTAACATGGTGGTCAAAATGTCGGCATTTCGACCACCACTTACGTCATAGAAGCCCAGAAAACGCTCTTCAATTCCACTGCTGGACAAGTACCGCAATATAACAGTCAACTGTTCCCTGTGAGTGACGTCCGGCGTTTCGTCGATCATAACCGATACAAATGAAGCTGAATTTATTTCCGACTTTATCTCGTCACGCATAGAAGACGCGATACAATGAATTAAGTCATTTTGGATGTCACTTGAAAGTCCTGAAAATACAGAATTTTGGGTCGAGGAACATTGCTCCAAATGAGAATCAAGGACTGTATCGTACTTGCACAAATAATTTAACGTTTCAATGTAATTTCCGCGATTGTCCGAATCTGCTCTTTCATTGTGACCGCGAAATGGTAATTCTTGCTTCCCCAAAAGAATGACCGTGTCAATAAAACGTTTCATTAACTCGCGATTACGGTCAACTTTTCTGTTATGTACATCAAAAGCGTTGGAAAAAATGACTCGATTCTGCCAGTATTTCCAAATTCGTGAAGCAACAAGCAGCTGCGGATGTGTTTTTCAGTCTGAATGTGTTTTTTTTGGCTGAGTTAGACAAATTATTAATATCCGTAAAACCCGTACTGCTCCAAACAGATTTCGAATCAGAAAATAACAAACACGGAAAACAAAACATTTTGTTCAATTTGCAACTGCCTGTCATCCATGTATATTTATCATATAACGACGCGTGAAAATGTTTAAAAAATCCATCTCGCCTTTTGCAATCAATAATCATGTGTGGGAGTGCTCTACCTAACTGAATAACATGCTTCTTGTATGTATAACTTAGTTTTGAAAATGAAGTTTCTTTTGTAAGCAGGTAGTCTGTTGAGCAGCACTCTATATGAATTAAAGCCATCATAACAAACAAAATCCACAGTATTTAACCAAATCTGCGATTAAATTACCTTACAGAATCAGTCACAGTTTAAATAACACAAATATTAAAATATAACAAACGAAAATATCACGCACCAGTGATATAGGAGCACATGTCACATACTAACAATAATTTATTTTCAACCAAAGGAAATGGAACACGAAAATATGCGAAAATAAAAAGAATATGACTTGCGAAGGATTTCATTATAACGCTAATTCTTTTTAATTTTGTCGTGTTTCTCTAGTGGCGTGGTTTCTTTCTCTCTTTCTAATAGAGGAGAGGAGAGAACTGCAAGCCGTTTGACATTAGCCTATCTTTTCTCAAGTTTTACGGACGGTTAGCGAGCATTAGAAAGAGATGGTCTGACACGCTCTGTCTCTTTTCGCCTCATAGTAAAACGTTGGCAGAGATAAGCTGTAATTCGTCGAGTTGCCTTCAATGTAATGTAGGTACGAAAAATTGAAGCGCTGATTAATTTACGACTATAAAATGAAATGTGATACTTAGGGTATTGCTAAGAATTACTATTGCTATTGTAAATCGCGCAGGCATTTGATTAATAATACTTTGTTAATGAAATAGAATGTAAATACTTTTGTATGAATATGGAACTGATTTTTGAAAGGTAACCCGGTGGGAATCGGCTTGTATGGACTCTTCGCCACTGGTATATACCACCATCTGCCTAGCCTTCTCCCTATGTTAGTGTTAGCTTCCAGTCTAACCGGAAGCAGTGTATAGCAGAATTTTACATGGAGCGACTGTCTACATTAACTATCTGACTTCCATAACCTAGTTGTTCGTTAATACGATACCCCTTGGTAAGACTTGATGTCAGATTCTTGGTCTTCTGACGTCTGACGACCAGTGCCGACTGTTAGATCTAAGAAAGCTTTAGTTTATTAATAATAATAGCAAAATACACAATGAAAAATAAAATATGTTTGTTATATCCTTCCTATTCACTAAGTTTTTAAGTGAATGGGATTAATAAACTAGCGCGCTTTACCATCAACGATTGCATCACTGCTTACCATCAGGCGGGATTGCAGTCAAGCGTTAGTTTACAATTATTAAAAAAATATATATTAAAAGTACTTACATTCTTGTAAAGAAAAATAAATTAATTATCTATTAAAACTACTAACTACTAAAACGTGGCGTCCAAAATGTATTCGCACCGCTGTCAACTGGGGCCATTACCCCAAAAGACTGTATGTGGTAATCATGCGCCATCACGAAAATTAAATTATTAACTTATATCTTGAATCTCTTTGTGTGCCATAAAACTAATAAAAGCTATTGTAATGTTCACAGCCGCCCTTGAACTGAGGCTCAGCTGAACGTGATCGTCCCTTCTTGAATTGAGGTGCATCTGTCACGCATTGTGTTCGCAAGATCATCGCTATGTATTGTTAGATTAAGATGATCAAATTTTATTTATATTTTAAACTAGCTTTCCGCCCGCGGCTTCGCCCGCATGGAGTTCCGCATGGTTATATCGCGCTTTTTAGATTTCCCTCGGGAATATCAAATTTTTCCGGGATAAAAGGTAGCCTATGTTCTTTCTCAGGGTCTAAAGATTGTCTATGCCAAATTTCATCGAAATCGGTTGAGAGGTTTAAGCGGGAAAGCGTAACAGACAGACAGACAGACAGACAGAGTTACTTTCGCATTTATAATATTAGTATGGATTGACCTTATTTTAAGTTGTAAATATCAACTTTATATTAATGGTAATTAGGTAAGTTCCATATGGAACTGAGACGCCTTAGGTATAAGAAAGCTCAAGGTCATTCAAAGGGCAATGGAGACTATGCTTGGGATTTCACTGCGTGATCAAATCAGGAATGAGGAGATCCGCAGAAGAACGAGAGTAACCGACATAGCCCGAAGAATATGCTACACTTAAGTGGCAGTGGGCCGGGCACATTGCCCATAGGACCGATGCCCGACGGGGCCAACGTGTTCTCGAGTGTCGACCACGACGACCACGACAAGGTGGACTGACAACCTGGTGAAGGTCGTGGGAAACTGGATGGGGGAGGCCCAGGACCGGTCGTCGTGGGGATCCTTGGGAGAGGCCTATGTCCAGCAGTGGACGTCTTTCGGCTGAAAAGTTTAATGATGATAGGTAAGTTGATTTGAGAATGATACGCACTACTGAAAAAGGTATAAAAATGTTTGCCGAAGTGTAAACCGAAGTAAAATGGCGTAAAAGGTTGTATGTAGCCCTTTAGTCTAAATATGAAGAACACGACGGGTCTTCGGGGCTTCTACGAGAGGTCTACGAAGATGCTCGAATGGTTTAAGATGGTCTACGATGACTCTACGTTGAGGTTGCGAAGGATCTACGAGGCGTTTAAGAGTGTTATACGAGAGGTCAACAATAGTTATACGTGTACTGTATTCTTTTAAACTTGTTCCTTCGCCTTTGTGTCAGTGTTCTACATCGAACTGTGAATTTGAACAGTCGGCACATCACATCTTGTGGGAGTGTATTCTTTAGCAGAATGAACGCAACATTATGTTGGATAGTGTACAAGTTACATCCGAAGTCGTTTATTATACGGACCTTGTAGAAATACCTATTGTTGGAATCAATTGTAACAGCTCATACCTACTTAGGACACATTAACTTAATCAAATTTTATTCCGTGGTGCTTGGCAATCTGGGCTTCTCCCAGTTGCAATAATGTCCCTTTGTGGCCTAGTTCTGTTCTGTCTCCTGCTTGTTATGGAGGGAAGTGGAAAAAATATCTTTTTTCTTACTGCTTCGCTATTCTTTTCTGATTAATTTCGTTGTAGGACCCAAGACAGTTGAATCGTTTCTCCGGGACTCGTCGAGGTTCATTGCTCGGCGTGTTTCTGGCGGTCTCCACTGTTGATTCTGACTTTCAGGAGTTCCAGTGGGTGGGATAATGTGTGGCGATTTTGTCCCATTTAAAAAAAAAAAATAGGCATACGAGGCTTTTACAATGGGCTTACGAAGTAAATTCGAGGGCCCTACGTGGGTACTACGAGACTTCTACAAGGTCACCAATTTTAAGAGTTGTCCATGATCAATGTGTGGAGGTCAAATGGTTATACAAGCAGAACCAATGGTATTACGAGGATTCTGCGAGGGGCATACAAGGGGCTTACAGCCACGTGATTTCTATGAAGACCCGAGTGTATGAGATATCTACCCGGTGACTACGCTGTTCATAAATCTAAGTAACAAGTATTGCGATGACAAACACCCATGGCAAAAAATTATATTATCAACTACTTAGATCAAAAAGCCTTCATTCAATACTACTATTTTGCAACATCGCAAACTCATACATTAACATCAATGTCATAGGTCCTATAGAGATTGAGCCTTAAGCTCTATAAAAAACCCGCCGCTAGTCACGGCCAGACACTAGTCTATGAAACCAGTCGTGTACTGGTACTACAATTATATTGACATGTGGTCACACTTTACCTATAGATGTATGTCTATTGTGTGTCTGTCACATGTTGTGCAATAAAGGTGTGGGTTCATTTTAGGCGTGATGAGAGTATTTTGAGTTTATTTGGTAACAGTTTTTTTTCTAAATTTTAGTTTCTCAAGCTACAAAGTCGAAGTGGTAACCTTGACTTAAAAGTTGTAGGTCGTAGGTTCGCACCCAGATAGGTGTTTAATTTTTTGTAATTTATTGCATCAGCGTCTTTTACAAAACTATGAAAAAAATACATCGCGGGGAAGCCGGTATATCGTAGAACTAAAACATTTTTCATGACCGCAATCCCGTCTGATGGTAAACAGTGATGCAGTCGTTGATGGTAATGAGCGCTAGTTTATTAAGAGCCTATTCACTCTAGCCTTGATGACACTCAAATTGTAGTCCGACGGAAATACAGCCGCTGGCAAATTGTTCCTATCCCTCGATGTACGCGGTATAAAAGAGGAGGCGTAACGCTTCGTCCGGATCGTAGTGGTGTTACCAACGTAAGGGTGGAAACTCGCCGTACTACGGGTCGACCGATGGTGGAACGGAGATGGGGGAATTAAATCATGCAATTCCTTCAAAACATCGACAAGCTGGCTACCCTATGCCTGTGCTCTAGGCCTTGTCGACAGTTTTTAACTTCGAAGAAATGTGACTATACCAACCTGCACTGGGCCCGCTTGACACCCTGCCTCGTGGGAATATCAGACGATTATTTTAGGTAGTAAGACTTCCTACCGACGGCTCTTACCACCTAAAACCACCGTAGTATTGCAACACTACCTTTGTCCGGGTGTGCGAGACTCGCTTAAATATTCACAGTTCCCAGATCTAGAATGCACCCTAAGCATATAGACATATCGTATGAGATCCAGTAGCCGGAGTTTCCTTTTGATTGATGAGGATCAGGGGTCTTGCTTTATGGAAAAACTCTATCTAGCCATTTGACTTGACAGACATACAGTTTGGAGGTCAAGTTGTTTGTATTATTATTACAAATGTCGGGTCACCAAAGGAGATGGGTCACCCGGGCCGTCCGATATAGTTGAAATTTTGTAAGGAACCGATGTGTGTTTACAAATAAGTTTTAATTACTATAGGAACACAAACAGTTCATTTATCATCATATTGTATAATTATTTCTAGAGATGTGCCGACTATTACTTTGGCCGACTAGTTGGCTAGTCGGCCTCTTTACAGTCGTAGTAAAGAGATTTTGCTATTTTTTATTATTAAAACTAGCTTTCCGCCCGCGGCTTCGCCCGCGTGGAGTTCGGTTATATCGCGCTTTTTAGATTTCCCTCGGGAACATCAATTTTTTCCGGGATAAAAGGTAGCCTATGTTATTTCTCAGGGTCTAAAGATTGTCTGTGCCAAATTTCATCAATCTCGGTTGAGTGGTTTAAGCGGGAAAGCGTAACAGACAGACAGACAGACAGACAGACAGACAGACAGACAGACAGACCGACAGACAGACAGACAGACAGAGTTACTTTCGCATTTATAATATTAGTATGGATATGACACTTTGATTTGGGTTGTGTCCGGTTTATCGTATAAGTTCCTATGTTTCTTTTTTATTTTCTTGAAACAGTTCGTGATTAAAACATTCAATGTTTATTTTTTAATGTGTTGGTAA
This sequence comes from Sesamia nonagrioides, assembly GCA_017933935.1. Classification (NCBI taxonomy): domain Eukaryota; kingdom Metazoa; phylum Arthropoda; class Insecta; order Lepidoptera; family Noctuidae; genus Sesamia; species Sesamia nonagrioides. The sequence continues at coordinate 97,440 of JADWQK010000710.1, read as the reverse complement.
TTAAAAAATACCTGCTTTTTTATTTGATTACCAATTAATTAATGTTTTTTAAAGTTAAGAAGATATTATTTTGTTTGTTAATTAATACCAATTTTAAGAAGGTACCAATATTGTGTTTTTTTATGTTATAGATATGTATGGCTTCTTTTTAAGTCCATATTTTTTAGAAAATTTTTATTTTAAGAAAAGACTGGTTTGCTTTACTTGTCGAAATGTGTAAGATTGATTATAAAATCCAAATAATAATGAAAAAATAAGGTTTTATTTCACCGCCAAAAGGAGCCCGTTCACCTTGGCCCCTACTTTTCGGAATGTGTCCTTGGAGTGTTCCGACCGCCTTCAGCTTTTGGGAGTTAAGATTTCCTCGAACCTTAACTTTGGGCGGTTCATTGAGTCCAAGGCCAAGGTGGCTGCCAGGAAACTTGGCGTTATCGCAAAGGTCCGGCAGTACTTCACATCTGGGCAGCTTCTAATGTTATACAAAGCACAGGTCGTGTGTGGAGTACTGCAGCCACATTTGGGCTGGTGCTGCCAAGTGTCACCTGGCCACTTTGGATTCAGTGGAGAGACGTGCAAAGAGGCTGATTGGTGACCCTGATCTAACCCGAGTCGGTCTCCAAAGCCTAGAGCACAGGCGTAGAGTAGCCAGCCTTTCGGTGTTCTATAGGATGCATTTCGGGGAGTGTGCAAGGGAATCGCATGATTTAATTCCCCCATCTCCGTTCCACCAGCGGACGACCCGTCGAACGGCTGGTTTCCACCCTTACGTTGTTAACACCAATACGATCCGGACGAAGCGTTTCGCCTCCTCCTTTATACCGCGTACATCGAGGGACTGGAACAATTTGCCAGCGGCGGTGTTTCCGTCGGAATACAATTTGAGTGTCTTCAAGGCTAGAGTGAATAGGCTCTTAATAAACTAGTGCGCTTTACCATCAACGATTGCGTCACTGCTTACCATCAGGCAGGATTGCGGTCAAACGCTGGTTTATAGTGTGTAAAAAAAAAAAAACTTTAGTTCCCGTGATATACTTAGTACATATTAATGAGAAATACATACAAAGTAAAAAGCCGACTAGTCGGCGTTTTGTGCCGACTAGCCACCGACTATTCGCCGACGTCCTACAAAAGCGGGCGAATAGTCGGCTTAACCGACTAGTCGGCACATCTCTAATTGTTTCTCCCCATAACCATACTTCAAAATGCACAGAAGTTATCGGAGATTCTCCCTCGCATACTTTACTTTCAAGAATATCATTAATTTTTCCAAAAGTTACCTTTCGTCCAACTAAATTTCAACAAAAAAATACACTGTACTCTTACTAAGCTTCAGCTGTATTTGTTGGCCCTAGTTACTTATGTCCGACACTGACAGTGATCCTCGATCAGCACCCTAGTTACTTATGTCCGACACTGACAGTGATCCTCGATCAGCACCCTAGTTACTTATGTCCGACACTGACAGTGCTCCTCGATCAGCACCCTAGTTACTTATGTCCGACACTGACAGTGATCCTCAATCAGCACCCTAGTTACTTATGTCCGACACTGACAGTGCTCCTCGATCAGCACCCTAGTTACTTATGTCCGACACTGACAGTGCTCCTCGATCAGCACCCTAGTTACGTATCTCCGACACTGACAGTGCTCCTCGATCAGCACCCTAGTTACGTATCTCCGGCACTGACAGTGCTCCTCGATCAGCACCCTAGTTACGTATCTCCGACACTGACAGTGCTCCTCGATCAGCACCCTAGTTACGTATCTCCGACACTGACAGTGCTCCTCGATCAGCACCCTAGTTACGTATCTCCGACACTGACAGTGCTCCTCGATCAGCACCCTAGTTACGTATCTCCGACACTGACAGTGCTCCTCGATCAGCACCCTAGTTACTTATGTCCGACACTGACAGTGCTCCTCGATCAGCACCCTAGTTACGTATCTCCGATACTGACAGTGCTCCTCGATCAGCACCCTAGTTACGTATCTCCGACACTGACAGTGCTCCTCGATCAGCACCCTAGTTACGTATCTCCGACACTGACAGTGCTCCTCGATCAGCACCCTAGTTACGTATCTCCGACACTGACAGTGCTCCTCGATCAGCACCCTAGTAGTTACGTATCTCCGACACTGACAGTGCTCCTCGATCAGCACCCTAGTTACGTATCTCCGACACTGACAGTGCTCCTCGATCAGCACCCTAGTTACGTATCTCCGACACTGACAGTGCTCCTCGATCAGCACCCTAGTTACGTATCTCCGACACTGACAGTGCTCCTCGATCAGCACCCTAGTTACGTATCTCCGACACTGACAGTGCTTCTCGATCAGCACCCTAGTTACGTATCTCCGACACTGACAGTGCTCCTCGATCAGCACCCTAGTTACGTATCTCCGACACTGACAGTGCTCCTCGATCAGCACCCTAGTTACGTATCTCCGACACTGACAGTGCTCCTCGATCAGCACCCTAGTTACGTATCTCCGACACTGACAGTGCTTCTCGATCAGCACCCTAGTTACGTAACACACTATTACTATCAGTGGAATCATTTTAAGCAAATTGCCAATCCATTGATTCATATGTTCGTAAAATGTGTCTGCTCAAAACGTAAATAACGCAATGAATGTTGTTGAACTGTCAAAATGGAACCCATTGCCACTGATAGCGTATTACGCAATTACCATACTGGTCCCACCATCGCCATTTTACTAGCTTACGTACTGAAGCTTACCATCCACACTCTTTTAAACCCCACCAGCGAATTAACCTCTTGGCTGGCTAATTGGCTTTTGATTTTGAGTCTTATTGAGCACTTCTCTTGCACGTTCATTATGCTTACAAACAAAGTCAGGAACCTTCCACCGGCTCTCTGTGTTCCCTTCCACATTTAACTCATCTAACCTTTAAAAGAAGAGTGAGCAGGCATGGTTGTACAGGTGTGATTACATTCAATCCTTTTCTGCATGAGAGGAGACCTGTGCCCAGCAGTGGGACGATAAAGAGGATGATGATGAGCAGCATCTTCTGGACCCGTTCGTTTTATCATAGACTTCCTCGATTTCCATCAGACGTAATCGAGGTCAAGAGCAGGCTCTATCAGCATAAAGAAACTAGATTTCGGGATCGAAATAAATTAATCATAGTCACTTAACCACAGACTAACTAGATCCCAAAACAAATACGAAATATCTCACGTCCGTCGTGACATAAACTTATAATATCTCGCAATCTTAATGAGTGTTACGACACGAATGCCCGTGTCAGAGGATAACATCACAGAGCAGCTAAAACTGAGGTCTGAGCGTTGTCGTACTGCGATTATATCAACCGATATATACTGATTGTAAACTTGCTCTTAATTCTGTGATCGGAGATATATGTCGTTAAGGGAGGGTTAATAAATTCAGGATAAAAATTATTTATTTAATCTGAGATTTTTTTTTGCGCTTAGATTGCTGAACGGATTTTGAATGTAATCTGGCACGCGGATAGGCTATGGCGAAGGAAAGGGAAATGATTGCGACTAGTTGGGAACGTTTGGACCGGACGGACCAATGGGCTGTCAATACAATCATTTGACAAAAATATGTTACAGGACTTAGGATACAATTTATCTTGACATTCCCACGGAACTGAGGCTTATGTAGGAGGGTTCCTCCTACATAAGCCTCAGTTCCCTGCAAGGGTTTCATTTAAATATGTAAGAGCTCTTGAAGATGAAACGTCAGAAGGTAGGAATGAATTGAAATTTTTTGAATTCTAATTGGTATAGAAAGGTCTTTACAGAAAGCTGCGTAATTTTATTGCCTTCCAACAATAACAAAACAAGGCTAGATAAGTATTGTTTTACAACCTGTTTGACTATTGATCTGCTGCTTACTTCAATAAATAGGTACCTAAAACATATATCTGTTATGTGTGTGTGGTGTAGTATACAATATGTAAAGAAAACCCTGTCCGATCCGTGAAGGTATTGTTAGGTATCGATAACTGATTCTACTAAAGGCTACAAAGCCGAAAAAAAATCCCACAAAAAATATTATTTCGAAAAAGCGAGGTAACTTAATACTTGTGCGGTAGGCAACACGGTAGGCATACATGCGCGGGCCAAGGGGGGCACGTGGTCTCTTCACTCATACTGTCTAAAATGGTGTTGTCACTTTTTAAAAAAAAAATACCAAATTTTGGGAAGTTGGAATTAATTCGCGGATAAAAAAGAATATTTCAAAATTCATTAGTATTGTTACTATGATGATTATGTAACATTTCTTATTTTATTTGGTTATGTGTATACCTAACCTTTATCATCCTTTTGGGTCGGACGGGGTTTTCTTTACATATTGTATATGTGGTTATGTAATTCATTTTTACCAGCTGCGCCCCGCGGTTTCACTCGCATAAAATTCTATTTCGTTGAAGTATTTGGATAAAAATAACCTGTATGTTAATCCTGATTATAGACCATCACTGGGCCAAATTTGACCCAAATCCGTTTAGCAGTTTTTGCGTGATAGAGTAACCAACATACAAACAAACTTTCAAGCTCATAGAATAGAATAGGAAACTTTTATTTCGGACAAGAGTACATAAGGTTAGAGCCTGTCCAGAAAGCGCGATTTACGCGCGAGTCCACTTGCGCGTTTTGATTTGTATTGCGTCCAGACGCGGCGAAATCACGCGCGTATGTGATGAGACGGATTTGGTCAGTTATAAAAATGGACTCGGATACTACGATTATATTATAACTTACATACCGTCGATACAAACGTCGTAAACGAAGAGAAAATCGACGATTTAACGTGCATCCCATTCTACGTAACAGAATGACCTACAAGTTTTTTTTTTCTCCCCGGAATCACCAGCTTCACAAAAAAATTCTACTATAATAATAATAATAAAAAAAATTGTCACGGCAACACGTACGTCAACAAATTCTTTAATAAAAAACTGATATTTTTGGATTACATTATATTTTACAGCAGTTATTATACACAAGATATTTATAAAAATCAAAGAAATCAACACAATATTCATACTTTTTTCAACGAACATCAAAAATGTATACAATGAAGAAAATCAACCGAACCGCAGGTGACTTGACAGGTGTCACCGCACAAAAACTCCAAGAATGAAAATAAAATAGATAATGTTGACAAGATCTGCCGCTCGACGTGCACGCCCACCATCTCCGGACTCGTTGCTCGGCTCCGCCTCGCCGCCGCCGGTCTCCAGCCCCACTGTAAGCGCTGTGACGACCCCGGCCGCGGCAGTTGCGTTGAGCTCGAGCGACGAGTACTTCTCTCCGCCGACGACGCCACCACCTGTTCGCCGACGGGGAGGACGCCGGCCGCCGGACCGCTTAGGACCTCGAGGCCCATCGGCTTCTGACAGGGTCCCAGCTCCCGGCGGAAGTGTGCAGCGCATGAGATGGACACAATCCATTAATGAAAATGTCATGTGCGCATACTATGGGGCTACAGAGGGAGGAAACAACCTGACCGCGTACCGTGTTCGAATGCTCTCTCTGTTTCAGGTGCTTGAACCAGCTGTCAACGTTTCGGCACAACGTCTATCGGATCAGGTACGGGTTATCCAGCGTAATGAAACGGAATGAAATGGATGATACTGTGCTTGATCGCCTGCGCAATGAAATGCAGAGTAGCCGTGTCATCGCTCACCAGTCGCAGACTGCGGAGATACCACCGCAGTCAACAAACTATGCTGACGAGGGGAGTAATGACAGGGCTACAAATGTAAGTACTCAGTGCAATGAGGAGTTAATAAATGCTTTGGAGGCTGCGATTCGGGAATATCGTTCCACGTCGGCAGAACTAAGACCACGCCTGCCACGTTTGCCCATGCATAACAGAAATAGGGCACTGATGGCTGCTCTGGATGCGCAGTTGTCAAATTATTTTGACACCTGCGAGGACCTCACTGATACTCATTCAATCCTGTACTGCGCAGCTGTCGCAGCTTGTCGTGTAGCTCATGTCAAATTCCCCAGTGACTCTAGAGCTACACGACCGAAACCAGTAGTACCAGCTTGGCAGCACAGGATTGAACGTCGTATTGGTGGGGCCAGAGCACTCATCGGTAAACTAATCTGCTTTAGGGAGGGTAACACTCGTCCTAGAGTGATGCGCTTTGTGAGGCGGGCATTTGCAGGTACAAATATCAGCCCACAGAATTATATGGCCCGTGTCACGGAGCGCATCGACTTCCTGAAGCAGAAAGTGTATGCATGGGCAAACCGTATCAGAAGATACAAACGACGAGTGGAACGGTACACCCAGAATCGCACCTTCCAAAACAATGAAAGGTGGGTTTATAGGGACTGGGAACGACCAGAACAAGGTGTGACTGACACGTGCCTACCGGATGATGATGTCATGTGTTCATTTTGGCGCAGCATCTGGTCGGTACCTGTCAGTCACACTGAAGGTGACTGGGCCCGGGATGTCGAGAGAGCCTGCGATCTAATACCTGAAATGGGGGCTATTACCATCTGCCCCCAAGATGTAGCTTGTGCAGTCCGTCCATTACCTAACTGGAAGTCTCCAGGACCGGACGGGCTGCATAACTTTTGGATAAAATGGTTTCCAAGGTCGCACGCTCGCTTGGCATCTCAATTCCAGACTGCTTTGGTGTCTGGTTCGTTACCTCAGTTCCTAACTACTGGAATAACCCACCTGCTCCATAAATCAGGTAGCACCGCGGAACCCAAAAATTATAGGCCGATCACCTGTTTACCGACGGTCTATAAAGTTCTTACATCCATTTTGAAAACTAAAATTAACAAACATATTGACAGCAACTCCATCATGTCTGCCTCTCAAAATGGATGTAAGAGCGGGTCCCGCGGTACTAAGGAGCTACTCCTTATTGATATGGCCATTAGCCAACAGGTTCGTCGTTCCCGAAAGGATCTGTCGACATGTTGGATAGATTATAGGAAGGCCTATGACTCAGTCCCACATACATGGCTCATGCGGGTGCTGGAGTTGTATAAAGTGGATGCAACTCTGCGCACCTTCCTGATGTCGTGTATGAGGACATGGAGGACAGTCCTTCGCTATCCAGGATGTCGAAATATTCAGAGGAATAGCGAACCGATAAGGATCGAGCGAGGAATATTTCAGGGCGATAGTTTGAGTCCACTTTGGTTTTGCTTAGCATTGAATCCTCTAAGCACACTATTGGAGGATTCAGGTCTAGGCTATCGGTTGAGGAGAGGTGGTCAGGTTATATCGCACCTCCTCTACATGGATGACCTGAAACTTTTTGCTCCCAACAATTCACAACTGAGGGAGCTACTGAAAATTACTGAAACTTTCAGTAGCTCCATCAGGATGGAATTTGGTGTGGACAAATGTGCGGTCATGCATGTAAAGCGAGGAGAGATTATGGAATCCGTGGGAACCCAACTCACTGGTTCCATAAACCTTAGAGCCCTCTCCGCATCCGAAACCTATAAGTATTTGGGTATGTCGGAAGCGTTGGGTATCAATGTTACTGACATGAAGCAATCGTTGAAAGAACGCTTCTTTGGCCGCCTGAAAAAAGTACTTAATAGTCTTCTATCAGGCGGAAACAAGGTGCGCGCTTTCAACGGTTGGGTCATGCCGGTATTGATGTACTCTTTCGGCATACTCAAATGGACTCAAACCGAACTTGACGCCCTGGATCAGAGGGTCCGTACGCTGCTGACTGCAAATCGATTGCATCACCCACGGTCATCGGTTATGAGGCTGTATATCCCGCGAAAATGTGGAGGTCGTGGCTTTTTAAACGCCAAGACCCTCCACAATCGCGAGGTATGCAGTCTCAGAGAATATTTTCTAGAAACCGACGTGGGGATGCATCGAGATGTGGTTGCGGCTGACAAGGGCCTCACTCCGCTCTCCTTGGCTAAAGAGAACTGGCGTAAACCAGTAGTGCTTGACACAAATGATCGCTTGGAGGTATGGAAGAGCAAAGAGCTTCACGGACGCTTCTTCCGAGCCCTACACGGGCCGGATGTAGATTTTCAAGCGTCCGTCGCCTGGCTACGTTTCGGTGACCTCTTTGGGGAAACCGAAGGTTTTGTCTTTGCAATTATGGACGAAGTTATGATGACGAACAATTACCGGAGATTCATTGTGAAAGACGGCACAGTTGACATCTGTCGGGCATGTCACCGGCCGGGAGAATCAATTAGACACATTATTTCCGGGTGTTCTCGTCTAGCTAACGGAGAGTACTTGCATAGACACAACCTTGTAGCCAGGATAATTCACCAGCAACTTGCTCTTAAATACAAACTTGTGGAATCGGAGGTGCCGTACTACAGGTATATGCCCGACCCAGTTCTCGAAAATGGCCATATCACATTGTACTGGGATCGATCCATCATCACTGACAGGACTATTGTTGCCAATAAGCCTGATATAGTGCTGGTGGATCGATCAGAGCGGCGTGCAATGATTGTTGACATAACCATTCCACATGATGAGAACCTCGTGAAAGCTGAGAAAGATAAACAAATCAAGTATCTTGATTTGGCTCACGAGGTTGTCGACATGTGGGAAGTGGATTCAGCAATCATTGTACCGATAGTCGTGACAGCCAATGGCTTAATAGCCAAGAGCCTCGACCAACACCTCAGGAGGCTCTCGTTAGGCAGCTGGATCAAGGGCTTGATTCAGAAAGCGGTACTGCTGGACACGGCTCGCATAGTCAGGAAGTTCCTCTCTCTGGAGCCCTGACCGCCGCTAGCTTGGACCCTGTTCCCGATGCCGGTGGGCTACTATTTTTTATATTTTTAAATGTTTTTTTTATTTATTTATATATAAATATTTAAAAATGTAAAAAAATATGTACATATAGAAAAATAAAGAGAATAATAATAATAATAATCGTTTATTTTCAGACAAAACAAAAGTCCCTATTTCTTCCCAGTTCCTACGCGTAATGGTTCTATTAGAATAATCTGACGATTCCATATCCCATATAGCTACCCTTTTCTCAATTTCGTCAATAAAAAGTTCCGTGTCAAAGTTTTCACGCTCCATTTTTATAAACGAATACGTCCACTCGCCACGGACACGCGCGTAGTATTGGACGCTGCAACGGCGCCTGAGTATCTCGACTCGCACGGCGCTCGCGCGTTATTGCGCGCGAGTCGAGAGTCCCGCTCATTGCAAGCGTTTTACGCGCGAGTGCGGTAACGCGCGAAAGCATCTGGACGGAATGTATGCAGCTCTAGTAAATCGAGAACGCGCGAGTGCCTACGCGCGAGTGGACTCGCGCGTAAATCGCGCTTTCTGCACAGGCTTTTAGTAACTAGGATGTTGCCCGGCTTCTGCCACGATTCCGGATATTAGCGACGCGAACAAGTATTTCGACGAAATATCCAATTTTGTGTTTGTTACTTTATATTATTACATGTTTTTTATTAGCTTCACTTGTATGTTTGCTTGTTTGTTTGTTTGTTTGTTTGTTTGTCCGTCTCTAACTCTTTGGACTACGAGTGAGCGGCTCATTACTGTAAAATGTCCCACCGTTTTCAATACGTTCGTTGGCCGAGCGGTATTAATTTGTGCCGGCAAAATATTTAGTTTAGATTTAGTTACTTGGGTAACGCATCTCATTACGAATCTTAGCACTTGCTATTCTGTCTGTTGTAGATCAAGAAAAGTTTGGTAAAAAAAAAGGAGCACCACTTAAGCGTTCGTGTTATCCGTATATTATTTAAAAAAAGAATATCGAACTAAAAAGTTGAAAATAAATATAGTTTAAAAAACAAAAAAAAAAACAGCTTTTAAAGAATATCAAACTAAAAAGTTATAAATAATTTTAAAATTTAATTTATGAAAATTCTATATAAACAATAATAGTATAATTAAATGAGAAAAAAGCGTGAGGCGCTTAATATACAAAAATTATGGCACAAAGCACCTCACGCTTTTTTCTCATTTATACTAGTATTGTTTATATAGGTACTATTGTCATAAATTAAATTTTAAAATATTTTTAGTTTGATATTCTTTAAAAGCATATTTTTTTAGTTTTATGAACTATATTTTTAATCAACCATTTCGACGACACGATTGGTGCAGTGGCTGAGCGATCGACTGCTGCGCTACGTGTCGTGGGTTCGATTCCCACACGGAACAAATATTTGTATAACCGTATAACCTACAGGTAGTTGTTCGGGGTGTTTGTGTATGTGATTTTAAATGTTTGTAAACGCACACACGATACAGGAGAAATTCCTAGTGTGGGACAACGTTTATACAGTATGTTAACTAACAGAGGGCGTTCCCGTTAACCCGAAATAGTATAGCATACATACATGCTAAAAAAAATATTTCCATTCGAAAACAAAATGTTTTAAAATTTTTTCCAATAAGAAAATATTCAATAAAAATTTTAAATTGACATGTAAAAAAGAAACACATTGTACACGCGAACATGAAAGACGGCAACGTCTCAATTTATTTATACATGCGACTACTATTTTGATTTAAAACAGGAGGTTTCAAATTTATTTCCAATTAGAATTTTTTTTTATTCGGATTTTTTAATGCTTATTTTTCTATGCTGATATTTTTATTTTAATCTATTAATGATATATATTAACGAGTTTAAGGGAACGCCCTCTGTTATTTAACATACTGTATAAAAGAAAAATTACTACCTACAGTAAAATAATAAAAATAACATGTGCAGCTATAAAACTAAAAATGTAAGTTAATACATATATTCAATGTGACAGTGCCTTAACAGATTGTCATGTTTTACTAACAAAATTACTGTTATACCATAGAATAAAGAGAGGGAAGTACGTTATCTTCATACAAACGGACCGCGCGCGGCTTGTATGTGTGCGCCATAGTATCTATGCGTCGCCGCACGCACACCTAAACACAATATTAGAGTGCCTATGACTGCGCTAGTCGCGGCTAGCACGGAACGAGGTTCGCGCGTCACGGCTTTTCGGCACATTAGCTTTTAAAAAATGATCACATAAACTGCAAAGTTGGTATGTCTATTTATGAACAAATAAAAGACTTATATTTTTCAAATTATATTTCTAAAAGTTATTTACAAGGATACGGATATATTACACATTAAAGTTTAATAACAACGCGTTTCGTAATAGTCGAAACCGAAGAAAGTAGGTATTTTTCTGTAGCTAATTTGTAATTTTGTTTTAAATGTGTGATTCAATAGATGTTATGTTTGTATTATTTATATTTGTATTAATTAAAAATAAAAATAAATATGGTTCTAAATGTGTACAAAACTAAAAATAAAAATTACAAAAAAAAACTGACTAGTATATGTAAACTAAATACTAAGCAAATTATTTAAACATAAGCTCTTAGTCTATAAATATTTGTTAGCGATTTGGGCGACAACCGTAACCGACGAAGCGCGGACAGTCGTCAACCCTAAGACAGTAGGCAATTAAATCGCGGATTGGGTCGCAGATAACCTACTTCCCCTCTTTATTCTATGGTTATACCGACGTCGTAATTATGAATGATAATAATAAGACTTGAAAATTCGAACTACTGTTTATACAATTCGTTCAAAAGAATAGGCTATTTGACAGTATTCAATTATTTGTGATTTTTTGCTTTAATTGCATAAAATGAGGGTTCTTTATATCATTTACAAGAGTTTTAATAAAAAATAATAACAATTATTATATCCAAAACACAAAAATATGTTTGGCTTTTTGTTTCTCGCGCCACACATTGTGAAACGATCCGGATTGGCTAATGTCGCGATGACGTCATACGCTTGTTTTCGGCAAACTTATAAACTGTTTTTCGGGGGTTTTTATCGATTTATTTGTACAACCCAGTACAGTACACCACTTGTAAACCATTTTATTAGATAACAACAGCAAATAATAATTAAAAACAAACACCACTGAGAACCGAAAACCGCTTGTGACGTCACTTACCAGGCGCAACGCCATATTGCTGATTATATCGTTTTCGCGGCTTATTTGAATTTTGAATTTTTATTTGCATATTTCTTACGAAATACGTATTTAAAATAAAAAAAAAATACTTTGGGTGAACTTCTTAACCGCAACCAAGTAATTCAAGATAAAAATTATAAATCTGTCAAATAGCCTATTTAAATCTTTTTACACTCGAAATAAGAACGAAAATCGATGTAGAAGTCTCGGAAAATGGATTGCTAGATATTTTGCGGCGGAACCATGGCATATAAAACCTTCAGATGTTTTAAATAAGGTGCATGTAGGGTGAATAATGTCGTAGTGTAATTGTGAAAGGTGCAATGCCGGTATTGTCTCTAGTAGAGCGACATTGGAGAAGGTCGGATTAGTGCGGGGTGTAGCGTCAGCAAAAATACCGACATTATTAAATTTTTTTAACAGTGAATAATGTTACCTCTCTTTATTCAACACATCACATACAATAGCATACATAAAATATGTATGCTATATTACACATAGGTAGCATACGTATAAAAAAAAAAAAAAAAAAAATTCGTGGATAATAGGTTCTGGACCTTACTTTCCCCACTGTCCAATGAAAGAATGAAAATACATATAGCACAGACTAAAAGACACACAGTACATCAGATAAAGACAAACATTAAAAGTAAAAAATAGTGTAGACAGGTTACACTACTTTTTGACAATGAGAATGTTATTATAGGTACTAGTGCTGTCTAATTGGTTTTTACATTCCATCTGTCGTGAATCTGAAACAGTTATTGCTTCACTTATATTTAAACTTACAATTTTACATAGTCGCAAGATAGGATATATTACAGTTTTTTTCTGGATCCTCTACTTTCCAGGGGGGCACTCACGAATACACCCATGACAGCGCGTTATCGCCCATGAGAACTTTATTTTATTATATTTTAAAAATAACTGTATTTCAAAATTTCGTGAATAGTTTTCGGTAAACTTCTTTTTCTTCTTTCAAAAGTGAAAGTGACATAAGGTCATTATGAAGTAACACTTCAGCTTCATAGTTTACATGAAGCTGAAGTGTTGTCCTTTTCTAAAGTTATATGTACTTTCTAAGTATATCTTAGACACCAATGACTGAAGGTGAAGGAAAACATCTTGAGGAAACCTGGACTTTATAAGTCTGAAATCTTCAACCCGCATTGAGCAAGCGTGGTGATTACGCTCAATCCTTCTCTGTATGAGAGGAGACCAGTGCCCAGCAGTGGGAAGATAAAAAGTTGATGATGATGTTGAAAGCTGTTGTCTAGTTTCCACCCTATAACCTCTGACTTCGGGTTCCCACTGTCCTCAGAGATAAAACATTTACACTATAGGCCTACTTCGGTTGCTGTCGCTACCGGTTATCTTTCACCGGTAGTAAGCAGAGGTCGCGTCGTGCGCCGGCGCACTTACTGTGTCAATGGCGCCCTTATCTGTCCCAAACGAAATTCGATATAACTTGCTACTAGCTGGTGGACTAACTTTAGCCTATACCTTGTGTATTTCCGGCAAATAGATTGTCGGATGCTGGAAGCACAGGACCGCTCGTTGTGGAGATGATTTGAGAGGCTTAAAGTCAAGCAGTGGACGTCTTTCGGATGTGTGATCATATACTACTGAATTGACAGGTTGATTTAGCTAGTAATGGTGACATTGAATTATTGCTTCACCTCAGAATGAATTGAAAATATGATACACACATATTTTTTACAGTTCGGTAGCTCGAAAGGAAAAATCGGAACCTTTATCACTTTGTTGCCCGTCCGTCTGTCTGTCTGTCTATTAAGACCCTTTTTCACGGGTAGGTACGCTTGGAGGTTAACCCCAGGGAAGACGGTGGTATAGTGGCCACGTGCTGCCGTGCATGGGACGTTTAGGAGAAGCCCTCTTAGAGTCTTCCCTGGGATGTGCCTTACAGGCATTGCGCAGGGAGTGTTCCGGAATTGGTCCTTTAAGAGAAACCGGGACCACCCCTAGGCGCAGATGGTGATCACCGGGGTGGTTTTAGTGAGGTAAAAATCCCACACTACCCGACCTCATTTCTCGGGGGTCGGGTGCCTTTTGAAGGTTTCCCACCGAAAACAAAAAAAAAAAACAAAATAGGTACGCTTGGAGAGATCAAGCTGGAATTTATATAAAATACTCAGGTTTAGTTCCTTGGAGTTTTATCTCTTTGGGTATGGAAATCTTAAACGAATCTTAAACGAAAGACCATGGGTAATTAGAAATTAATTACTCGTCCATGGAAAAAGGGGGGTGATTAGAGATCGGTCCGCCAGCCTGTACTGGACCCGCGTGGTGAATCAGGGCCTACTCAGTCTCAAAGAGATCAGCTTACGTACCAACAGTGGGCTGATTTTTTATGAGATATGTGGAAGTTAGAGTATTGGAAATTGGGACAACCCGTAATCTTGTTTGAGATATGTGGAAGTTAGAGTATTGGAAATTGGGACAACACGATTACGTGTTGTCCTTATTACTTCTATGAGATATGTGGAAGTTAGAGTATTGAAAATTGGGACAACCCGTAATCTTGTATGAGATATGTGGAAGTTAGAGTATTGGAAATGGGGACAACCCGTAATCTTGTATGAGATATGTGGAAGTTAGAGTATTGAAAATTGGGACAACCCGTAATCTTGTTTGAAATTGAACATTAAATGTAAATCTTAATCTATCTTGTGCCTTTAATTAAACTTAGAGGAATAAGTCAAGTATTCTCATTAACAGGATCATCGGCGCCGGCTGGCGTTGAAAACGGCTCTGTGTTGCATAGGGTCGCGGCATACTGTTGAGCAATAGCCGTTTTACGTGGAGGTAACGTATGTTTCCATCAACCATTTCTATTTCTTTCCATGTTTTGCGTTATGCTTCTATATGAGAGGAGACCTGTGCCCAGCAGTGGGACGATAAAAAGGTTAATGATGATGATCATGATGCTTACCTCAAATAAATATTTTATTTCTGCTTTCTTTCTTTCATAAATTCTTCCTCCTTTTAAATATTTCGAGAATCAAATTCTTTCATATTTTTAGCTTTAAAACATCTGCCCTTTAGGTGTTTGAAAAGACGAAAAGTTTTCAAGTTTCCAATTCCCTTTAAACTTCGCTTGTTAACATTATTTACAATGAAATTAAGTCGTGTAACGATTGCAGATTATGTTGGATTTGTAATTACATTAGATCTGTGATAACGACATTATTATAATTGTATTATCTTAATATGACATGACACTGAGACGGTTAATTATCTTGTTTTGTTTCGGTGCAGAACTGTAGAGGCCGTGAATGTGTTTATCTTTCGTTCAAGGTGGCTTCCTTTCCTTCCGGCCCACGAGTGATCTGTGCGTAAATGTCGATAAGCTTGAGCTGATTTAATACTAATGTATTGTTACATAGTTACATTGCATGACAGACTCCGTGGCGTAGCGGTAGCGAACGCGGCCGCAGCGCAAGGAGGCGCGGGTTCGATCCCCGCGCAGTGCAAATATTTGTATGCATGAATATGAATATTTGCACTGTTCTGGTCGTGCCTCGGAAAGCACGTTAAGCTGTTGGTCCCGGTTGCCATACGAACATCTAGTGACAGTCGTTACGGTTTGTTGGAGCCCTTTAAAGTCCAACAATTGGGCTAACTGCAATGCTTCGATGTCGCCTTCGGGTTGTGGAGGTCAGGCGGCAGTCAGTTCACGGAAAATATCGAAGTTTAGCCAAAATCCGTTAGACTGGTAAAGCGGACCCCAGACTCCAAAGCTGGAAAAGCAACGGATGCGACTGGGATTAACGCTGACATGATGATGATGATGACATAGTTACATTGCATAAACATATACAGCCAATAATGTTACTACATGGACGTCGGCCTCCTCACGGTAATCCACCATTTAATATTGTTACAGTTATTTTGGCTCATTTTTTAGGGTATAAACGGGACCTCAATACTCCTGCTAGTGCTGATAGGGTTCGACCCTAGGACCTACAAAATGTAAGTCGCGCCCGATACCTACCACTAGGTCACCACTATTCCCACACTCTAATGTATTTAATGTAGGAATTGTTAGCCCTCTGTATAGAGTATAGGAATACGACCATCCATTCCATATCAAAAATAACTAACGTCACTTGTGGAAAATAATTGATGTCACAAAGCCCCTACTCTAAAATGGAATTGGGCTTAAATGGAATGGACTAATATGCGGCATAAGTCCAATCTGCCGCATGTTAGATGATGAGTGAATCAAAACCACCCAATGGGTCCGTTTTAATGGCAAGCGACATTGCCGTAGACCAGACAAACGGGTTGAACTCGAATCCTCCAACAAGCACTGGTCCTTAACAGTTTTAAACAAAGAGAAGTGTTAGAAATCCCTTGGAGACCCTTTGATCTGTAGTGGGACATTACAGGCTTTTGAATAAAAGATTAATAATAATAATTTCCCTTAGCCAATCATAGTCATCATTATGAAGCATCGATGATGATGATGATGAGATGCTATAGATATTTTATGTCTTTTATCTATACTAATATATAAAGCTGAAGAGTTTGTTTGTTTGTTTGTTTGTTCGCGCTATTCTCGGGAACTACTGGTCCGATTTGAAAAATTCTTTTTGCTTTGGATAGCCCATTAATCCAGGAAGGCTTTAGGCTATATAACATCACGCTGCGACCAATAGGAGCGGAGCATAACTACCTCCACGCGAACGAAGTCGCTGGCGGCCGCTAGTAAGTAATAACTTTACTTGAGCTAATAACGGACACACTGAAATCATCAAAACGAATGCCATGTACTTTACATGACTTTTTGTCTGGTTAAAAATATTACACATTTGTATACAAATATAAAATTTTCATAGAAGAAATAAAATATGAGAACCTATTTCCATATTAAAAAACTGGATAATCATTGTGATTCGACAGTCAAGCTCACGATTAACGATGTATAAAGTTAGTGCCTAATACTAATTTATTTAGGTTTGTGGGTGGGTAGGTACTCCCAAAAAACCCTAACTCGGCGCCTACTTCGCACTTACTCTGTTCTAAGACAAAGAGTACGGTCCCGTTGTCACAATGCAGATGCTACAGTCAGTAGTACAACTTAACTAAATTTTTGTATTTAATTTATATTTTAATTTATATATGATACGAGTATCTATGTACGTATAGACTACGAAAGAGACGACATATCCTTATCTAATGGAGGTGCAATGACCTAATCCTGGTCACGGCACCAGTCAGAAAGAGCAACGATGACCTATCCTAATCTAATGGAGGTGCTGTAACCTCCCTAATGTTGTAAACAATAAAAACAGAGGAATACTAATCAAAAATTTCTACTAAATATTAGTAGGATAGTGTGACGTTAGTGAGGGAGCATGTGTGTATATTTGTTACTCTCAAACGGATGGACCAATTAACATCATCATGGCTGTATCCAAGGCGTAGCTGACAACCGGGATTTAACCTGATTTTCTTACGAGATCGAAAGTTACACAATTCTATTAAAGTGTTCACTGTTCACACGTTAACATCTTCATCATCATCAGCCTTTTTATAGTCCCACTGCTGGACACAGGTCTCCTCTCATACAGAGAAGGATTGAGCGTAATCACCACGCTTTTTTTTGATAATTATAAACTAGCGCTTGACTGCAATCCCGCCTGATGGTAAGCAGTGATGCAATCTTTGATGGTAAAGCGCGCTAATATATTAAGCCCAATCACTTTAAAAAAACTTAGTGAATAGGAAGGAAGACGGCAATTGAGCGAGGTGGTGCAACGTTAGACCCAACAACACGACCAACGATGCTGCGCCAGAGGGAGATAGATGTGGAGACCCTCCACGACCAAACTCCCGACACAACAACATTTGACCCATCGTACCCGGCACACATCGCAACACAACTGCCCAGACCCGTCCTCTGTACGGCTTCACCAGACATCATGCCGGAACACGACGAATCGCTTGGCGGCAAGGCTTTGTCTGGTGGGTGGTAACTTCTGCCGGCAGCCGATGTTATCGCCTACCACCGAGAAAACGCTTGCCCAATGCGGGGCGATTTCAGACTTAAAGTCCAGGTATCCTCAAGATGTTTTCTTTCATCTTGTAATCAGTCATTGCAGTCCAAGATATACTTATAAAGTACATATAACTTAGAGAAGTTACACTGGTACTTGTCTAATCAGTCATACTTAAGAGGCTGGTGTTTAACCATAGGCCACCACGACTCGTTAACAACCCTGATAAATGCACTGAAAGATAAGAAAGATAAATGCATTAAATACACATTTACGACAAGGCGCCACATGAAACCATAAACAATTAACACCTACAATAAAACCTCTACAACCCACAATTAACAGCCTTTAAGCCGTCAATACTATAAATAAAACCGTTTTTATCCTTACTAGAGATAATTCTAGACTTGTTTCCTCTACACTTTCGCAATGTTGTTGTTATCTGTACTTCCTGCGCGCGCAGGGTCGCGTATTATTAGCAACAGATGCTGGTGTTTGTTTTATTAAGTGTTTCTATGTACTATGTGCTATCAAGGCGTTAGTAGGGAAGGAATATTTAGACGCCGCCGAGAAAAGTCCTGAGAAAATATAAAAAGATAACATCATTTATTTCTGTGGGATTCGAAACTGTTATTTACTTGGACCGGGGTTAGGTTCGAGCTGCTACCTTAAAACGGAAAATAGAGATTATAATTATTCATTAATTTCTTCTAAAATCATCATCTTAGCGTTTATCCCGGTTGCATCCGCGGCTTTCACCTTGATCTTTAGCATACTGTGGTGTGAGTTTGTTGGCACTCATGTCGTCTCTTACAACGTCAAGCCAGCACTTCTTTGGTCTACCCTGCTTGCTCCGGCCCGGTGGAGGCGCCATGGCAAGACATTTGTGATCCACGTAACATCGGCGTTTTCGTAAGACACGACCATACTAACGTAGGCGATCCTCCTGCAGTTTGTCCGCTATGTTATGTTATGTTACGGACATGAAGACTGCCGCGCATGCGGGAGTTCCTAATTTCTTACCTGCCTAAAAAAAAACCTAATTTCTTCTAATATATAGCCTATTAATTTGAAGTTGTCATATCGGTAATCACCTCATATCTCTCACATAAAGTAGAAGAGTATTCATGTAGGCGAACCTTAGTTTGGTCTTCATGAAGAAAAACAAAGATTACGGTAGAATTGTTTTATTAATTTGATTGATATAAGTCATTTCAAGAGATTTCAAGATAGAATAGGCTATAATATACCACGCAGGCCCAGTGCGGGTTGGTAGATATGGTGTACCTTCATAATAAAGAGTATTCCATTCATTCTTAGCTCTTCATTTTCCAATTAATATAACTACTTTGAATGTTGTGTTACTTTATAAGAATATTGATGTAAATAATAGCAAGTCGTATGCAATCGCAGTCATCCCGAAAGACCTTGTCCGTAATGTTATGTTTGCTTCCGCGTTGCATTTCCTGCTTCTAACACGCTTCTTGTTTACCCAGTTACATGGAATAAAGTCTTAAGTCCATTAAAGGGCAATTCTAGAGTAAAGACCCTTGAGCAGAGAGATGGAGATGTCAAGTTTGTTTAAAACCTTTGTTCTCTCTTGGGCGGATTCGGATTGTTACCAAAATTGTCCCGGCTTTGTTTACATCTCCATCGTCTAGCCGAGCCTTTTTACATGCTTTTTATTAGCTTCACTTGTATGTTTGCTTGCTTGTTTGTTTGTTTGTCTGTCTCTAACTCTTTGGACTACGAGTGAGCGGCTCATTATTGTAAAATGTCCCACCGTTTTCAATACGTTCGTCCGTTCGTTTTTTATTAAAAAAAGAATATCGAACTAAAAAGTTGAAAATAAATATAGTTTAAAAAACTAAGAAAAAACTTGCTTTTAAAAAATATTAAATTAAAACGTTAAAAATAATTTAAAAAAAAAGCGCGAGGCGCTTAATTTACAAAAATTATAGCACAAAGCGCCTCACGCTTTTTTAAAAAAATATTATTAACTGTTTAGTTTGATATTTTTTAAAAGCATGCTTTTTAGTTTTATAAACTATATTTTTTCGACTACGTTAAGATCGCCTTCCAGTGTAATCGATGCAGCTGAATTCCAGTAACTAAAACCTTCTGTAAGACTAGTTTCGGACTTCAAATTGCTGGTCATCATCATAATCCCAGCGTCCAATCCCGGTTGCATCCGCGGCCTTCGCGTTGGAGCCCAGGGTCTGCTTTCCTGCTCATTGTCCTCCATTTCGCGTGATCTTTAGCATCCTGTGGTAAGAGCTTGTTGGCACACATGTCATCTCTTACAACGTTTAGCCAGCATTTCTTTGGTGTCCTTCGCTTGTTCCGGAAGCGCAATGACAAGACATTTGATACCCACGTAACGTGCCGGTTTTCGTAAGACGTGGCCGTACCAGCGTAGGCGACCCTCCTGCAGTTTGTCTGTTATGTCACGGACACGAAGACTCCCGGATGCGGGAGTTCCTGATGCGGTCTTTCCGCGTAACTCCACTCCGGGCTTCAGCTTGTTAGTAACGACAGCTATCAAAGATCCATGACACACAGCCGGGAACAAAGGCTTAGTGTGCTTTACGAGCCATGGTGGTGTCTCGGTATGAACGCCTAAAGATTGTCACCCATCCACAGACCAGCCGTGGCAAGCGTAGCTTAACTTAATTGACCGACCTGTGTTACTGTTATTGTTTAGCCACGGGCCCTTTATTTTGATCTTTTTTTTTATAAATTATAAACTAGCGCTTGACCGCAATCCCGCCTGATGGTAAGCAGTAATGCGATCGTTGATGGTAAAGCGCGCTAGTCTATTAAGAGCCTATTCACTCTAGCCTTGAAGACACTCAAATTGTAGTGTGACGGAAACACCGTCGCTGGTAAATTGTTCCAGCCCCTCGATGTACGCGGTATAAAAGAGGAAGCGAAACGCTTCGTCCGTATCGCAGTGGTGTGAACAACGTAAGGGTGGAAACTCGCCGTACGACCACGACGACTCGACGTATCTGCCAATAAATAATCGGGCGAGATGGAGCGACGACATCAAAAAGGTGGCTGGTAGTGGCTGGCGGAGAACTGCTCAGGATCGAGCTTGTTAGCGTGCCATGAAGGAGGCCTATGTCCAGCAGTGGACGAGTAGAGGCTGACGATGATGAATAAATAATGATCGACGATGTAATTACGTCGTTCACGACGTGCTCTTGAGGAAATCTTATTGCTTAAAGCTTCATTACTTAGAATTTCCTTTCATAAACGTTATAATATCATACATGCTATTATCTTTTCAAGCGATTCGTCGTGTTCCGGCATGATGTCTGGTGAAGCCGTACGGAGGACGGGTCTTAGCAGTTGTATTGCGATGTGTGCCGGGTAGGATGTGCCAAAAGTTGTTGTGTCGGGAGTTTGGTCGTGGAGGGTCTCCACATCTATCTCCCTCTGGCATCGTTGGTCGTGTTGGTCTTCGGTTTAACATTGCATCATCTCGCTCAACTGCCGTCATCCTTCCTATTCCTAAGTTTTTTAAGTGATTAGGCTTAATAAACTAGTGCGCTTTACCATCAACGATTGCATCACTGCTTACCATCAGGCGGGATTGCAGTCAAGCATTAGTTTATAATAATTAAAAAAAAAAACAACAAGCTGATGATGATGATGGTAAGCAAGCTTGACTTAAAAAAACTTAGGAATAGGAAGGAAGACTGCACTTGAGCGAGGTGATGCAATGTTAAACCCAACAACACGACCAACGATGCTGCGCCAGAGGCAGATTGATCTGGAGACTCTCCACGACCAAACTTCCGACACAACAACATTTGGCGCATTGTACCCGGCACACATCGCAACACAACTGCTCAGACCCGTCCTCCGTACGGCATCACCAGACATCATGCCAAAACACGACGAATCGCTTGGCGGCAAGACTTTGTCTGGTGGGTGGTAACTTCTGCCGGCAGCCGATGTTATGGCTTACCACCGAGAAAAATCGTACGTGGATGGGTGACCATTTTTGCGAACCAAGACCCTCTTGCTTCGGAAATCACATTAAGCAGGTCCTGGTTGTCTCTTATCTCGTGGTTCTTTGTGCGATGAATAACGCTATTTTGTGTTTAGATAGCGTTATCCAAGACACTTACTGTAAAAAATAAATTATGTGAGGTTTTACCACAAAAACTGAAACACTCGTTCGACGTATGCTTATTAGTTTTACGTCAAGTCCACATAATAATAATGCCGTGGTTATAAGGTCTTTAGTCCAAACAACTGATAAACACTATTTTATGATAGTACATAATACATAACATAATCAGCCTATGCCTAATGTTCTCACTCCTGGGACACAGACCTCCTGAGGTCAGAGGTGAGAGGGAGGGGCTGTAATCGACCAAGCGGGCCCAGTGTGGGTTGGTAAATGTTGTATCCTCGAATTTTTGGTTCTAGGACTCGCCGGTTTTCTCATCATCATCATCATTTCAGCCGAAATAAAAAAAAAAGAAATAAACCGTTTATTTGGCGCACAGCCTTGTAAATACATACAGTATATGTAGTGACAGTAGTGGTAGACCAATAATAGTTTTAAACAAAGATAACAGACCAAAAAAAAAAGAGAAACAGATAAAAAGACAATCAACAAAATATGTGAGTCCAACGGTTGCGCCAAATAGGTCCAGTTCAGCATAAATGTCAGACAACTACGTAGCAGTTGCCTGACGCTGGCTTTCAGCTGAACCTTGTTATGAGTGTATAATTATTTAATTATTGTGTTTGTGTGATAAATATGTCCACTGTTGGACATAGGCCTCCCCCAAGGATCTCCACGACGACCGGTCCTGCGCCTCCCGCATCCAGCGGTTTCCCGCGACCTTCACCGGGTCGTCGGTCCACCTTGTCGGCGGCCATTCCCACGCTGCGCCTTCCGGTGCGTGGTCGCTCACCCACCCACTACCACTTAAATGTTGCAATTCTTCGGGCTATGTCGGTTACTCTCGTTCTTCTGCGGATCTCCGCATTTCTGATTTGATCACACAGTGAAACTCCAAGCATAGCCATTGCAAGTTTTGTTTTGGAACTTTGTCAATGGAAGTTTTCTCATGATGTTTTAATTCGTCGAGAGCAGTCTTGATGAAACAATTTTTAATATCGGCTGCCGGCAGAAGTTACCACCCACCAGACAAAGTCTCCGCTCAGCGATTCGTCGTGTTCGATGTGTGATGATGTCTGGTGAAACCGTACAGAGGACGGGTTTGAGCAGTTGTGCTGCGATGTGTGCCGGGTACGATGCGCCAAATGTTGTCGTGTCGGGAATTCGTGTTGGGTCTCCAGTTCAATCTCCCTCTGGCGCAGCATCGTTGGTCGTGTTGTTGGATTTAACATTGCATCACCTCGCTCAACTGCCGTCTTCCATCCTATTCACTTCTTTTTTTTTTTTTTTGAGTGAATAGGGTAGGAATAAAGTAGCGCGCTTTACCCTCAGTGATCGCTTTACTGCTACTTGCCGCTCAACTGCCGTCTTCCTTCCTATTCACTTCTTTTTTTTTTGAGTGAATAGGGTAGGAATAAAGTAGAGCGCTTTACCCTCAGTGATCGCTTTACTGCTACTTGCCGCTCAACTGCCGTCTTCCTTCCTATTCACTTCATTTTTTTTTTTTTGAGTGAATAGGGTAGGAATAAAGTAGCGCGGTTTACCCTCAGTGATCGCTTTACTGCTACTTGCCATCAGGCGGGACAGCGATCAAGCACTAGTTTATAGCCATTAAAAAAAAAAAAAGTAAAGCTCCTAATATGGTTTAAACCTGCGCGTAGTTAAGTTATAGTCGGCCGCGACTACAAGTTGTAGTCGCGGCCTATATTAACGATAAGGTTTTTTTTTTAAAGTGGGGTCAACTACCGTTGATAGTGGTTTTACGTTGAAGTATTAATTGAGACAATCCGTTTTCATTTGTTTTATTGTGTTTAAATATTGATGGATACTTCCATGACACACTAAAATTACTGTTTTTGTATAAAGAAAATGCCTCCAGAAATCATATATTAAATCAGTCCAAACAAGGAAACGCAATTAAACACATATGTACAATTGTACATACAGTATATCATTGTATTGAGGCAGGTCAGGATACGCGGGCTATTTTAGCGCGTCTATTCATAGCAGTGTGTCGAGCGCACGCGCATCGCAGAGCTATTGTCGTATTGGCCGAGTATTTTTGGAATTGGTGATAATGGACGTACTAATTAGTTGCGAGAGCTGTTGGGGAAAAAAGGTTTTAGAAATTGGGTGACCAGACGGACAAGACCGGGCGCGGTAATTCACAGACCGTTCACAATATCAATCTGTCAAAAATACCTCTAATCCATACTAATATTATAAATGCGAAAGTAACTCTGTCTGTCTGTCTGTTACGCTTTCCCGCTTAAACCTCTCAACCGATTTTAATGAAATTTGGCACAGATAATCTTTAGACCCTGAGAAAGGACATAGGCTACCTTTTATTGAAAAAAAAAAATTGATATTCCCGACGGAAATCTAAAAGCACGATATAACCGAATTCCACGCGGGCGAAGCCGCGGGCGGAAAGCTAGTTTCTTAATAGTTTTTAACAAGAAGAATGAGACTGTGATTAAATTTTGAAATAATTAACTACGAGAATTGTCCTTCTGACTACCACCATAAAGTCGAGTATTTGTTGATATTCTTAAAACTGATGTAACAAGGGTAATGCATTATCACATTGAAATAGTTCCAAAACAGACTTGACCTACCTAAAATTAATACAGTCATATACGGCATCATGTTTTGTTTTTGCGAAATTCGAAACTCGTATCCAGTATTTTTAAGTAATGAACCTTTGAACCAAATTCCAAAAAGATACAACGAAAAACCACAAAGTTATGAGCTTGCTATTTGGTTGTCCCAACAAACATATGGTCAAAGCTCCGTTCAAGAGGGCGAGCGCGGTGCATTGACTTCTGGCGTCAGTAATGTCTAAATGTATTTGTGAAAAAATATAAGATGGTGTAAAATTATTGGAATCGATTCAGTTGCTTATTCTGAACAAACTATATTCAGGTTTCGCGTAAACAAAAAAATAAAGTTGTATACAGAGTGATGCTGATAATACGACAATAAATTAAACATCGTGTACCTCAACACATTCTCAGTCTACCCATAAAAAATCATATAAATATGTCCATTTGTTTAGGCACAGGAAATTATTTTTAATTTTTCACATTTTCTACATGATGAAAATGTTGATAAGGAAGCGCTTACAGGTTAGTGACCGCCGCATCCTGCGGTACCATACTTTAATAATAATGGCGGGATAAAAGCAAGTCGATACAGGATCGCGCTGTCGCCGATCGGAGGTCAGTGAACCAATATTTTTAAAGGATGTTCTATTCCGTTTGCAATTTTATGTGATTAAGTTTGTTTGAAATTTTCATTTTTTTGTTTTTGATGCTAGTTTTTTCTTCTATAGTTTAGGATTATCCTTATGAACAAGCATTGCTCGTGTTTTCATTTATTATCTTATTGTCACCACTACTCTGTATAGGTATTCAGTTCACAGGATACTAGCGCGTTGGTGTTGGTGAAAAATCGGGAGGAAACCTGCCTAGTACTGAAAATTGGTAGACATTTGATATCTCCTGTACCGGGCCCTTCATTATGGATTATTGCCCACTTCATCTAACAGTGGAGTTTTGACACAAAATTGTATCACTTTGAAGTATACATTGCTAATCCATTGCTTCATATGTTCGAAAACCTTGTCAATTTTGCAAAGAAAATAACGCAATGAATGTTGACGCAATGAATTATTACACAAATACCTGGTACTTGTCTAACAATAAAGTCTGCTCAATTTTATTATTTGGAACTACTAGGATAATTAGAATAACCACAATAAAAATTAACCTATCTGGTTGCGGAAAATCTCGTAACTTTTTTCTCGAAATCGATTGACATACATACAGTGTGGTCGCCTGACCTCCACCAACAACTGAACCGCTTTATGTCATGTGTAACTCATTTCACTGTAAACACTATGACCTCTGAGTTATTCATGTGTTAATGGAGGAAAAATAGTAACTTTTATCATCATCATCATCAACCTTTTATCGTCCCACTGCTGGGCACAGGTCTCCTCTCATACAGAGAAGGATTGAGCGTAATCACCAGGCTTGCTCAATGCTTTGGCGATTTCAGACTTAAAGCCCAGGTTTCCGGAAGATGTTTTCCTTCACCTTTTAATCAGTCATTGGTGTCCAAAAATACTTAGAAAGTACATATAACTTCAGAAAAGTTACATTGGTACATGCCTGACCTGCAATCGAACCCGCACACCCATACTTGAGAGACTAGTGTTTTAAGCACTAGGCCACCACGACTACACACGGTAACATTGCATAATGCATATACATAATACATAACTTACATAATCACCCACTCCTGGGACACCGGCCTCCTCTCGGTGAGAGGGAGTGGGCCGTAATCTACTACACGGGCCCAGTGCGGGTTGGTGATATCCTATGTCTTCGAATTCTTGCCTCTAGGAGATACATTCACAATGGTTTCCTTCACCGTTTTGAGAGCAATAGTGATGAAATGATTTACACAAAGAAAAGTGCCTGATGGAATTTGAACCTTTTTTTGTTGGGATGGGAAATCATCAAATGACCTCTCCCCCTGTGAGCAGAGCGGAAGGGCGTGTCAGACTTTTACTGACTAAAACCCACCCGTGTTTCTTCACTTGCTTTTGCGCCAGGGCCACTGTTTATTTTTTAACCAACCCGCAACCCTGAGGGGATTTGAACCTATGACCTAGAACTTGCAAGTCGTGGCCGATAGCACTGGACCACTATTGCTCTCATACTGCATATTCTGGTGGTTTATCATGTCCACAATCCTGTTGGCACCTACTCGTGGCCAGTAGCGCAAGTGCTGAGCCAGTGGAGTTATTTTGAACTGTATCATAAGTGGCTCCAAGGAGGATGGTCACGATAATGCAGACGTTTTACGAAAATAACACGTGTTTTTTTTTTTACATATTATAAACCAGCGCTTGACTGCAATCCTGCCTGATGGTAAGCAGTGACGCAATCGTTGATGGTAAAGCGCACTAGTTTATTAAGAGCCTATTCACTCTAGCCTTGAAGACACTCAAATTGTAGTACGACGGAAACACCGCCGCTGGCAAATTGTTCCAGTCCCTCGATACACGCGGTATAAAGGAGGAGGCGAAACGCTTCGTCCGGATCGTAATGGTGTTAACAACGTAAGGGTGGAAACCAGCCGTACGACGGGTCGTCAGCTGGTGGAACGGAGATGGGGGAATTAAATCATGCAATTCCCTCGCACACTCCCCGAAAACAAAGACGGATGACGGTTCAGCACGGATGGTGCTGATTGTACGACGTATTTTATTTACTGTTTTCAATAAAACATGGTATACAAAGGTGTTCCATGAGGATAAAATTATACGTGTTTTGCTTGCGATTAAAGAATACATACGAAAACATTTTAACAAAAAAAAAAAAACCACTTGAAAGAAAAACACTACATGTGAAAAATAACTGATTTTGGGAGACGGTGGCAAAAAAAAACGAAAATATCAAAGACACCGACTTTCGAAATTAGTTTTATTTCATCTCACAGTCAGGTATTAAGCTATATCCGCACAGACTGGAAGTCCTCGGCAGGGGGTGAGATGTGAAAAGCAAACGACGCAATTTTGTTTACTTGAAAAAACCCGTAATTTTGGTTTCGAAAGAAAATACCAATAACTTTCATACATAAAAAAAGATAAATAACAAAGCTCCTCCTTCTTTTGATGTCTATTAACATTGGGTACTTAACGCAAATTATGTTACATATTAATATACGGATCCTGGTCCCACTGTCCCTGATCATAGTTACAAAATTGAAACGTGAATCTATATTAAATTCTAAAACTAAATTATATCATGAAAACATAGCCGAAATGAGCTTAAAGTAAGGTCAATAGGTTAAACCGCGGAACAAACCGCTTGTAATATATTTAATGTATGTAGCAATGACAGCCTAACCCTAGCCAATCAGTCAATATTCGCACGCATAACTCAACGAACCCATTATAGATACAAGCAAACACAATACAATATAATTGCCTTCTTCATCCGCCATTCATCATCCACTGTAAGGTCTAGAACACACTTCATCACACACACGTCAGAGATGGCCAACCTGTGCACTGTGCAGGGACCATAAACATGACGTAAAACATTATTATCGTTAAACTCTGGCCAACAACCGGGGTAATCGCAGAACACACATTATCATCATTTCAGCCGAAAGACGTTCATTGCTGGACATAGGCCTCCCCCAAGGATCTCAGTGACGTCTGGTCCTGCACCTCCCGCATCCAGCGGTTTCCCGCGACCTTCACCAAGTCGTCGGTCCACTTTGTCGGGGGCCTACCCACGCTGCGTCTCGCTACTCGAGAACCTGTCGGCCGCCTCGGGTATCGGGGGATAACACACAATCACTAGTAATCGTTATCATTTTGACAGTTCTACAAAATTCGCTGCGTTATTGACGCTGTTGAGTAGAAAACGTTAAGATGGGGCTCGGAGCAATTTTATGTATAAGAAACTCTTTTGCAGCCAATAAAAATACGAACAGGTAGCGCCATCTACACAGAACTAATTTGACAGATTGTTTGCTCATTAAATTGAAAAGGTTTGCCATCCCTGCTTATGTCATCCATCAGGTGCAGGGATCACCGGCGGCGAGGAGGACGGAGGGGGCGCAGGGGGGCGACCTGATGTGTCACTCACGATACTTTCAATGCCAAAATATAATAGGGTCAAGATCTCGTGTGTGTACTTACGTTGGTAATGTAAAGGATTTCGGTGCGGTACAAGTAAGTGGCGGCAGCGGTTATAAGAATTTAAAGGACTGAATAATGTTATGGAAATTCGATGAACTACATCAAAATAATCCGTCTAGCCTTTTCCCAACTATGTTGGCGATGGCTTCCAATCAAAGCGGATGCAGTTCAATACCAGTATTTCATACGGGGCGACTGCCTATCTGACCAGCACAACCCAGTTACTGGGTATTACTATACCACTTGGTAAGAATGATTGTGAGGCTTTTGGGAATTCTGACGACTGTCAATGTCCATGATGATGGGCTTTCCGAGCCACGGAGGGGTCCTGTTATGCAAAGATCGTCACGCATCTACAGACCAACGGGCGTAGCTTTACCTGTTCGGTCTAACCGTGAAGCAGTTATTTACGCTCACCAAGACACATAAAGGAAAAGTATACGACGCGAGCTTCAGCAAACAGCATATTATTTATAAATACTAGCTTTCCGCCCGCGGCTTCGGCCGCGTGGAATTCGGCTATATCACGCTTTTTAGATTTCTCTCGGGAATATCGTTTTTTTTTTCTATAAAAGGTAGCCTATGTCCTTTCTCAGGGTCTAAAGATTGTCTGTGCCAAATTTCATCAAAATCGGTTGAGAGGTTTAGGCGGGTAAGCGTAACAGACAGACAGACAGAGTTACTTTCGCATTTATAATATTAGTACGGATATAGTCATGATATATTAACTAACCCCCGACTTAATAAGTTATTGTTTTACTTACCATTGGATCATTACGAGTTTCACTCGCTAACACTTATGACTTAAAATCAACAAATTAATGAAAGGCTTAAAGTTTTCGGTCGCGCTGGTCGCCGCAGGTGATCAAGTGTGTGTGCAGCTTGTATGCTAGAACTTATTATTTAATCGCTGCTAAAAGTCACCTGGTGAACTGAAGGATTTCAACAATTAATAAATTGGCAATTGACATTTTATTTACTGAACATTCAAGTTGAGTTTTAAAGATTACTAGCTTTGTGTACTAATGTATGAGTACTAATTTGTAAGTTTCTCCATCTATAAGATCGGATTTTTCATCCGTTTTTTAACTCAACAACTTATCCTTACTAATCCATACTAATATTATAAATGCGAAAGTAATTCTGTCTGTCTGTCTGTCTGTTACGCTTTCCCGCTTAAACCTCTCAACCAATTTTGACATAATTTGGCACAGACAAGCTTGAGAATGGACATAGGCTACCTTTTATTGAAAGATATTCCCGAGGGAATTCTAAAAAGCGCGATATAACCGAATTCCACGCGGGCGAAGCCGCAGGCGGAAAGCTAGTATTATAAATCGGAAAGTGAGTTTGTTTGTTTGTTTGTGCCGCTTTCACGACGTAACTACTAAACCGATTGCTTTGAAATTTTACAGGCGTAAAGTTAGAAGTCTGGATTAAATAATAGGGTACTTTTTATTTCGAAAAATTTGAATTTTTCAAGGAAAATCTAAAAAGCGCGAAATAACCGAAAACCACGCATGCGAAGCCGCGGGCGGAAAGCTAGTGGTTAAATATTTTGCAAAATGTGTTAGTGTATGTTATCGTTGTTTTATTAAACTAATCTATACTACTATATAAAGCTGAAGAGTTTGTTTGTATGTTTGTTTGTTTGTTCGCGCTAATCTCGGGAACTACTGGTCCGATTTGAAAAATTCTTTTTGCGTTGGATAGCCCATTAATCCAGGAAGGCTATAGGAATATATATGTATTATATATAACATAAAGCTGTGACCAATGGGAACGGAGCATAACAAAATTAAAATGAAAAATTACAATGTATGCTGTATATTTTGGGGTTAAAATAAAATTTTCAAATAACTAACTTCACGCGAACGAAGTCACGGGCAGCCGCTATCGGTTATACAGAAGAAGATCACCTGAAGAGGGAGGCCGAACGGTTACCATCAGAACCCGCAGCGGAGCTTTTGAAACTATGGACAACAGATAGATTGTACCGTAATCGCCAATTTTATGTAAAATATTTAATGCCCTTATAAATGTGGAGGCCTGCGGTTCCTTGCGTGCTATCAAATATATTTGTAAATATATTAACAAAGGAACCGATCAAGCCGTGTTCGATTTTATACAAGAAGCTGGATCGTCTGTCATAAGCGAAGTGCAAGCTTTCCAACAGGGGCATTATGTGAGCCGCAATGAGGCAGCATGGCGACTTTTAGGATTCCCATTACATGAAAGGCACTTCACTGTCACTTATTTGGCCGTGCATTTAGAAAATGGAGAGCGTGTGTATAATAATGAAAGCAATTTTCATGAAAGGATCGCGCTCCGCCAAAGACAACACTGACCGCATTTTTCCAGCTTTGCTGAATCGACCCATTTGCAAAAACCCTTTTGGATTTAGAGGTTCACCGATACTACACATGGAATGCCTCTAGAAAAGAGTGGAAACGTCGCATTCAGGGCACCCCAGTAGAAAACTGACCCGGGGTAAAATCAGGGGATGCTCTTGGTCGTGTATATACTCTTCACGTGTATGAGTGAAAGAAACAAAAACACTCATAAGAGTGTTTTTGTTTAAGAATGTTCCGGCACCATGTTCGTGGACCAACTAGCCACAGGAACCTTAAAATTGTGAACGGTCAAGAGTGCGCAACATACAAAGAAGCATTTGAAGTTCTTGGTCTGTTGGAGAATGATAATAATTATTGGGAGGGTACCATGATAGAAGCAGTGCAATGCAGATCAGCTACAAAAATAAGAGAGTTGTTTGCAACCTTAATCTCAACCTACAGCGTTTCCAATCCTCAACAGCTATGGGAAAAATATAAAAATGGTATACCAGTAGATATTTTAAAAAGATTGCAGATGACACACCCGGACATCACGTACAGTGATTTCATTTACAACGAGGTTCTCATTAACATATAAAATAAAACTATGGAAATAACCGCTAAAAACTGAGTGAATTTGGAATAAGTAACCCACAACGATCAGAGTAAAGTGTAAATGACGTTGCCAGAGAGCTAGCTAATAATTATACTATATTGCAACAGCAGGTAAATGACATGATCCCACGGTTGTTATCAGAGCAAAAAACTGTATTCGACGAAGTGACACATTAAGAAGTAAGAACATTGCAATAGCCTGTGCAGTAAACTGCATCTAAATCTTGCTCAAAAGGAATCCCCAACCTGCAATTTAAGTAAAAATAGTGGTCAGGCCGCGATGCTGTGCCAGTGTATGTTTTTAGTTTAAGATGAGTGTACCATGTCGCACAAAGGAGTTATTTAAGCTCTCAATAGGACTTTGCAGGATATAAGGCACTGCAAGAGCATAATGGGAGTATTGGTAGTTTTATTAGCAGGTGACTTCCGGCAAACACTACCAGACATACAAAGGGGGACTTCAGCAGATGAAATAAAAGCTTGCCTAAAATCGTCTAAGTTATGGGACCATGTCATAAAGTTCCAATTAACTACAAACATGCGAGTGAGATTATTCAACGACATTCATACAGGTCATTACGTGGAAACATTGTTAAAAATCAGTGATGGAAAAATGACAGTAGATGCAGAGGGAATGATTACTTTAATGGAAGAGATTTGTAATGCTGTAGGCAGCGAATCGGAGTTGGTAGACGATAATATACATGATGACCGATGGCTCTGCGAACGCGCAATATTAGCACCTAAAATCCTTTGAAATTATTTGGGGTGCCTTCTCATAAATTAAAATTCAAAGTAGGGGTTCCGGTGATGCTCATGCGTAATCTCGATGCCCCTAGACTGTGTAATGGTACAAGGCTGCGTATCACTCACCTTCGCCGGAATTTTCTTCCAGCAACTATTTTAACTGGTGCAGCATAGGGTGGAAGTGTACTCATTCCTCGGATTCCGATTATTCCAACAGACCTTGCATTTCAATTTAAAAGACATTAATTTCTTATAAGGGTTTCATTTTCAATGACCATTAATAAAGCACAAGGCCAAACTCTTAGGGATGCTGGACTACACTTGGAAAAATATTGTTTTTCGCATAGTCAGCTATATGTAGCGTGTTCCTAGTGCCCAAAATCTGCATTTTTTGCTCCCTAAGTTAATAATAATAATATAATAATAATAATAAACGGTTTATTTCTCTCACCAAGGAACATTGTTACAATAGTGTGTAAATACAATTTTGCCGTATTCTCGAACCTTTGTGAGAGCTGGAGTCTGAACTAGGTTCGGAACCTGTGATACAGATCTCCAGGCTCACACCCCTTTAAACATTTATCATTTGAAACGGCATCGAGAATAATTTTATACATATATCACTATTAGTTTGAAAAACATTTTCAACACAGAGGTAAATCTAGACATAAAGGGTGCACTCGAGAAGTGTAATGTGAGGTGATGTAATTGTAAGAAAGTGTATACTGTATGAAGGTGTAAGGGTGTTGTGTAAATGCATGTGGATTCAGTGTGAGAAATTGTGATTAATATTGAGTGGTTTGGATAATGCTTTCCGTACTTTCATAGTCAATGTCCAGTAGCCAGTTCCTTACAGTAGTTTTGCATTTATGTTTAACCATAGAGTACAAATTTAAGATTTTATTAAGTTTGTTGTACACGTAAGGACCAAGGAAGTAAAAAGATCGCTGAGCTAGCTTTGAATGGACAGGGATGGATGAACATACTGTATGTTTCCGCCTCAGGGATTGGAACTTTTCGGGATTATAGGAATTGCGGGAGTGGGTAGCGAGAATTAAATCTAGAATAAACAATTTCCGGATAGAGAGGACCTTACAGGTATTATAAAGTTCCGTGGTAGGGAATCGATAAGGAAGGGACCAACCCGCTTTAAGGATCGCTCTTTGGGCTCATTCCAGTTTCAACAAATGCGTTTTTGCTGCTCCACCCCAGACAACTATACAGTACTGTGCAATTGATTGACACAGAGCTAAATAAACTTGTCTAAGTACTTGAGTGTCAGCCACATGCCGGAGATTCTTAAAAATAAATATCAGCTTGCGCAGTCGAGAGGTAAGTACGTCTATATGGTTATAGAATGATAAAGAGTCATCTAATTGAACACCTAAATAACTCACAACATCTGTACGACCCAGGAGAGGACAGCCACATGGTGTTTGAGGAGATTTATTACAAGAATGTGCAATTAATGAAAACTGGGACGTTGTAGGTTTTCCAACTTTTGACAGAGAAAAGGCAAGATACTTTGATTTATCCACATTAAGAGTAAGTAGGTTGTGAGACAACCAGTCAGTGACAGTGTTGAGTCCTAGCTGTGAACATTTAAATGTCGAATCCCAGGAACACCCGTGGAATATTAAAGCGGTATCGTCTGCGTAGGTAAAGATGGAACCGTTACTAAGTACGTGACGACAGAGGTCATTAATATAGATGAGGAACAGGGTCGGTCCAATGATACTACCCTGTGGCACACCGTAAGTTATAGGGAGTTCATCACTTAACCAGTCTCCTATCTTCACACACTGACGTCTACCCGTAAGATAACTCGCGAAGAGTGACAGCTGAACACCTCTGATACCAGTCTTCTCAAGCTTAGCAATGAGAGCGGGAATTGAGATCGTGTCAAAGGCCTTTGCCAGATCTAGGAAGATACCGATAACACAATGTTTATTATCGAGATGAGATGTGATGTTAGTTGTGAGATCTAAAACCGCATTGCTGGTAGACACCCCCGAACGAAAACCATATTGACTAGAGGACAAAAAATTACCCTGCTCAAGGTATTTGATGAGCCTATTGTTCATGAGCCTTTCTAGCAGTTTGGATAATGTAGGTAGGATTGAAATGGGTCTATAGTTATTTGGTTTACCTCTGTCACCGCTCTTATGCACAGGATGAATGACTGCTAGCTTGAATGCATCAGGAAAGACTCCTGTGGTGAAAGCCAAGTTGTATAAATATGTGAGGTGGGGAATAAGTAACTGTTTTACTTTTTTAAGCAGCGTACCAGACACGTTATCGGAGCCTACTGCACAATCGGTTTTAAGTGCGTTAATTAATTGTTCCAATTCAGTATCATCAGTGTGTAGGAGGACAAAGGTTTTATAATTCTGGATGTCGTCCTGTCTCAAGGGTGTATCTGGAACGAGTATGCTTTCAGCAAGTGTGCGTCCAATATTCACGAAATATGTATTGACTTCATTAACAGAACATTTGGGATCAGATGATGACAAAAGATCGGTTGCAAGTGTTTTTTGTTTAGCCGTGTTCGTAATTGTTTTTATAGCTTCCCATAATTTTTTACTATTGTTTTGTGAGTTATTAATAAGTTTTTTTTATCAAAGTTTCGTTTAGCACTTTTAAGCAGCATGGAACAGTAATTCCTGTACCTTTTAAATGTAATTTTAAGAATCTCGTTTTCTGGAGATTTGTGTATTTTGCGATGCAACTTGTCACGGTTTCGAAGACATCTTAAGAGCCCTGGGGTCATCCACGGCTTTCTCAGCCGTTTCCGATATGGCACAACTTTTTGGATTGTGTTTTGTAGCATGATTACATTTAGTGTATTGATAAAGTACTTAGTTGCTTCATTAACATTATCTATACTGTATAGCGGACTGAAATCAAATTGGTTAAGCATAAGTTCAATGTTATCGTAGTCGAGGTTTTTTGTCATTTTAGTTTTTAATGGAAGGACTTTGGAAGAATTATCATTTTGAATGAACAAGAGAACAGTATCATGGTCAGTGATTGAGGTGCAAGCGACATACGAGAAAGCTGGAACTTTTGATTTCAGCATTACATGTTCAAGGCACGAGCTATTGTAACGAGTGGGAAGCGTATGGGCCGGCAACATACCGTGAAATGCGAACATAGTGAGATACTCAGTAGCACGAGAGTCGGTACTACTGTCAGAAATGTCAATATTCATGTCACCCGTGACAATAATATTACTATAAGAGGATATGGTTGTAATAAGCTCGTTCAAAGATTGAATGAACGGTGAGACATTTCGATAAGAAGGAGGGCGATATATAGCTACGATTACTGTGTCTTTGTTAAATTTCGTCACGAGACAGTTTGCATCCTGAAGAATGTGTTCCGTGACAGAGACAGAGGTGGTTCCTAAAATAAACCACCACACCCTCATTTTGTGTGCTATGTTTGCTAGTAGCCGCGGATGTATAGTCATCAAGTATAGGCAATGGGGGGGAATTATATAACCAGCATTCAGTGAGTATTATTATATCCCAAGATGTTCCACTTCTTTCAAGCAAGGCTGAAAGTTCAATAAAGTTCTTATTTACACTTCTTATGTTTTGACACAGAAGCTTTAGTGCATTTCTGTGTGACCTAGCGATTTTGATACAGTCTTCTATATTACATGTTGCAGAGTCGGCCACTGATACTTTGTCCAGCTCATCTTCAATATTACTTAGATTATCGAATAGTTACGGAAGGTACAACATTGGATCGAACTAAAGTAGTGCGTACGGATTTTCGTAAACATGGAACGCAAAACATATAAAAAGGACAAGACAATGGTGTGGTTTAAACAAGTATGAAAGCGGTTTTGTGTGTAATGTAAGGTGTAATTTATTAGTTTATTTGTGGCTGTGAGGTGTATGTATGTATATATTTGTGTTAGGTGATTAGTGATTTTCAGTAAGTGTAAATGTGTAATTATAATCGCATACGATACAGGTAAATCAAGTAAAAAAACAAAAACATCAAAATGCATAAAAGTATAACTAACAAAGCAAAAAAAGAAGATTATATCAATGGTGAAATTACATATTACATTGTAATGGTCTACACAGCGTTTTAGGGAAGACATATATCGTTTATCTAGTCATTTTTCAGCAATCT
The DNA here is from genome assembly GCA_017933935.1 of Sesamia nonagrioides. NCBI lineage: Eukaryota > Metazoa > Arthropoda > Insecta > Lepidoptera > Noctuidae > Sesamia > Sesamia nonagrioides. The sequence goes on along the minus strand of JADWQK010000710.1, from coordinate 60,715 downwards.
TGGGTAAATCTCCTTCCGAGCTAATGCAAAACCGTTTCGCTCCGTCTTCCTTGCGAATGTACACCTTGCCATGAGCTGTCCAACAGTGTTTGAATTGGTGAAGGGTAGAAAATTCTCTAGCCAAGAAGAACAATTTCCTGGTTTTCGTAGGCAGATTATCTGAGATGTATACTGGGAGTTTTGGACCATCAATCTGCAGGGTGGCGGTATTTAATTTATTATTCCGGTTCTCCTTATTGTAAGTCCTGGTAGCTTGCATTATAATGTCTTTTTTTATAACTGTTGTGAGGTCTAACATGATGGTATTATTCAAGGATGAGGACGAATGGATCCTAAATACATCCTTAATTTCGTTTTCTGCTATCTGAGGCCCAAGGGTTGTACTGATATTTTTAATCACATTTACAAGATCCAGTAGATTCGTTCAGTTTTTTTGGGATGTTTTTAATTTCAAGGCACGTGTTTTTTGTTTGCTTTTCCAGTTGATCCACCCGTTCTTCCAGCCTCTTAATGTACAACCCACTCTCCTTTCTTTCAGCCTCATATTGTGACATTTTATTTATTACCTCGTCATATTTCTTAGCAGTGAAATCTACAGATTGTTGTAGTTTGCTGTACTGAGGTTTAATTTCTTGAAGTGAGGTTTGCATAGAAAAAAAAAAATGATGATTGCTCTCTTCTAAGATCTTTTATCATAATAGTCATTTCATGTTGAAAATCTTCTACGTGGCCCAGGTTTCCCTGATCCGGACGTTTCCTCTTAAACCGACTGGTGATATTAGAAGGCGGGCAATCCTCAAAAAAATCCTTTGGGGAATTTAAATTCGGCTCAGAACGATAGCGAGTAGGTGAGGTTTCATTTAAAACAGCTGGCGACACTGGTGGTGTTCGTTTAAGTGGCATTTTATATGAAGATATAAATGGCAAAAAGAGAAACAAAATTTAAAATGGAAAAAGACTGCTCAGGCCGGATTTGAACTTGCGACTCGTCGATAGTTTGCTCGAGGTGACTTGTACTTGACGGAGCTAACTAAGCTTCTGTAATACCTTTCAAATTAGTGATCGCTATTCGCAGAATAGATGTTGCCAAAAGCAGGGTAGTTGGGAATATTTTGTTTGATGATCCAGAATTTACTGTACTCTGAAGTTATATCGACGATTGGGGTATATAAATTATTGTGTGTATTCTTAAAGAGATCTTTCACTAAAACTTTGCACTTTGCATCACTGTGACAATATCGTATGTCCTTAGTTATTCGCAGAAAAAATGTTACCGAAAGCCGGGTAGTTGGAAATATTTTGTTGAATGTAAGGCCCACAATTATTTTAAGTTGTGCACGTATTATGTATTTTTAAACACGGAGTAAACACGCCGCACGTCTGCTCACAACAACGGCGCGGGGGGGCATGAAAACATATAATATAGTTTACCACTCAATTTTGTTTTAATAACTCATGATATATGTGGTTATGCGAAAGTAACTCCATCTATCTGTTGTTCTTTCACGCCTAAACGTCTGAAAGTATTTAGATAAAATTTGATATCCGGTAAAACATTGCTTATCCAGGACTCAAACTACCTCCAGTATGAGTCCTGGATAAGCAATGTTTTACCGCGAGAAAACTTCTCATTCCCAAGGGAAAATCTAAAACGCGCGATATAACCGAATTTCACGCGGGCGAAGCCGCCGGCGGCAAGTTAGTAGTTAATAAAAAGATATTATATCATTAGACAACTGCATGACTTCTTGGTCTCCAGTTCTTCTTAACGTTAGTTGACAGCATGTTTTTGTACATCGCTTGCTGACTGTCAGCTGTCCACTAGGAAACCATTTTCTTTTCGCCGGAATTTGTAAAAGCGTAACAACATTTAAAATAATAATATGTATAATTATACAGGAAGGGAAATAATCAAAGGGCATCAAAAAATTCAGCCGTGTCGCTATCAACAGGAAACATGCCCAAAAGATTCTTTGACCAAAAAATAAGCCTGTCCTCTGATCACGTGAAGAGTCGACAAACATACTCGCCCATACGTACAATCAGCTGTAGAAGTCCATTCCCACCTTAAAGACTACTGTCGCCTGCGCTAAACCATAGAATAAAAAGGGGAAGTAGGTTATCTGCGACCCAATCCGCGATTTAATTGCCTACTGTCTTAGGGTTGACGACTGTCCGCGCTTCGTCGGTTACGGTTGTCGCCCAAACCGCTAACAAATATTTATAGACTAAGAGCTTATGTTTAAATTATTTGCTTAGTATTTAGTTTACATATACTAGTCAGTTTTTTTTTTTGTAATTTTTATTTTTAGTTTTGTACACATAAAGAACCATATTTAGGTATTTTTATTTTTAATTAATACAAATATAAATAATACAAACATAACATCTATTGAATCACACATGTAATACAAAATTACAAATTAGCTACAGAAAAATACCTACTTTCTTCGGTTTCGACTATTACGAAACGCGTTGTTATTAAACTTTAATGTGTAATATATCCGTATCCTTGTAAATAACTTTTAGAAATATAATTTGAAAAATATAAGTCTTTTATTTGTTCATAAATAGACATACCAACTTTGCAGTTTATGTGATCATTTTTTAAAAGCTAATGTGCCGAAAAGCCGTGACGCGCGAACCTCGTTCCGTGCTAGCCGCGACTAGCGCAGTCATAGGCACTCTAATATTGTGTTTAGGTGTGCGTGCGGCGACGCATAGATACTATGGCGCACACATACAAGCCGCGCGCGGTCCGTTTGTATGAAGATAACGTACTTCCCTCTCTTTATTCTATGGCTAAACCGGCCACGCACACTAACGCATTATTGTTACTATCGCAGTCTTCATCTTTCTTTAAAGTAATGCAAAATTTCGTTACTTCATTTGAAGTTAAGTTAGCGGCCGCACTTAACAATGGTCTATCATAAGCGAGTGATTGTGGGTTCGATCCTTAATAATGGCATATCTTTTTGTTGTTTCATATAATTTAAAATTATGATAACTGATTTGTATTTTAAAGTAAAAATGTTTGCAAAGAATATTTAAACGAATAGGAAAATTTACTGAATATTTATACCAAAATAGGATTTTATTATATGTTTTAGTTTACTATAGATGTAATATAATAAAATATATATAAAAATAAAACAATAAGCATATTATAATGTAATATATTATAAAGTTATATATTATTCGGTTTAGATATACTTATACTAATTAATGAAACAAACGTTTAAATGGCAGCATTGTAATATTTTATATAAAAGTAATCCTTGACAAACTTATGATATTATTATGATAAAAAATATAAAAAACCTTTTTGGTTTTTAGATATGAAAGTTATAGTATTACATGTTATCATTAAAGAGGTTATAGCTTAATTATTCATTTTCTTAAAGAAAAGAGGATTGAAGCTTAACCTGAATATTATTACAATCATAAAATAATCTATACTTATAACACAAAACTAGTGCTTATTACATTTACAATTTTTTTGCGTGTATAGCATGGTTGCCATCCTGCAGTGCCTTTTTTCGGAGTTTGAAGGCATGAGATTATAATCTTCAAGCGCTTTCTTAGTTCAAAAGTAAACGAACTTATTTCTTATCGAATTTCGAAATTATTGTTTTTATAATTTACCAAAAGTAATTTGTATTGAAACTGCAAAAGGCGACATCTGTTAGCCATTAAGCCAACCGAACATATTACTGTCACTTAGCTAAATTACTTTACGAGTTGGTTTAGAGTCCGTTATTAGGATATATAATTTTATTTAAAACACTCTGTAGGACACTTCTGCACTGTGATTGTTATAAATTGTTTTTCTTTTTTTTTTTCTTTTTGTTTAGCTCGATAAGTGTCCACCGGTCACAAATGCAACCCCCCCCCTTCTTCGCATGATTTAAAAGTTTATTCAACGGTAAATATTGTTGTATCGTTCCACTTGTCTCAACACATACGCCATCTTCGTCTTCCAACCTCTTGACTTTGGCTTACAGTATTTCTCTAAAACTATAACAATTTTATTACACACTTGCAACAAACGATTGGTTTGCACCTTGCCCAAATAATAATAAAAACAACTTACACAAAAGCCGGTTTCATATATGATATTTGAGATATATTGCTGCATATGCCTGCATATTGATTAAAAAAGTAAAACTAATAACACTAACTCGTAACTACATATATGTTCACCAACCAACAACAGCTAAGTAATATTATTTGAGTTATTGTAGTTAATAATAGTTATTGTAGGTAGTGGAATATTTTTTGTTCAGTTTGTTTCAAATCTACCGTCAACTTTTTATAATGACTCTAATATAGAAAAATCTTAAAATAAAGTATCATCTTTAAGTTGCGGATCGCTATTTTTACATATTTTTGTTGTCAGAATTCATAATTCATCAATAAACATTTCAAAAATATTTTATAAGTTATTAGATTTGAACTCGAACCACCTTGAATGCCTATCAAGGCGAGGACCGCTAGGCTATTGGAACACTTACTGTGAACGTTGAAATTAGTAAGTAGTACCTAACAATCATAAGCGGGCAGTAAGTTGTCAATGTGTATCAAACTTTATTATAGAAGAAGGTCGTAACTACAACTAGTATTGCTTGGGCATAGTTTTGTGAGATTGTAACTCGACTTTTGGTCTTGACTGTACATACATAGTGTCATATAACGGTTACCTCATCATTCTCCTGCCCTTATCCCAATTTATTTGGGGTCGGCGCAACATGTCTTTTTCTTCCATGCATCCCTATCAGAAGCCATCTCGGCAGTCACCCCCTTCTTAGCCATATCATCCTTCACACATTCCATCCATCGTTTCTTTGGTCTTCCCCTACTCTTATAGCCATCAACATTCATAATTAAGACTCTCCTCACGACATTCTCCTCAGTTCTCCGTAACACATGCCCGTACCATGACAACCGATTTCCACACAACTTTTCAGCTACCGGTGCCACTTTCAGACTTCCTCTTATGTACTCATTTCTTATTCTATCCATTCGTGTAACACCACACTATATATAACGGTTACCTACCCGTATGAAATATTGTGCCAGTTCGTCACTGACCGTCATAGTTGTGATTGGTATCATTTAAGAGACTTAGGAATTCATTTTACAAAAATAAACAAATAAAACTACAAGAAGCTTCGAATTACAATAAATTATATTTAATACTAGCTGCACAACACAGTTTCACCCGTGTAGGTTTCGATATGCTCCGCTCCTATTGGTCGCAGCGTGATGCTTTCCAGGATTAAGGGCCTATCCAACGCAAAAAGAATTTTCAAATTCAAATATGACCAGTAGTTCCTGAGATTAGCGCGTTCAAACAAACAAACTCTTCAGTTTTATACATTAGTATAGATTTTCATCATCATCACCATCTCAGCGTTTATCCCGGTTGTAATTTCCTCCATTTCGCGCGATCTTTAGCATCCTGTGGTGTAAGATTGTTGGCACGCATGTCATCTCTTATAACTTCACTTCTTTGGTCTACCCCGCTTGTTCCGGCCCGGTGGAGGCGCCATGGCAAGATATTTTTGACTCGCGTAACATGCCGGTTTTCGTAAGACGTGACCGTACCAACGTAGGCGACCCTCCTGCAATTTGTCCGCTATGCCACGGACATGAAGACTGCCACGGATGCGGAAGTTCCTCGTGCGGTCCTTCCGCGTAACTCCACACATCCACCGCAGCATATTCATCTCCGTGACACGCAGCTCCTGCTTGTGTCGCTCAAGCACAGGCCACGCCTCACTGCCATACAGGAGAACAGGTCTAATGATGGTCTTATAGACCTGCCGCTGAAGCTTAACCGGCATTTTGGGGTCACAAATGACACCTGTCACCTCACGCCATTTTGCCCAAGCTGCGGAAATACGTGCCCTGACGTCGCAATCAATGTCGCCGGACGCGTGGAGTACAGACCCCAAGTATTTAAACTGGTCTGTGCACTCGACCATGTCACCGCCTATGCGCACAGACACGGGGTCTGTCGTGTTGCTAGCCATATACTAGTATAGATTTTCTTACTAGTTAACAAGCGTACCTATACAATCAACTTTCCCAACTTCTGGGACATAATCTGTGCGAGGGAGTGAGCCGTAAACCACCATGTGGCCTTTTTTTTGTTGGGATGGGAAATCATCAAATGACGTCTCCCGCTCTGGGCGGAGCGGAAGGGCGTGTCAGACTTTTACTGATTAAAACCCACCCGTGTTTCTTCACTTGCCTGTGGGACGGCCAGGGCCACGGTTGCTTGTTTAACCAACCCGCAACCCTGACCCAGAGGCATCGGTCTTCGTAGACCCCGTCACGATGTGCTGACATCTCTTTGAGGCGCGCGTGAAACACGACACGCCGTCGACTCGGGGCTGGTCCTTACCGGGCAGCGAGCTGCCCACTGCTCATCGCCCGCAGGCCCGCGCCTACAGTGGCCACCGATCGCCGCTACGAGGATACGGCGGTGCTCTACCCAAGCCGGGCAGACCTCCACCGTGTCCTCGGGGCGATCCACACAATGGTGACACCCTGGCGTTTCCTCCCGCCTTATACGGAACAGGAACCTCCCGAAACAACCGTGTCCGGTGAGGACCTGCGTCAGGCTGAAGGTGAGGGCGTCGTGGCGCCTCTCTAGCCACTCCTCAAACCATGTGGCCTTAGTGCGGTTTGGAAGCTGTCACATGTGTTTGAATTTTTGGTCTACCCACAAAGTTTTCCTTCACCGTTTTGAGAGCAGTGCTAAATGCAGTGTCAAATAATTTATTGGAAGGAAAGCGCCTGGGTTTGAATTCGCGATCTATAACTTGTCGCGGCCGTTACCACTAAGCCACTACTGATCTCACAAGTGCACAACAATTAAAAACCGGCCAAGTGCGAGTTGGTCTCGCGTACAAAAGACTCCATATTTTTTTTTTTTATAAATTAAAAACTAGCGCTTGACTGCAATCCCGCCTGATGGTAAGCAGTGATGCAATCGTTGATGGTAAGGCGCACTAGTTTATTAGAAGTCAAAGGAACATTCAAAGGAACTGAGTAAATAGGGAGGAAGACGGCAGTTGAACGCGGTGATGCAATGTTAAACCCAACAACACGACCAACGACCACACAACCAAATTCCCGACATAACAACATTTGACGCATCGTACCCGGCACACATCGCAACAAAACTGCTCAGACCCGTCCTTCGTACGGCTTCACTAGACATCATTTACACGACGAATGGCTTGGCGGCATGACTGCTTGGTGTTTGTTGTTATAGCGGCAACAGATAGCGAGAATACATTAATCGGCAAAAAATTCAACTGTCTAGCTATCCCGGTTCATGAGATACAACCAGAACCCTAATTACGTAACATACTATTACCTGCAATCAGTTGGAACCATTTCGAAGCATATTGCTAAACCATTGCTCCATGTGTTCGAAATGTGTGTCTGATCAATAACGAAATTAATATTGTTGAGCTGTCAAAATGAAAGCCATTGCTACTGATAGTGTGTTACGCTGGTTACCCTGCTGGTGATAGGGAGATTAGACAGATGAGTTATAATCATTGAGTTCCATTTTTACCTTTTGATTATGGAAGCATAAAAAAGCAAGCTTCTTCAGTAAACATAAACTTGTCTACACAAAGTCTATAATATAATTTTTTGTTCGCACAGATTTTTTGTTGTTATATTATGTAAGAAATAGGAAACTTAATTTATTAATAGCAGCACCTTGTCATATATCAGTTGTTTTGTATGCGAACTATTATTATATCATAATTTGTTAGGCCTTGGAGTAATTAATTTAAACTTGGTGGAATATTTACCAATCTTGAACAATATCTTCTCCGGTATTCAAGGAAATGCTAATTCAAATAATTAAAAATAGTTTATCTTTTGGCTCAGTAATAAGGGCCGTATCGGAGCGATCCATCAGGTTAGCTGTTGTTGAAAAAAATTAACGCGTATGAAGACACGGGCTAGTTAAAATAAAAAATATTTTATTTCACAACAATATATTTTGTTTTAGAATAGAATAGAATACTTTTATTTCAGACCGGAGTCCATAAGGTTAGTAACAATTTTACTTAACTTCTAGTGTTAGTAGGCTACAGACACAAATATACATACAATTAAATTAAGACTTAGCGTGGAGCTGCATCCACCTCTGCCACATGGGAGAATCCCACCGATCCGCGAACACACTGAGAATACTGTTGTTACTGCGGCGAACACGCGTCATCAGGGATGCGCATCTACTCCTAATAATGGCAGTAAAACCATTAATATTATTATCCGCAAACATCCCTGACGCACTACAACGCCAAGGCAGCCCCAACAGCACCCTCAGTGCATTATTATATTGAACACGAAGGTCGCTGTATGCCCGCTGAGTGAAGTCAACCCACAGGCTGCACGTGTAGAAGGATTGACAGTAAGCTTTAAAAAGCGTAACTTTAACCGGCTTCGTACATCGCGCGAACCTGCGGGCCAACATGTTACAACGGACAGCCAGCGACCTACGTTCCCTTTCAATATCACAGTTATCTTTAAGATCTTCGGTGACCCAGTGGCCCAGATACTTGAATTTGTCCACCCTTCGCAGGGGTTCACCACACAGTGCAACACGAGGAATACACGAATATGTCACGGCACCCGCCTTAAAAACCAACAATTCACTTTTTGAGACGTTATATCTGAGCCCATGAGTCACCGCATACTGTTCGCAAATAGCGATCAGTCGCCTCAGAGCATCGATAGATGGACTCAGCAGCACCATATCGTCAGCATAACTGATATTGTTTATGCATATCCCGTCAATATGACATCCGATTCTGGTGCTGCCGAGCTCAAGGATCAGCTGGTTTATATAAAGGTTGAAGAGCCTGGGTGAGCTGAGCCCCCCCTGCCTCACCCCGCACGACAACCGATACACGTCCGAGTGCGACCCTACCCACTTCACACTATTGCATTGACTTGTATACCAGTACCTAAATATCGACACTATTTCAGGTGGTAAGGTAGTCTCGCATTCCAGTTTACGCCACAGAACATCGTAACATACCAGATCGAATGCCCTTGATAGATCCAGAAAAGCGGAAAAAATGGGAGTCTTCCTGTCTGTGTAGTATTGAACAGTCTGCTTGAGGCACATGATTGCATTCTCGGTAGACAGCCCAGGCCTGAAACCAAACTGGGCATCATGTAGTTCAAGGTGCTTAGCCAATTGCTTGTCAAGCAGACTGTCCAAAACTTTTGCTATGACAGTGGCCAGGGAAATGGGCCTGTAGTTAGAAATATCAGAGATATCCCCAGTTCTGTTTTTCACAATAGGTACTACGATTGTATACATTAGATCAGCCGGTAGGTATCCGTGAGTAACACACATGTTAAAAAACAAAGCGAGTACACGCGGCAAGTGTCCTCCTGCATACCTCAGGTGCTCGATGCTAAGGCCGTCATGACCCGGGGATTTACCCCTCTCCATTTTCTTAATTATGTCTGAAATTTCTTTTGCCGTAAAAACAATAGAAACTTCCCCAAAGTTGGTCCCCGCATCAACCACCTGTACAGGCTTAGTAAGAGGTGACTCAACCTGGAAATGACGCCGGAATGCATTGGCTACGTCCGCCGGCTCATGAACGCCCGCCACGCTCACAGGAGGACCCGACCTTGGATTCAAACTGTTCGTTGATTTCCAAAATGATCCAAATTTCTTATTTGTGTGATGTGCAGCTAATATGTCCATCTTAATCTGCTGTTGGTTATCTTGACACTTTCTCAGATTGGTCTTAAAAGTTTTTCTAGTTTCACACATGTTATTGTAAACATAACCACTGGCAGGTTTACCATACAACAACCATGTTTGGTAACACAGTCGAGCCTCCCTGTGAGCGTCACGAACGTACTTGTTCCAACCAGGAATGTATCTTTTGTTATTGTGACGCACTTGCTTACATAAATAAGTACGGTCTGCACCTTGCTTTAAAATATCAACTAATTTAGTATACATTGTATCCAATATTTTCAAGTGATTATCATCAGAACACATTCTATGCGCGCAATACTCAAAATCATCTGGAAAATCTATTAATTTTAATTTAGAATTACAAAAATTGTAATATTCATTAGTTTGGTAGATGTCTCTTTCACCCCATATTATTTTATTGTGAGCATAGCCTGGGTTCACTAATTTAGGTGTTATTAAATCAATATTACATTCAATAAGTAACGGAATATGATCTGACAAATAAACTCCATACAAAACTGACACATCTAAAACTAAATGTCGTGCCGCACTGCTCACCACACAGTGATCAAGCCAGCGCAATGCGCCGTTAGCGGTACTCTCGAACGTAAACGTGTCCTTCGGAAGTAATTCCATATCAACACATGACCATGATTGTTCCCCACATACAGTTAACAGTTCATTTGAAAAGCGCTCACCTGGATGTGCATTAAGATCACCCAATATAAATACCGATTCAACGTCAGTGTTCTCAATTATAGCAATAATTTCACTCAGACACTCCGTAAATTCGATTAGATTCTCAGCCGAGTTAGTCGGCATATATACTGAGAATATCAATAAGGAACGTCCCTCGTGCTCAATCCTAATAGCTAACAGGCGATCACTACTACACTGCACCACCGATACCGTTGCAAACGCTGATTTCCTCCATAAAAGCGCTACGCCTCCATACGGTCTTCCTAGAAGGACTCCGGAAGAGGTGTCAACGGCGGACTTTCCCGTATACGCGAAACCATCATCAATGCTACCAAGATAAGGTACATCATGTGGTAACAGCCAAGTCTCCTGCAACGCAATAACATCAGCGACACGGCATAATCTGCGAACACAGTCAGCTGATCGAACAACATTCTTGCAATTGAATGTTGATAAAGTTACTTTATTCTTTATGTTTTTATCCATTGGTTACAACGGGTTTATCAATATCCGAGACTTTTCCAACTTTGAAATTAATAAATCGTCTAAACATTATTCCCTCCGGCCAAAGTTTGTCATCCAAAAAAGTATCTAACTTGTTTTTAGGTATATACAACTTAAATGCGTTGTATTGCCTCTCCGACTTCATAACAACTTTCTCTAATTTTACAACTTCGCCTGTTTTTTGCTGTATATATTCACATATGTCTTTTTCAGAGGTGTCCTTATTTACATTAGAGATAAAAAGGGGTATTTTTATCTCGGCAGCTTTAAAATTGCCTACTGAATTAGATGCCGCTTTTCCAGTCATTCCAACAAATCTATTTCTCGTTTTTGACCTTTGCACCAACACCCAGTGTTCATCGGGCTTATTTTTCTTCCATTCGCCTCTTTTAACGATATCTGCTAAAGTCTGTTGTTTACATGCGTCATCCACGGCTACTAAGCTATCGTTCTCAAGCATAGTCGAATTAACGGGTGTAAGAGAGATGGGTTTACTCAGAGTTTCACCTCCGGTCTGGGTGTGTACGAGAGAACGATATATCGGTGCCGGCGGCGTCTCGCTTGCACTATCGTGAGTAATATCCTTACGGTTGGAACGCGGCATATCGACGTCATTTACCGGCCGCGGTTCGATGTGAGGTAGGAGACCAAACGGGCCACTGTCGCAGTTTATCATATACCCTCCTCCTCTTTTTTTCATGTTAACATTCGAATTAATTAACGTATTCGATTTATCCAAATTCACTTTTACTTTTAACTCTTCTAATTGATCATTTTTCACATAATCGCTCTTTATATCTTCAATATCTTTCCGTAAAATCAGTATATCCTTCAGCAATTTTGTGACGTCGACGTGATCAAAACAAACTGGAGGTAGTTTGTGTAAGTCGTATGCCACAAACACTGGTAATTGTTCAGGATCTATTGTTTTAAACACAGTTATTATATCTTCCAGGTCTTTTTGTTTCTTGTTCTTCCGTCTCGACACTAGTTTTTTCGTTGTTTTCGAAGATACAAACAACAACTTCTTCGCCTCGTCTATTTCCTCTTCAGAAAATGCACTCTCGCATATCTTAATCAGGCTTTCATTATCGACTACATGATGCCGATCTCGTATAAAAGCAAGTACTTCCGATATCACTAGGTTACAACTAGTACACTTTAGTTTATTAACGGACATTTTCGCAAGACAAAATCGGCGACTGCCAATGACAGCGCGCGCGCGATGATTTGTTTTAAACCAACATGAGCTATTATGAAGAGTCAGATGCTAGATGGATGGTTCCAATTATTAGTTTTCGATGGCGAAGAGTCGGCGAGAAACTCCACACTGCTTTAAACTTGATTTCAATGATGATGATGTTCCCGACCGATTTCGGCCACGGTGACCACTTCGACTCCTAGCCGATGATTTGGTGCTCATGCGCCCGAAGATGGCGATTTCAATATAGAAATGGTAGATGGATAGCAGTACGAAGAACGGGTCTCAGCAGTTGTGTTGCGACGTGTGCCGGGTACGATGCGCCAAATGTTATTGTTTCGGGAGATTCTCCCTCTGGCGCAGCATCGTTGGTCGTGTTTTTGGGTTTAATATTGCATCACCTCGCTCAACTACCGTCTGTCGTCCTATTCACGCAGTTTTTTTGAGTGAATAGGCTCTTAATAAACTAGCACGCTTTACTATCAGGCGGGATTGCGGACAAGCACTAGTTTATGATTGTGAAAAAGTATTTCCCCGGACGAGACAAGAATACATCACCGAAGCTCACCTAATAAAAACTCTAAAGTAATAAATCAAACAGATTTTACCTCCAAAAGTAAACATTCAAGAAGAAGAAGTCACGTTCAAGGCTGACTCAGCTTTTCGGAAAGCAAAATTTGCAAGAGCAAGGGAACTTGGTAATACCCGAGAACTACTTAGAAAATGATGTAATCAGACTTCAGGTGTTTCAAGTCTTACCTAAAATGGGTGTTAAGTTTTTCTTTCTTTTTCCAAGGTGAGATCAACCTCAAGTCTTGATCAATGGCCTCTGTGGAATAGAGACAACAATTTTGCCAATAACACGTGTAACAAATTATAGAAAATCTTTGAAATTTTTTTTTCACAATAATGGCGGATATCGCCAATGATAGTTGATAAGGAAGGCCGCGTGAACCGTCTATGAGGGAGGTTTGAGGCAAAGCCATGTGGCCACTATGCTGCGATATTTCAATGTTTTTATTATGAATTATTTACTGTATGCACTTTTTACTACTTACATAAATCACGCGCTTTTATTTAGTAAACGAGACTATAAATAATTTTAAAATTATAGAAATTCTTTGAAAATTTTATTTCACAATAATGGCGGATATCGCCAATGACAGTTGAAAAGGACAGCCGCGTGGACCGTCTATGAGAGAGGTTTGAGGCAAAGTCATGATGTGGCCACTATGCTGCGATATTTCAATGTTTTTTTTTTATGAGTTATTTACTGGATGCACTTTTACTACTTACATAAATCACGCGCTTTTATTTAGTAAACGAGACTATATATGATCTTGAAAGTCCAATGAAAAATGCGCGTGACATTCATCTTAGCTGTCAGCCTGTTTCCCAAGTATTTTGGGGTAGGCCTCCAGTCTTACCGGATTCAGTATTTTACATGGACCGACTGGCTATCTGACCTCCACAACCCAGTTACTGGGTAATACTTAGCCGTTTGAGTGTGAAGAAGTATCTAGAATACAAACTCACACGCACGCGCTCACTTACAAACTTACACCATAAAAAGTAAATCGCTTTTCAATAAAACCAAGTGCTACTTTGCACTAACTGCATATTTATGGTCGTGACTAAACCTTCCCTTTGAGGACTACAGTAAAGGAATTGCGCAACACACTATCAGTAGCAATGGGTTTCATTTTGACAGTTGAACAACATTCATTGCGTTAATTACGTTGTTGAGCAGATACACTTTACGAACATATGGAGCAATGGATTAGCAATTGGATTCAAAATGATTCCAATTGATAGTAAAGGATGTTACGCAATTAGGGAGAAGGCGTGATGATGATTTCATCCAGACGTTTTTTAACGCCTAAATAACAACTTATGCTATTATACAACATAATTTCTTGTTTATGCGAAACGCGAAACAACGTGTCCAGTATATTTAAGTAAAGAATCTCTGTACTAAATTTCAAAAAGATGTCATGAAAAACCACAAAGTTATCCCACTTGCCTGTACCAACAAAAATATGGTCCACGCTCCGCTCGGGCGGACGTCCGGTGCGTGGCGTCAGCTGTGCGCAGTACTATGATCTATCGTAAGCTGCGTGAGGCGCTCGGCAATTACACTACAATAATTTTCTCGGTGGTAGGCATAACATCGGCTGCCGGCAGAAGTTACCACCCACCAGACAAAGGCTTGCCGCCAAGCGATTCGTCGTGTTCCGGCATGATGTCTGGTGAAGCCGTACGGAGGACGGGTCTGAGTAACTACTAGTGTGTTGCGATGTGTGGCGGGTACGATGCGCCAAATGTTGTTGTGTCGGGAGTTTGGTCGTGGAGAGCCGCCAGATCAATCTCCCTCTAGCGCAGCTTCGTTTGGTCGTGTTAATCTTGGGTTTAACATTGCATTACCTCGCTCAACTGCCGTCATCCTTCCTATTCCTTAGTTTTTTTAAGTGAATAGGCTTAATAAACTAGTGCGCTTTACCACCAACGATTGCATCACTGCTTACCATCAGGCGGGATTGCAGTCAAGCACTAGTTTATAATTAAAAAAAAAAAAATCTAAATGTATTTGGGAAAAAATATGACATGGCGTGAAAGTTATTGTAACCGATTCAGTTGCTTATTCTGAACAAACTGTATTCGGGTTTCCAACCATAACAATATTTCGAATTTTCGACTTGCTTTCCTCATAGTTTTCCGTAAACAGCAATCACAATTCAAGTCACGTAGAACTAGAATCTAGATGTATATCTATGACCTATGTGAACGACCTTATAACTGCCTGTCTTCAATCATTCACTACTGTACATGGATTGTTTAACACATTTTTAGATATTGTACCCATTGGTTTGTTTTCACTACTGCTCTCAAAACGGTGAAGGAATACACCGTGAGGAAATCCGCATGTGACATCTACCAACACGCACTTGGCCCGCGTGGTAGATTACGGCCCACTCCCTCTCAACGAGAGGAAGCCTGTGTCCCAGGAGTTGGAACATTATAGGCTGAATATGTATGTATGTATGTTGTAAATATGTAATATGTATGTATGTTGTATGTATTATGTATGTATGGTTTGTCTCGCAATTGGTGATTGAGAGATATAGGTGAAAGGTATTCTACATGTCTCCTCTATGCGTATCAGAGGTGAAGTTGCGGTCGAAGAGTGAAAGTGAAACTTAATTAAACTTGCAGTTAGAAATATCACAATTGCAACACGTACACGAGGTAACTTTTTGCGTTGCGTCCGCGTATCCTTTTCTTGGCATCCTTTTAAAACGCTTTTTAGGGTTTCGTATCTAAACGCTGTCAACGGGACCTTCGATCTGTCCTTCTACCCATCCCTGTCTGTCAGCAGACGGTATCATGAGAACTGTAATGGGTAGACAGTTGAAATTTTTACAGACAGTCTAATGCTTGACTGCAATCCCGCCTGATGGTAAGCAGTGATGCAATAATTGCTGGTAAAGTTTATTAAGAGCCTATTCACTCTAGCCTTGAAGACACTTAAATATTGTAGTCAGACGGAAACACAGCCGCTGACAAATAGTGTCAGTCCCTCGATGTACGTTTAATAGACGAGATGACGCGTACGTTCGCCTCGTCTTTTATACCGCTCGTCTATTAAACGCTTTGTCCGGATCGTAGTACTGTCAACAACGTAAGGGTGAATTCTCGCCGTACGACGACGGGTCGTCGGTCGACCCGTCGTCGTACGGCGAGTATGAGTGATGGAACGGAGATGGGGAAATTAAGTCATGCAGTAGGGATGTTTCGTAGGTAAAAAAAAATGATTCTATTTAGTCCGTCATTCAGATTATAGAAAAATATTGGATACGTATATTTTGTTTGATCAAATCAATAAAAAATGACAAATATAAAAGGCATCAAAGATCAGGAGTGGTGGCTGGTGACGCACTACTCGCCAAAATGTGTAGCGTGCAGTGACGTCACACGAGTTTTCAACGCGCTGTGTCGTTTTCATTTTTTATTTATATGAAAAAAGAAAAAATACGTGTCTAGTATTTTTTGGAAATCTGACTGACGGACTAATTAGTTTTTTTAGTCAACTATCCTATTCCCTTGCATACTCTCCAAATTGCTACCTATAGAATACCGACAGGCTGGCCAGTGCTCCTATTAAAGAAAGTTAAATATCAGAGGGATACAAGAAGTTGGGTTTGCGAGTCCGATTCGCATTTGGCCATCTTTCCCACAAGTATAGCAACCAATGTGGGCGTAATCGATGCATTGACGGAAATATAAATTTCTATACTGCTTAAATGGGACCTGATTGTATAAAATTTAATGTCTTTAATTGACTCTACCAAACTTTAGTTTTGAAGAATTGTTTCGTCTCATGAAAGAGGTAAACCTAAGCATTCAAATTGGTAAGTATATATTCTAATTATTTACCTATAATTTTTTATATTCTTTCCCCATATTTTATAATATTTGTTCGTAGGTAATAAACATTTTATAAGTACTAACTATGACTAGTCTGTTTGAACCCGTGTTTACAAAGTCCACACCCAATCTAATTTAACCTCTTTTTATTCATTCCTCATTGTTTAAAAAATTCAAATCAGGAGTAGCATTTATTTGATGATTTCTATTATTCATGTATCTGTGTATTTAGCAGTATTAATTTGTGAAATTGAGCTTAAAAAAATATTTAACTTGTTTATTCATCATTGTTATCAAGATTATATAGAAACTATCATTTGGTTTGGTATTTCAGTAATCTTTTATACCAACTTTGTACAGAAATCTTCGAAAATTCATTTCTTTTGATGTACAATATCTTACTAGCATTAATTTGCCCTCTAATCAGCTCACTTACCAAAGTTGTGAAATGACAATAAATTTATTTTGTACCTTCAAACCTTCCTTGTCACTTTTCAAATTGTTTCTTCCAAACATAATGTATTTAATACGTAAAATTGCTACAACATTGGAAATCTAGTGCCAATGTTTCATTTTTTTTTTATTAATTATGAAATCGGCATTAAAGTCTTTGAATCTTTTCCCTAATCCACCTTCGATTAAATTGATTGAGTAAGAAGTAATGTGAAGTAAATTTTGTACTGTCACTACGTACCTTCAAAATATTTGTCAATTTTATCGAAGGAGGTTACATGTAACATGTAATATAATCACAGACCCTCATTGTGTGAGTGCGTGTAATTTTTGTATTTTTGGATGTTGTAAACCTACAGATAGCCTAGTGTTAAGGCTCAATATTTGGAGATATTTTTATTATTTTGCATTTTTTTATTAAACTCTTGCTAAATTATTGGGCGTTTCATTTATTACCTATATTTTGTATTAGGTATAAACATCTTCAGTAAATACCTTAAGTCGGTACGGAGTGTTAGAACCCAGTCAGTGATGTTGTCAGCTAAGTGCTATCGTAACTCCCAGTAACTGGGCACTTGTTTTCTTGTGGTCCCAGGATTTTGTCCCATTAATGGGATCACGACGACAATAGTTTTTCGTAGTCCCATTGTTGTTTGTATATAAATTATGTAGTTACCAAAAAACAACGACAATTAAAATATCAACTACATTTATTATGTCGGTGTTTTTTATTTTATTTATTTAATTAAGTTTATACATGCGAAGGGTGAATTAGCACCAGACACTGTATGCGAAGTTGTACTCTGAAGTTGAACCTACATACCAATTGTGGGCAGTCAATGGCGTTCTTGAGCAGTTTATATGCGAAGCTCAAATCCAAGACTTCCCTTCGAGCTTCCAGGGTGCTCATTTTGTAGCAGTCTAATTTGTCAAGGTAATTTAAAGGAAAGGTGTTTAAATTACCTTCCTTTTGAGTACCGTAAGTATCGGACAAACCTTTCAGCACCATTTTGTATTATCATTTTTTTTTCTAAAAAATGCCCCACTGAGATATCACCATGCATCAGCTGTATTTGGTATTGCATAATGTTCTCATCCCACCCAATATCTGAATTAATTAATAACTGTGTCAATGAAGGCTGTTTTCCTAAACAATTTAAGTTAGCTAGAGTTCTACCCCTATTTAAGAAAGGTGTCAGAACAGATACAGGCAATTACAGGCCCATTTCATTGTTACCCGTTCTATCCAAACTTTTTGAAAAAGTGATGAAATCTAGGCTAGTAAGACATTTAAGTAGTCAAAAAATAATAGATTCGAGATCATTTCTCACCTAAAAAAAAGACTATACACACTAGATGCAATAGACTCGTTAGTTAATAACGTGGTAAAACAGCTGAACAATAAACTTTGCTGACTTATTCCTAGACCTAAGTTCCGTAGTTTGATACCGTACAACATTGCATTCTGGTGAATAAGTTGGAGCATTACGTTATAAGGGAAAATGTTTTAAAACTTTTTAGTTCTTATTTGGCCAATAGGAAACAGTACGTCGAAATTAAATCAATTCACGAAGGTGTGGAAGAAATACATAAGTCGAAGTCACTTGCTGTAACTAGAGGCGTTCCGCAGGGTTCGATTTTAGGCCTCCTTTTCATTATTATATTTCCAAATGATCTAACTGAATACATTACAAAAAATTACCAGATGCTGACTTGATAATATTCGCTGACGATACTAGTGCTGTTATAGCTGCTGATGATATGGAGACCTTACAACGTAAATTAAATTTATTAATAGCCGCTTGTGAAACCTGGTTTTCTATGAATAATCTTAAATTAAACGTAAATAAGACGAAGTGTATGATGTTTAGATCAACAGTTAGAAACAAGGCTCTTGTAAACGTAGGATCTTTGGGTAGGCAAATTGATGTACTCAGTAGAAACTGTAAAATTTTTGGGGATACAAATTGACTACTACTATTCACTCTACTATTCACTTCTATTCTATTCTATTCCCTCTTTCCTCTTTCTTTTCTTCTTCTATTCTCTACTATTTACTTAATTGGAAGCCAGAACGTAATTCAATTACGGGTACGATAAGTAGTGCCTGTTATGCTATCAGATCTCTGAGGGATACGCTATCTATTTCCCAACTTCGTGCTGTATATTTTGCTCTGGTTGAATCTAAACTTAGGTATAGTATTAAATTTTGGGGAAACAGCTATAGGTACAATGTTAAGGCAGCCTTTACTAAACAAAAGCGAGCATTAAGAACCATGCTCCGTTTAAACCAGACAGAATCATGTAAGGAGTTGTTTATTAGATTTAGAATTTTGACGGTACCATGTCTTTATATTTTGGTTCTCCTTACTTATTTAAACGAGAAAAACTTAAACGAGTTTGAAACAGATACTGAAAGAAAAAATAGAGTTGACACTCGTAGAAAAGATCTTCCTACAAAAGTAGGAGGAGTAGGACTGCACGAGTGACGAATGATCGACAACATTAAGCTTTGGCTGTACAAAAGTACAGCCAAAGCCTAATGTTGTCGATCATTCGTCACTCGTGCAGTCGGTCAATCTGTTTAACAAATTACCAACAGAATTGAAGAATATTCAGAATGTGAACATATTCAAAAATAAACTCAGGAATTTGATAATCAACAAAGCCTATTACAGTATTGACGAATTTTGTAATGACAAAAGCTTAAAATTAGTATTATATTGACATTCAACTATACATTAACTAATTACTAATTTTAAGCTTTTGTCATTACAAAATTCGTCAATACTGTAATAGGCTTTGTTGATTAACAAATTCCTGAGTTTATTTTTGAATATGTTTTAAAATTAGTATTATATTGACATTCAACTATATTAAATAGTTGAATGTCAATATAATACTAATTTTAAGCTTTTGTCATTACAAAATTCGTCAATACTGTAATAGGCTTTGTTGATTAACAAATTCCTCAAAAAAAAATCAAGCAATGTCAAACAAGGAGTGCACACAAATTTTGTGTGCACTCCTTGTTTGACATTGCTTGATTCTTTTTTGTTTGACATTGTTTGACTTATAAATATTGTTTTTTTTCTTTCTAATTTATTATCCGACTTAATTGTATTTTTGTAATAGGTATTGCTAGGGGCAATGTATAAATTGCTATGTACAATTAATATGTTTGCTATGTATAAATACAGCACTTTGAGATTGCTTATACTTTCATATTTATGTTGCTTTTTCTTGTATTAATGTAAACATTTCAACACAAATTTATTTTTGTTATGAAATAAAGAACTTGAACTTGAATTCATCCCGCTTAATAAATTCTCGTCTCCTTTCTGATGATTTAGAGATTTCTAGTTCTCTATCAACCAGAATGTTTAATAGGCTTAATATAGATTTGAGATGGCGTTTCTTCTTGTCTTTGTTTAATAGCGAATGCCAACATTCCACAACGTTATTGGTGCGATGTCTTTCGCCTTTCGCCATTGTACGTTCCACTGTGAAATTGCCTCTGTTTTCAGCCAAGTTCTTGCCATATATTTTGTGAAAATCTTCATTTTGGCAATGTCGAGACTTTCGTTTTTTATGTACTCTAAACTATCTGATGTCAGATCTAAAGGTAGTAAAGGTAAAGCAGTATATGTATAGAACGATGCGACGTTCCTGTTTTATTTTAATGTTTCATTCCTTTAGCCTTCTTCCAGATGCTTTTAGTGAAGTGATAATAGCAATTTTTTTAAAGTAATATCCGGAAGAACGGACCTTAATGCATTTGAAAGTGCTACTTCCTAATCCAAGTGAATTTAATTGGCGAACTCTACTGTGCTTTAATAAGTTTGCACTAAAGCGGTGCACGATTCTTCATTTTTGTGAGTTATCCATACTAATATTATAAATGCGAAAGTAACTCTGTCTGTCTGTTACGCTTTCCCGCTTAAACCTATCACCCGATTTTGATGAAATTTGGCACAGACAATCTTTAGACCCTGAGAAAGAACATAGACTACCTTTTATCTCGGAAAAATTTTATAATCCCGAGGGCCGAGGGAAATCTAAAAAGCGCGATATAACCGAACTACACGCGGGCGAAGCCGCGGTCGGAAAGCTAGTCAATTATAAATAAGCGGAATAACATGTGTTGTTGATGGTGGCTAAGTATATCACCATGAAAGATTACAATTTGTGTAAGCTTGTGGCTACAGCACATTTCCTTTTTTAGTGTGACGAGATCACAAGACTCACGCTCAATAATTACAGATAGATAGATTTATAGAGTCAGTCGATCAATAACGTCTGTACAGATTGTATGTGTCTCAAATATAAATAATTATGTGTTTACGGAGTTTCATTGAAGAGTCCATGATACACAACTTGAGGACACAACACTGGTGACCCCACGTGATCACACAAAACAAACACATAAACATTCTTAATAGTAATTCTGTTCCATGTGAACAAAAGAGAATAATACACAATCTTTGCTGTAGTTTCAGCAAAAACAAATTTTGAAAATTTCTGCGGGATAATCACTTCTTGAAATATATTTTTAAAGTTAGTACGATTCCGGCAAGTATACAAAGATGTTTGTACACTCTAAAGGAAGGTAAAGGTGATACCATATTATCTAAATCTGTAAAACTTTTTTAAAAAAAATTGTTTTTGGTGTGTCTGTTAAGCGCGGTGTTCTTTCATTTTATCAATTGACTCGTCGATTTTATTTTTAATGTAATGTTATAAAACGAGCTTAAATTTAATCTAAAAATAATTAACACAGATTACAACGAAATGGTAATATTTAAGAAAGACAAATTCTTTATGACAATAATAATATCAAACTAAAACAACATAGAATATCGAGTAGCGACGTCCGTTCGGACCCGTGGCTGCGGCCCAAGAGGGCGCCCGCTCGTGCCTCGTGTCTGCCTCATGGCGCGCTGCCCCTACTCCTTCCTGCTTAGCATATGCCAACAAGTTACGCCTTACCAGCAAATCAAAATGATTCGAGATCATTTCTCACAGTAAAAAAAAGACTATACACACTAACAACACTTTATTTAACTTAAGTACATAGAAAAAACGGATTTATCACAAAGTGAAAAATAAAAATGCAAGTATTTAGTAGTGACTATTTATTGAATAGTATAAAATATTTCCCTGTCCGACCCATAAGGATAATAAAGGTTAGGTAAACACTTGACCAAATATAATATAAAATTGTACATAATTCATAGTAACAATACTAATGAATTTTGAAATAATCCCGGGAGTAAATTCCAATAAATTTGGTAATTTTAAAAAAGTGACAAACATTTTATGAGCAATATCGACGCGACCACGTTAGGTGCCGCGTGCCCTGCCCCCCACCGCCCGCGGAACACAGCACATGTAAAGTACCTCTTTTTGCGAAATAATATTTATAGGGGTTTTTTTTTTCAGTTTAGCCTGTCTTTGTGGGCATTAGTAGAATCCGATACCTAACAATACCTTACCGTCGGACAGAGTTTTCTTTACATATTGTATATCTAACTTACAAGTTGTAGGTCGTAGATTCGAACCCCATAAGGCGCTTGTGTAAATTATTTGCTCACCACTGCTCTCAAAACGGTGAAGGAAATCATCGTAGGAAACCGGTATCTCCTAGAGCTAAAACTTTGAAGACATGCGTCATCTACGCATCCGTACTGGGTTGGTAGAATACGATCCATTCCCTCTCCCCGAAGGCCTGTCTCCCAGGAGTAGGATTATTATAAACTGAATCTAAAAAGAAATTATAAAAATACAAATTCCAAATTCAAAACCAAGCCAAATCGCTCCTGTCACACAGCAATGCTTCTATATTTCCAGTTGCAATTGCGGATTCAGTAAGAGTGCTGTTATTTTTCCGAAACTGAAATACATTTAATCTTTTCTTAACCCTATAGATGTCCACTGCTAAACAAAGGCCTCCCTCAAGGGCTTTCCACGATGACCGCTCTTGTGCTGCCCGCATCCATCGGCTTCCTGCGACCTTCACCAGGTCATCGGTCAACTTTGTTGGGGGCCTCCCTACGCTGCGTCTTCCGGTACGTGGCCGCACCTCCAGAACTTTAGCCCCATCGGCCATCTGTTACGAGTAATGTGCCCTGGGGCCACTCATGCGACTGGAAATTACGTGACTTTTAGTTCGGTGGATCTCCTCATTTCTGTTCTTCCCAGAGAAATACTCCATAGCTCTTTCCCCCTTTGTGTGACTCTGAGCCTTCGTATGAGGCCTATTACACTAGCTAATAATTCTCCAAAATATAGTGTTCATATCTTTTGGCAATTCAAATTGAATTGACGTGTGTCATGAGTACTTTGTCATTGCAGCTTCATTCATTTAAATATTTGTGTACATAAATTCACAATAATTTCATTCATTCAACCAATCAAAATTATTACTAGACAGTGATTTTGACACAATATGCAATCACTTATTTAAATGATAAACTATGAAACAATTTGTTTCTCATGCCACTTATACATATAATGTAACTACATTGAAGCATAAATACAGACTTTCAGAATGTATTGTGTGATTGATGGATTGATAAAATTATTAAAATTAGTGGTCGTTTGATTGACAATGAACTAATCTGATTTATTAATCAAAGAACATTTTTTAATGAAGTAGTTTAATTAATGAATTCCTAGGTTACTTCATTTAATATGTTTTGATCTTTTAATGTTTCGGAAGTAAATAAGTGACTATAGACACTCAGCAGGATAATTGCGTAACAAGCAATTTTGACAGTTGACAACATTCACTTGTTTTTTCGAATATAATACATATAAGACAGAACAGGCATCTGATACCGTGGTACGTTGCAGACAAGCTGCGGGTGGGAGCGGTGCCACTACTGCGTAGTAACCTTCAGTCCATCTCTTCTGTAAGAAAGCAACAACTTGTCAGGCGACGGCTAAGCTGGGTTCATAAGGATGTCAACCCACCAAAGGTGCTTGCAGTAGCACCAAGTCAACCGGGATCCGCGAATAATATTTGTGATATGCAGCCTCCGTGGCGTAATGCGCAAGGTGAACAGTATATTTGTATGCATGCTGCCAAAGTCTGGTCGTGCCTCGGAAAGCACGGGTTAAGCCGATCTGGTCCCGGTTGCCATACGCAACATCTAGTGGCAGTCGTTACGGGTTGTTGGAGCACCTCAAAAGTCCAACAATTGGTCATTTAACTGCAATGCTTCGACGTCACCTTCGGGTTGTGGAGGTCAGACGGCAGTCGCTTCACGGAAAATATGCTCCGAAGTTTAGCCAAATCAGCAGTTGGACTGGTCAAGCGGACCCCAGACTCCAAAAGTATCTGAAAAGGCTCTTCGGATGCGACTGGGATTAACGCTGTGATGATGACTATAGTAGTGTATAATATAGTGTATACTCGGCGAGAAAAGTCATCAATAAGGGTTACACAATACCTTGCTCCTCCTATCGATATCTGCTGCATCGGTCCACACACATCACTGTGGATAAGTTCTAGCAAGCTGGTTGCTCGGGAACCTTCAGCAGGGAACGGTTTCCTCGTTTGCTTGCCTTCGAGACAGGTAACACAGATGGAGTTTTCCATTCCTGTTGACAACTTTACTCCTTCTGTACAGTAAGGTATTTTATAAAGAGTTGTAAAATTCAAATGTCTCATCCTCTGATGCCACAGATATGTAAGTATCATCATCAATCAGCCTTGGCCATCATGACTTGCATTTCTTGTTATAGTACATTACGATATTAGTGCGTAATGATGGTTATAACATGCGAGGCGGAATTTCAGCCCGAGCCGAAGGCGAGGGTGTAATTGAGCCGAGCATGTTGTAACCAATACGCACGTATATCATACGACGTTTTTTAACACACTTGCGAGGAAACAGAAAAAAAGTATTTTATATTTTGTTCATTTTAAATAAACTCAATCTGTAAATGC
Organism: Sesamia nonagrioides; assembly: GCA_017933935.1. Lineage (NCBI taxonomy): Eukaryota > Metazoa > Arthropoda > Insecta > Lepidoptera > Noctuidae > Sesamia > Sesamia nonagrioides. The sequence goes on along the minus strand of JADWQK010000710.1, from coordinate 35,719 downwards.
ACACTGTTGCTTTCCCGCCATTAGTATTATTATTTGCCATTTCAAATATGGAACAGCGCGCAGCGCGAGCGGTGCGGCGGCAACAGTTCCATAATTACTTGAAATGGAAAATAATGCTGTTATGGAATTTGTATGGACTATAACTTAACTATTTGCTTTGATAACACACGCGTTTGTTATGGCCTGCTTTACATATTTAAAACCGGTGGAATTACATCAGCTTTACGAGCAAGGGTGTTAAAAAGTATTTAATAGGTAAGTTGCATACATTAATCTAGCCTGTGCTACTAATTTGTTACTAGGATTGTAAATTTTACAGCCAGATTCATTAAATATTACTTTGCATCCATTTTGAAATATTTTGCTGACTGATAACAAATTTGTTTTCAATATGAGTACAAGTAAAACATTCCTCACCTGTATTGAATCGGTGCTGTCATCACATGCCTTTGCCTTAATGCATATATTCTAGGGTTGTAACGGAGGCTTGTTAACGGAGGCGGAGGCGGATGCGGAGGCGATGAGTCTCACCTCGAGGCGGAGGTGAAAGTACATATGGAAAAAATTTAAATTTATGGTTAATTAAAACAATTTTTTTATTTTAAATGCGTACATTAATAGTAGTATACTTGGTAAAATAGTTATTTGTTATACAAGAGTGCAAAGTTGCTTTTTAACCGCGTGTTCAATTTTGATGACCGAGCAGGCGAAGGATTCTAAAATTGAATCACGAGCGCAGCGAGTGATTCAAAATTAGAATCCTGAGCGTTAGCGAGGGAATCAAAAGGACACGAGGTGAAAAATCTTTGCACTCGAGTGCAACACGTAACTTTTCATTCCACCTCAGCGAGGAAATGACTAAATACAATAAAAAAATGTTTACAATCACAAGATAGGTACACTTTTATTTCAGTTTAGGTATTAATTACTACATTATGACAGGTAAGTATTACAGAATAATCTTTAAATTATAATAAAATAATACTAAAGTATAATTAAGAAAATTTTAAAGTAACGTTGCAACAGTTATTTAAATTGAGTGTAATATTTTTGTTTGGTACTGTTGTTGGTGTTGCTGGTTGTGTTGATATTGGTGTTAGTCACTTGTGTACTGTTTTTCGGTAATCTGTCTGTCATACTTAATAGTTGTACCGATTCATCGGATTCCCTTGGCGTGAATGTTGGAGAGAGAGGGAGATATTTAGGTGTTTCATAACGGCTTATTTTTGATGTAGAAGGGCCAGTCCAAGTTTCCGATTGAGGCTCTTTCAGTGTAATGGCTCCTACGATGCCTTCACATATTTTAGGCTTATTTTGGATGGAATCCTCTATGTATCCCTCTACAACTGCATTGGTCTTCCAGCCTCCGTGGCGCTTAAGGGACAGGAGATCAGCTCCGGAATCACCAAAAGTGTGGCTGAAGTTCGTCGGAAACAATGACCCGTGTACAAAGGGTTCTGGAAGTTCAAAAAATGTTGCTATTTCTCGTGGGATACTGCCAATTTTATTAGTACCCATAGGCTGTCTAACACACTTTCCATTGCGATACTGTAGAAAAAACGATTGATTGGAGTGTTAGGCGGCCGTAAGGCTTGATATTTCTCAACAATCGTTACGTATTCCTTGCGAATGACAAAGTTGCGGTCTCTTTTTGTCTTTGTATTAGGTAAATTAATTAATAGTAAATCATCTGAATGTTTCTCAATGTTTTTGAGATTAAGTTGTGTTAGTTCATTAGTTCGACATGCTCCGTTTATTCCAATAATAAGAACAACCTGCAATGTAAAGAGTATTGTAGTAGATAAATGAATAAAATTTATATGAAGGCATAATTATGCCTATCAACATTTACTAAGTATACTATTTAATTGAGATTAATATATGTACTTAAGTAGATACTGAATGTGCAACTGACTTACTTTTGCCGCCAAATATACGGGATCGGGTGCTTCGTTAAGAAACTTTTCAATATCAGATACTGTGAAAACCTTCGATTTTTTTGGATGATGACCAGATGAGGCTCTTTTTAAAAATGCTAACTAATTTAGGATAGGTATCGATATGTATGTCTTTTTTCATCTTTATTGTTGCTTTTAGCATCGAATACGTACTCCACAGAGTGCTTGCTTTCTTGTTCTCGGATAATTCTATAAAATATGCCAACAAAACGTTTTCTGAGAAAGTTTTGGCTCCTTTTTCTAGTCGCCACGTGTTGAACATATCGTACTGTTTTAAATACTTCTCGCGTGATTGTTGAGGTAGAAAGCTCATTTGCGCATTATTAACAGTTTCAGTCAATTCTGTTGGCGTCAAAAAAACTTTTTTTTTTTTTGTAGTGTGGCACTAGATAAGACTTTGTGCCAATTTCGAGTAAAAGGTAGGGAAACATTTTATAAGGAAGTATATAACGGAAAATTAGGAATTTGGAAAGGTTCAGGAAAGGAAATGGTTTATTTTCATACAGGTAAAAAAAGATATAAAAAAATAAATACATATGTATAGAAGTCAGTACTAATTACACTATAAATTATAGAGTCTATACCTATCTAAATTTTTATATTATTTTCAAGCATGAACACAGATATCAAGTTATAATATTCTATAGGTTTCATTACTATGCAAGAGACGCAAGTGGGAAGGGGAACATTATGGGAAACAAGAGAATGAAGGAATGATGTACGGTCATGGCGGGGACAGGAGAAGAATATGTGGTCTAATGTGCCAACATCCTCACCACACTCGCAAAGGTCGCTATCTACAATATGTAACTTAGCAAGGTGGGAAGGAATACAAACGTGTCCAAGCCGCATACGAATTATCATGCTAGCAATAGACTTACAACATTTTATTTTAGAAAACCAGGGTTTGACTGGAATAGAAGGTTGAATAGAGGAATATAGCTTGCCCTTTACTCTAGAGCTTTCCTTCCAAAGCAAATCCCAAGAATTCCGCAGATATTCCTTAGGAAGGTTGACAAGATCATGGCAGAAGTTTTTATAGGGAAATAGGTCACCATTCTGCACCGCTAGTTTTGCTAATTGGTCAGCTTTTTCGTTCCCTTGGATTCCAGAGTGACTTGGGATCCAAGCAAACTGTACCATGTAGTTTTTCAATGAACATTTGTGTAACAGTTTTCTAATGTCAATTATAATGGGGTAAGAGGGTTTCATTTTAAATATAAATTTTTCTATGGTTTGTAATGCACTTTTAGAATCACATAATATTAGGACGTTTTTAAGTTTCGCGATCAAAACATACTCCAATGCCTTGAACAAACCGAAGCATTCTCCAGTGAAAACTGAAGTTTCAGGAGGAAGTTTTACCATCTGAACAATTTTATACTGAGAATGGTATATACCAACTCCAACACAACTATTCTGGGTCTTTGATGAATCCGTAAATACGTAATGGCAATTAATGAAGTCTTTTTCTATAGCTGCATTATATTTTATTTTAGCCCCTGCATCATTTTTTCCTATGCCTATGTCATAGTGTATTATCGGAGAGACTAGTAAAGGTTCAAATGTTTCGCAACCAAATAAAGGGAGAGTAGGTGAACGATGAACACTTGATGTTATAGAATTAAACTTTCTGAGACTTTTCACTAAACATGGAACGTCTTTGTGACGCCAGTAGGAAGAAATTTGTATAAGTTTATCCAGCATTAATAATTTTGAATGAAGCAAATGTTTAGAAAACTGCATCGATTTAAATAGGAATCGATCACATAGATATTGCCTTCTCAGGTGAAGTGGAGGTTCTCCTACTTCTACCTGTAAGGCATTTAGCGGGCTAGACTTCATGGCTCCCGAAATTATTCGAAGAGCCTTAGACTGAATGCTATCCAGCTTCTTAAGACCCTTTCTGTTTCCGTCTTGAAGGAAGAAAGTTCCGTAATCAAGTATGCTTCGAATGATTGCATTATACAGCAATTTAAGACTAAAAGGATGTGCCCCCCACCATACTCCGGAAAGACATCGCATAATATTCAGTTGACGCTCGCATTTTTCAACCACAAAATCAAAGTGTTGTTTGCCAGAAAGTTTTTTATCTAGAACTAATCCTAAAAATTTAACATGATTTTTCACAGAAAGCTTTATGTTGTCATAGGTAACGACTGGAGAAGGAATATTACGTTTTCTTGAAAAAACTACTACAGTACTTTTTTCTATTGAAAGACTTAACCCATTAACTTGTAACCAACCCTGCAAAAGACTCAGGGAAGCAGTTAATGCAGTACACGCATCTGAAATGTTATTATGAGTAGTATAAATTAAAAGATCATCAGCATATTGTAAAACATCAGCAGATTTTTGTAGAGATGATTCTAAATCATATGAATAAATGTTGTAAAGCAGAGGTGACAATACTGACCCCTGTGGAAGGCCCTTGAACACTATCCTCGTTATTTTTTGGTCACCAGATAATAAAGAAATAAATCGGACTGATAATAAATTTATTATAAAACGGATAATAATAGAGGGAACATTTAATTTAATCAGCTTTTGTTTGAGAACAGATATAAGAACATTGTCATACGCTCCTGTTATGTCTAAAAATGCGCCAACAACTGATTTATTCTTAGAGAAAGCTATATTAAGGTCAGTGGTAAAGACACTTAAACTGTCAGTTGTGCTTTTTCCTTTACGGAACCCAAACTGACTGCCTGATAAAATTTCTTTATTTTCTATAAACCACTCTAACAGATTTTTAACCAAATGTTCTGCTATTTTAGTCAGGACAGATGATAGTGCAATGGGTCGGTATGATGAAATATCTTTTGAATTTTTATTGGGTTTCAGGATCGGTAATATTTCCTGAGAACGCCAGGATTCTGGAATATTTCCAGTAACCATAACAGAATTAATTATTTGTAAATAGTACGATAACGCATCATCACTACAATGTGAGAAGAATGAATATGGAATACCATCTTCCCCTGGGGCAGAGTCTTTCACACACTCTAACACTCCTCTTAATTCATACATTGAGAAGGGAGAGTTCGAAGACAAACTATTATTAATACCTAAGAAAGTGGAATCAGGGTAAATAAGCTCATGTTCTGGAGCTGTTGCTGGGGCTAATTGGTCAAGGAAACTATTGATAAGAGATTGAGGTAACTGTGAGAAGGGAGCAGTACTATCGTTATAAGCCTTTCTGAATCTTCTGATACTGCGCCAAACTTCTGACGGGCATGTACTGGGCGAAAGAGTCATGCAAAATGACCTCCATCCTTGAAGTTTTTTATCTTTAAGAAAAACGCGTGTATCATTAATAATTTCTCTAAGCTTGTTTAAATTTTCTGCTGACATGTTCTCGGCATATTCTTTCTCGGCTTTCTTTCGCCTATTGATTGAATCGGAACATGATGAGTCCCACCAAGGCGGCATAGGAATTCTATCTCCAAATTTCTTTTTAAAAGGGAACACCTGATCAGCTACTTCTACTATGCACAGCGCCAAAGCCTTAGCACAATCGTTTTCTCCACCCTGAGTAATTTGCGGGAGCTTAGCCACTTTAGCATCAACAAGTGTTTTAAATTTATCCCAGTCTGCACCTACAAGTCTATATTTTAGTCTAGGTGGTCTTTTCTGTATGGTAATAAACTTTTCCAAGGAAACGATTACCAAAGGGAAGTGGTCACTTCCAAAGGTAGACGAAGAGACGCAGGACCAAGATAAGGAAGAAGCCAAGCTAGGGGAACATATGGATAAATCCACAGCACTAGCACTTTCACCTACATTAGTTCTACGAGTGGGTTCGCCAGTGTTTATAATACATAGATTGTGGTCGTCTATAATTTCTAACAATCGGATTCCTTCCCTTTTTGTCTCACCACTTCCCCAACACCGGTGGTGACAGTTAAAATCACCCATTAATAAAAATGGACTACGGAGGGATGAAAAAATATTTTCAAGTTCTTGTAAGGCGTTGGCATTAGCAATAGGAATGTAGATGGAAATGTAGGTAATATTACCAACAATTACCCCTACAATATCAATGTCAGAACATGGAAGGAAAGAAACGCGTGAAAATGGAGTATTATTTTTAACCAGTATGGCCACACCGCCATATCCGTCAGCTCTGTCATTGCGTACACAAACATAACCTGGAATACCAAATAATTGGTTATTTTTAATCCAGGTTTCACACAATGCTACAATATTTGGTTTAAATTTATTTAATAAGTAAAATAGGTCAGGTTTTTTAGGAATTACTGATCGACAGTTCCATTGAACTATTGTGTCCATCGTTTTGGTTTTTATTAACTGTTAAAAAACTGCATAAGCGCTCTACGTCGTACGGTTGTAAAGATATATTTTTAGATAATAACATTTTAATTAAGTTTATAATAATATCAACAACTTGCTCATTCTCGGGCTCCTTAGGCAAAGCACACCCATTCGCAGAAGATGGGGGTTGAAAGTCCTTAACAAGAGCATTATGAGCCGCTCTATCATACCCCAATGTTAACTTGGGAGGAGTTCTTGGTTTAAGAAAGACAGTCTTTTTGTGTGATGGAGAAGTTGGTTGTGAACTGTAGTAATTATTTTTGTTATGAACACCTGAAGGAGCACCTGTACTAACAATATTTGCATACGACTTTGAGATGGCTGGATGTGTTTTGCTTGCCTCTGCATATGAAACACATGAGTGAGCCATTGTATGTTTTATGTTTTTTTGTCTCTGAAATTCAGGGCAAGTCTTATTTGTTGCATAATGTAATCCAGAACAATTTATACAAAATGCAGAATCTTCTTCTACAACACATGTTTCAGCTAAATGGTTTTGACCGCATTTAAAACATCTAGGTGTAGCAGATCGACATTGGTTTTTAGTATGACCATAACGGCAGCACCGGAAACATTGAATCGTTGGATATACATATGTCTCCACAGTTAATGCATTATAGCATACATATAAACGTTTAGGCAACACTTGGCCGTCAAAGGTTATGACTACAGTTTGGGAAGGTTTCCAAGTAGATGACCCATTCACTTGGACTTTATAATTCAGCCGCCTAACTTTTAATACTGTGCCAGTACCTATGGGAGTAGTTATATTTTGTTTAATTTCCTCTTCACTCCATTCTGATGGGACACCTCTAACTAGGCCCATCCGAGTGACATTGTATGTGGGAAGAAAAGCTTTAAATTTGTTTACTGACAATAGATTACTTTTCATAAATAAGTTAGCAGCCATTGGATTAGTGAATGCCACTACACATTTATTTCTGCCAATTCTTTTTACACTACCAGAAACAATATTTTCAAATTTGCTATTCTTCAGGAAATTTCCAAAGGCAATAGGGTGCAAAATGGTGCCACTGTTAGCAGTATCAGTTATGCGTTGCACATGAACTAAATAGGGCCCTGAGTCAGAACCGTTGTATTCCTTCCTACCTACTGGTTGACCAGTATGTGTTACAGGTCGATCTAGTTGTGAGGATGAAGAGTCAGCAATTTCAATAGGTTTATATTCTGGAACTGTTTCATTATTATTTTGAGATGATTCTGTATGGAAAGTGCATGAACAATCAGTCTCAAGAGGAGTCCCCTCAGGAATGATCCCCTGCCTACTTTTTTTAATTTTGTTGCATTTTTTGCAAACTTTATGTTTGAGTGTGCGTCTTTTACGGGCAGAACTCATTTTACGGGAAGCGGACGCGTCGCTTGCTGTGGCTACAGACCCATCTGTGTCCATACCACTTATGATATCTGTATTTGCTGCAGATATGGTGACATAGTTGCTAACAGGGGGACTTAAGCCAGGGCCTAAATCCCCCAAGTCAATTATAGGCGGGTCGTTCATGCGACCCGGGATACGTCTTCACTATTTTATAAATATGTACAAAAACTTACCTATATACAGGAATTATCTACACAAATATATATTATTTACACTAAAAAGAAAATACAATTACATAAAAACCTTAACTGAACCTATTTTTAGTTAAATTTAAAATATATAAAAAAATGCCGCAAAAAATTCACCCGGTCCGACCGAAATTTCCCGCGCTTTTCTCAAACAAACTTCCTCGTCGCTAGAATCACTCATTTTAGTTTTTCACTTGTTTTCAAGTTTCTTTTTTTTAATATAAGGTTTAACAATGACGTGAAAAAAATGCCGCGTAAAGAACCGCGTACAAAGAAAATTGAAAAAAGAACACCAAGAAGGTTCCGAGTCTGAGTTTTTAACAAATTAAAAAAAAGTTGTATGATATATTCGGCACCATAGAGGTAACAGTAAATAGGTTTAATGTTTTTTTTAATTTACAAACTTAGTGCACACGATGTTCTAAATTCAATTTACTTTATCCTCTAGAGAATAAAAACGGCTTTTCCAGTCAGATATTGAAGATAAAAAATACTCTTTCCGAGATGGTGGGATGAAAAAAATATTACCTTCTTGTAATGAAAATTAAGGAGAAACAAAATCAAAAGTCATTTATTCAAATTAGGCTGAGAGTCAGCACTTTTTGAACGTCAATATTACATAAGACAGTCCCCCAAAACGCCCACCCATCGACACTTCCTAAGTGCTTTCGCTGGGAAGAAATAAAAAATTGCTGTATAGAAAAAACAAATTGTGTTTGCCGCATTCCCGCCTCGCGCTAGTTCATTCTTGACCATTTCGCGCTCAAACGCGACCGGACGGCTGTCGAGCGTCGCAGCTTGATAAATACGTAAATAAACCTCCGTTAAGTTATAACGGAGGTTGACTTAGTAAAAAATAAATTACTACAGGAAGTGAAAATGTCAAACACTACCGCACTTTATACAAACACAAGAAAAAATATACCAAAAGTGACAAAAAAGGTCCACAATGTTTCAATTGTAATAAGTACGGACATCTCAGCAAAAATTGTTGGCATAAGAAGACAAATAACAATAAAAAAAAAAAAACAAATAAAGATACGGGTTATGTAAATAAATTACTACAGGAAGTGAAAATGTCAAACACTACCGCACTTTATACAAACACAAGAAAAAATATACCAAAAGTGACAAAAAAGGTCCACAATGTTTCAATTGTAATAAGTACGGACATCTCAGCAAAAATTGTTGGCATAAGAAGACAAATAACAATAAAAAAAAAAAAACAAATAAAGATACGGGTTATGTTGCACTTTTTCAGCATCCACAGCAAATGACTCAATTCTCTGCATGTTACCTCAGGAGTATCCATGTGACGATGCACCGACTGGCTCACTGATAACCTCCGTGGCGCAGCGGTCAACACGCCTGCCTGCGACGTGGAGGCGCCGGGTTCGATCCCCGGCCAGGTCATGATGGAAACGATCTTTTCCTGATTGGCCTGGGTCTTGGATGTTTATCTATATAGTATCTATTATAAATATAGTATCGTTGAGTTAGTATCCCATAACACAAGTCTCGAACTTACTTTGGGGCTAGCTCAATCTGTGTGATTTATCCGTATATATTATATTACATTATATTATATCACCGCTTCACCTATACCGAGCATAAGGATTGCTAATAACAAATAATTAAAAGTTGAATGCTGTGGGAATATATTAGGGTTGTAACGGAGCTTCGCCTCCGCTTCCGTTACTGCGGAAGTTCCGCAAGAACTCGTATCTTCGCTTCCACCTCCGCCTCCGCACAATTTTTGCGGAGTTATAACGGAGGTTTATTTACGTATTTATCAAGCTGCGACGCTCGACAGCCGTCCGGTCGCGTTTGAGCGCGAAATGGTCAAGAATGAACTAGCGCGAGGCGCGCATTAATAACGAGGAAGTTTGTTTGACGCCAACAGAATTGACTGAGGGTGCGAGGGAATTGCATGATTTAGTTTCACCATCTCCGTTCCGCCATCGGACGACCGGTCGCACGGCGAGTTTCCACCCTTACGTCGTTAAAACCACTACGATTCGGAAGAAGCATTTCGCCTCCTCTTTCATACCGCGTACTGGGACTGGAACAATTTGCCGGCGACGGTGTTTCCATCGGACTACTATTTGAATGTCTTCAGGTCTAGAGTGAATAGGCTCTTAATAAACTAGTGCGCTTTGCCATCATGGATTGCGTCACTGCTTACCATCAGGCGCGATTGCGGTCAAGCGCTAGTTTATAATTTATAATAATAAAAAAACTAAAAAAAGGTAGTGTATAATAATGTTACGGGCTAGGGGTACTTAAACGCCGGTTAAGGGTTACGAAGTTTATTGGCAACGAAGGTACAGTCGATTGTAGGCAATGACAAGTAGAATGTCGCTGACGTTGCACCGAAGTCTTCCCTTATGTCCACGAAGTCCGTGTTGTAAACACACAATAACAGTACAGATGTTACTTCACGTAGTACTCACAGTTCTCGTTGCAGTTGTCGCAGTAGGTATTCTTTAAGATCGCTTCTTAACTGTCGCTGTTTTCGTATCGCTAGTCGAGTGTAGACTGACTGTGGGCCGCGTCGCGCCGCCTATATATAGGCCAGCTGATCGAACATTCCAGAATCCTCTAGGCGTAATAATAATACTGCATAACTTCGAGGTCACCGGCCACGTAAGTACCTATGGTAATTCCCGGAAACGGGTTTCCAGAAATTTCGATGTCGACACTTTGTTGACAAAACTGTTGAGACCTGTACCATTCGATAGGCCGTCCTAAGTCTAGCAATGCGTTTTATTATTGTACCTAGAAAATGTCTAGATCTGGAAATAGGACTTAAAAGTGACACACTGCATGTCACGCGATATTGAACCTTATGCCATCGACATAAGGTCCATTCATAACATTGCCCCCTTCTTAGTCATGCTCGTCCCGAGCATGATTTGATCCATAATAGCGAGCTAGGCGGTCTACGTGTACGACCTTCAGCTTCCCTCTAGGTCCTTTCTTAATCCGGTAGGTGACATCGTTTATTCTGGTTACTATCGTGTACGGACCCTCCCATTTGGCTTGGAACTTTGGACTCTTTCCTTTCCTTCTAATGGGATTATGTAACCATACTAAAGTTCCCTCTTCAAATCCGGGCACGTTAGCTTTGCGGTCGTATCGGATTTTCATTTCTCACTGGTTTTCAGACCATTCTCTCTCACTAGCTCATGTATTCCATCTAATTTACGCCGTAGGTCGGCCACATAGTCGACGGCTAGGATAGGAGTATCGGGAGGTGTTCCGGTTAGTGCATCTATGGGTAGTCTAATTTCTCGGCCGAAGTTGACTTTTGCCGGTGTGCAATTTGTGCTATCATGTGTTGCAGAGCGGTATGACATTAAGAAGAGTGGAATGTATTGGTCCCAATCCCTCTGGTGTTCTTCCACTACTTTGGCCAAATGATTCTCCAACGTCTGATTGAATCTTTCGACCATTCCATCTGACTGTGGGTGATATGGTGTTGTACGAGTCTTGTGTATCCCGAGCAGTTGGCAAACCTCTCGAAATAGTGAAGACTCGAAGTTTCTACCCTGGTCAGAGTGTAACTCCAAAGGAATGCCAAATCGACAGAACACCTCGTGAACTAGCTTTTTGGCGACTGTATGAGCTTCTTGGTTAGGTACTGCAAAAGCTTCTGGCCATTTGCTGAAATAGTCTTGCATGACGATGATATACCTATTCCCTTCTTCAGTAACAGGGAATGGCCCAGCTATATCGACAGCAACTCTTTCCCATGGTGCACCAACATTATACACTTTCAGCCGACCTCTGGCCCTCGTTTGCGGTCCCTTTACTGAGGAGCAGGCTACACATTTTCTACACCAGTCCTCTACGTCTTCGCGGCAATGCACCCAATAGAATCTTTTTCTCACCTTTTCCAGGGTTTTCTTTACTCCAAGATGTCCTCCGGATACTCCGTCGTGCACCTGTCGTAGCACTGACGCGACTTTATCACCGGGAACAACTATCTGTAAGGTGACCTCCTGTCCACTGGGTGATTCCCATTTCCTCTTGAGAACTCCATTATCAATTATCAGGCTGTCCCACTGAGCCCAGTAACTTTTTACTGTTGGGCTAAGCGCTGATATTTCACTCCAAGCGGGCCTCTGGCCACGTTGTTTCCATTCGATTACTGTCTTCAAGTCACTATCTTCCTTTTGTGCGTCTTTCAATGATTGATTATCCCAGTCTTCGTCCAAAGCGTTCACCTGGATAATCCTTACGTTCTCTTTCTTTTCCTGTTTGGCACAATGTCGGCAAGATTCTTCGCAAGGTCGTCTAGACAAAGCATCAGCATTATTGTGTGACTTGCCTTTCCGATGTTCAGTGACAAAGTCAAATTCTTGCAGCTGCTCTATCCACCTTGCTACTTGTCCTTCTGGGTCTTTGAACTGGAGGAGCCACTGTAAGGCAGCGTGATCGGTACGAAGTGTAAACTGCCTCCCAATCAAATATTTCTTGAAGTGTTGTAAGGTCTTAACAACGGCTAGAAGTTCTCGGCGGGTAACACAATAATTTCTTTCTGGCTTGGAAAGGCATTTGCTGAAATATGCGATAACGACCTGCCTATCTCCTTGTGTTTGAGAGAGAACTCCTCCAATACCAACATTGCTGGCATCTGTGTCTACCAAAAATCGGCCTTCCCTACTAGGGTAACCTAATACAGGAGCCTCACACAAGTGAGTTTTCAGTAGCGCAAATGCCTGTTCGCAGTCAGAGTTCCATTCAAATTGACACTTTTCCTCTGTTAAACGATGCAACGGCTTCGCTAACTCGGAGAAGTTCTTCACAAACCGACGGTAATATGCACACAGACCCAAGAAAGAGCGTACCTCAGTTTTATTACGAGGGGTAGGCCACTTCGACACGGCTTTTATTTTTTCAGGGTCTGTTCGAATTCCTTGCGCCGAAATAATGTGTCCCAAGTATCCAACTTCTTTCTGGAATAGTGTACACTTACTAGGACTGAGTTTTAAATTAGCTTCACGCAGTTTCTGAAAGACTTTCTCCAAATTGCGTAGGTGCTCTGCGAAGTTTCGTCCCATAATGATGATGTCATCCAAATAGACCAGGCATGCATCACCAAGCAACCCCACCAAGATGCGCTCCATTAGGCGCTCGAATGTAGCTGGAGCATTGCACAGTCCAAAGGGCATGACATTGAATTGCCAGAGACCGTTTCCAGGACCAGTGGTGAAAGCGGTCTTTTCTTTATCCTGCTGACAGATTTCCACCTGCCAGTATCCACTTTTGAGGTCAACTGTGGAGAACCATTTCATACCACTTAGCAAGTCCAAAGTGTCATCTATACGTGGCAGGGGATAACTGTCCTTTTTCGTGGCATCATTCAACATCCTGTAGTCAACGCAAAACCTTGTACTGCCATCCTTTTTCTTGACTAGGACAACTGGAGATGACCAAGGGCTGGTAGACGCTTCGATAATCCGATTTTTCTCCATATCTTTTAACATTTCCGACACTTCCTGTTCTCTTGCAAAGGGGATACGACGTGGTCTCTGTCTTATCGGCTGTGTATCGCCCGTATCTATATTGTGTTTGACGAGCCCGGTCCTTCCCACGTCACTGTCGGTCTTAGAGAAGATGTCATGGAAGTTATGCAACAGTTGCTTAACTTTGTGACTTTCGAACTTGTTTAAATTGCCCTTACAATTTTCGAGTAGTGTCGATACATGTTCCTGCCACTTCTTATCACGTTCCTTTTCGTGCGCCTCTGTTTTTCGCAATGATGCTACATGGTCGCACACACCCACGATGCAATTCTTTTCAAGAATTATTTCCTTGTTACTAACGTTGATAATGCGTACTTTTGGTTTAACGGAAATCATCATCAGTGTTCTTGCTGTTATCCAGTCTGGGTGATCTCCAGAATCTTCTATTATAATGCAACGTTTACGGCATCCTATTGGTGATAATCTAATATCTACTAAGGTTTCTGATCTTGGTGGTAATACCGTTCTCCTTACACAGTACACTGACCCCTGTTTTCCACCTTGAAGAAATACTTCTTGTTCTGGAAAACTCAATACTCCTTTTGCTACATTAAGGACGCACTGCTGTTTCTTCAAAAAGTCCAGTCCTATTATGCAATCATCCGTAATATTCGCTACTAAAACAGGGTGCGTGAATGTCTTATCACCCATTTTCAAAGTCACATTCGTTTCACCAAGGACGAGTACTGGTTGGCCGGTGGCGGTTTGTAATCGGCATTGTGAAGACCCTCTTTTCCATGCTATGGTCCGAGGAAATAGCTCCGGTCGTGCAATAGTTCTTGATGCACCAGTATCCAACGTGAAACTGCATGACTTACCATTCAGTTCTCCTTCTATAATAAGACTGTTTCCATCGCCCACTTGTGATACTGTTATAATGGGGGCTTCAGGTCGACCAGCCAGTACTCGCCCCATAGCCCTGGCTGTTCTTAGTTTAAATCCTCGGCTTCCACCTGTGTCCCAGAAGTACTTCTTCCCTTAGACTTCCTGGGACAATTGATCCGAATATGACCCTTTTCGCCGCACTCATAGCAGGTTGGTCCTTGCCGAGTTTTAATTATTGGGGTTACCTCGCGAATGCGGTGCTGTTGTCGGCCGTCTTGGCGTACTGCTTCCACCTCCAGAGCGTGTGTCAAGGCTGCCTTCAGAGTCTGATGGTGACCCAGACGAACTGCAGCCCTGACTTCTGCATCTCGGATTCCATCAGTAAAAGCTTGCACCGTAGTAGCATCAATTAATCCCGGTGTTGATGCATACGCCCTCCGAACAACACGTTCTATTTCCGTTGCCCATTGTTGCAAACCCTCACTGCTCTTCTGTGTGCGGTCGCGGAGTTGAGCCCTGTAGACATGTTCGAGGTGTTTCTCCCCGTATCTAGACTCCAACGCTTCTAGAAGACAGGCTAGGGTATTGCAATCGCCGGAAATATTTTCGAGAATTTGTACTGCATCACCACGCAGAGCAAGCGTAAGAGCGGTTACCGCTTGATCGTCGTCCCAGTTGTTGCCTTTTGCGACCTTTTCGAATTGAAGGCGGAAGGCCACCCATGACGTTGTTCCGTCAAAATGAGGCACTTGGAACGTCGGCAAAGCACTAGGTATCACCCCTTTGATGCCTCCTTTCTGAACCTTATCATGGAGGAATTTTATTTCTTTCTCACACTCCATGATGGTGCTGTCTAGTGCCTCGAAACGCGCATCATGTTTGTCTATACGAGCATCTTGCTGGTCTATGCGCGTATCCTGTTGTGCTGTTTTTATTTTGAGCTCGTTGACCTCTTCTTTTGTTTCTTTCCACTTTTCATTAAGTTCCAATACTAATTTCTGGGATTTTGCCTGGGATTCTGCTACACTTTTAATGATTTGTGCCTGGGTTTCTGCCTGGGATTTATCTATTTTTTCCTGGGTTTCTGCCTGGGATTTATCTATTTTTGCCTGGGTTTCTGCCTGGGATTTATCTATTTTTGCCTGGGTTTCTGCCTGGGATTTATCTATTTTTGCCTCTATGCCTTTTATTTGCATCGTTAAGTGAGCCAGCAATGCCGATAAATCGCATCCACTGCTTCCAGAAATAGTGGTGGTACTAGGCGCACTCACATTTGTTGGTGTTACGACAGCCGCATCTTCTACGGGTGCGGGGACACTGAGCGGTACTTCCTCTTGACGCGCCAAATCCATCGCTGCTTGTCGTCGCGTGCGAACTCTTTCGTCTTCCCTTGGCGTGACCGGCATGCCGCTTCTGACACCAATTGTTACGGGCTAGGGGTACTTAAACGCCGGTTAAGGGTTACGAAGTTTATTGGCAACGAAGGTACAGTCGATTGTAGGCAATGACAAGTAGAATGTCGCTGACGTTGCACCGAAGTCTTCTCTTATGTCCACGAAGTCCGTGTTGTAAACACACAATAACAGTATAGATGTTACTCCACGTAGTACTCACAGTTCTTGTTGCAGTTGTCGCAGTAGGTCTTCTTTAAGATTGCTTCTTAACTGTCGCTGTTTTCGTATCGCTAGTCGAGTGTAGACTGACTGTGGGCCGCGTCGCGCCGCCTATATATAGGCCAGCTGATCGAACATTCCAGAATCCTCTAGGCGTAATAATAATACTGCATAACTTCGAGGTCACCGGCCAAGTAAGTACCTATGGTAATTCCCGGAAACGGGTTTCCAGAAATTTCGATGTCGACACTTTGTTGACAAAACTGTTGAGACCTGTACCATTCGATAGGCCGTCCTAAGTCTAGCAATGCGTTTTATTATTGTACCTAGAAAATGTCTAGATCTGCCGAAATAGGACTTAAAAGTGACACACTGCATGTCACGCGATATTGAACCTTATGCCATCGACATAAGGTCCATTCATAACAATAATTATTTTTTTTACAGAATCATCGGCAGAGCACACGATCTCGCGTACCTAAAGTTATTTAAATTCTGTAGTTATTTGTCTGTTTAATTTAATTTTTTGTAACTTTTATATTTTGTAATTGGTTCTCTAGGAATCTTCTGTATTAAGAGGGGACTCTAGTGCCGAGGAATTTGGAAAATAGTTATTTGAAGAAACTATTGCCGTCGTGCTGTTTCCAACCTCTCCCGGTAAAGTACGTAAACGACAGTTGCAGCTCAGGCTGATTTTACCTACAAAAACGCTGAAAAAAAGACGTTTCGTATTCCGCTGTTTTCTGTTTCAAAACACGACAGATCTCAATTATTTTTTTATCAAAATTTAGAGGAAAGCTATACCTATGCTTCCACTTTTTTTTCTTTTTTGTCAAAAACTTATCACGTTTGTCTAATAGTCATCTGAACATCACGGTAAAAATGGGTCATTATTCGCTATTTTGATTTATCGTATTTGTAAAATTATAGAAAAAAAATAATTGCTCTATCTCTCATGAAGAAAACAGCGGAATACGTTTTTATAGGGAAAGCACCACTTGAGTTCCCTCTCAAATATGTATATCTATGTATTCTTAAAATAAAAACTCCCCGACTTTTAAATGGAGACCTCTAAAATATACCTATATTTGTTATAACCTGGGCCCCAATTCTCGCAATATGAAAAATCAATTTTTTTTTTGGTTTTATTTTTTATTTAGGCTAAGGTCAGAGACCATACTGCCATGTCTTCAGTAATTAATTTTCAACTTTGGTAACTTATCCTAACTTATCCTATCTCTTATCCTAACTTAATCTAACCTAAACCTATCTCCTTTCGTTTCCCGCGTGAAAAGACACTAGGAGGAAGATTTGGTACAAAGCCATGATGTGGGCACTATGCTACAATATTTCACTGTTCTTTATGAATTATTCACTGAATGCACTTTTTACTACATAAATCACGCACTTTTATTTAGTAAACAAAACTAAAAATAATTTTAAGAGTCCAATGAAAAATGAGCGTGACACTCAGCTTGACTTTCCCGCCAAAACTCCTGCTGACTATTTGCTTTAATCGAAGCACGTCCAAAATTAAATAACAGCATGAATGACATAACAACATGCTGGTCTGTCAACACTGAAAAATGTTTCAATTTTACGGCACAATCCCCATCTCAAAAAAGTTTCTATGTAATATGATGGATCATTCACATTTATTGAATTCATTTGTTACAAAAAATGTGATTAAGACGCTGTGAATAGCCAACTTTTAGGTATTTGAGGGGGTGAAGCAGACGAAGTGGGACACGACTAGCCCCGCCCACTGCGGGGCGCGGGGCGCGGGGCGCTCCGCGCGAGTACATTGATGCGTGAGGCGTCGTGCATCGAGAAATACGCATATTCTATTAAATCTATACCAACCATTCTTTATTCCATCTACATTTAGAAGCGTAATTTCACAACCCGACCGCGAAGCATGGTTGGCTCTGTTCGTCACAGACCCGGTTCGCATTAGACGAGCACCAGGTTCGAATCCCACATCCGTTCACTTTACCTTGCGATTTTCGAAAATGTATATTTTATACATATTTTCATTTTATTAGTTATTTACTTTTGTTTTCTTTTTTATTTTTATAATGCGCATTGTCCGTTCTGCTTAAATTTTTTGTGTTATGTCTTTTTTTCATGAAACTGTTAGAAATATATCATTTCTAGAAATTACTATTTATAAACAGCTGTTTAGAGTAACTGTTAAAAAAAAAATACATTATCGGATATTTAAAAAAATAAAAGATTTTTTCTTCAAAACTGCAACTCTTATCGAAGTCGGGTTTGTACGAGTGCTTAGAATGATGACACAACACAAAAAGATTGAAATAGATGGAGGCACTTGGAGGAGGCCTATACTGAAAGGGGCCATGAATAATGCAACAAAATGAAACCTAAATTTACTGTTTTGAACTATTATCAAATTAACTGTTATTTTTATTGTTTTTCTTTTCTATTCCATCTACATTTAGAAGCGTGATTTCACAACCCAACCGCGAAGCATGGTTGGCTCTGTTCGTCACAGTCCCGGTTCGCATTAGACGAGCAGCAGGTTCGAATCCCACATCCGTTTACTTTACCTTGCGATTTTCGAAAATGTATATTTTATACATATTTTCATTTTTTATTATTACTTTTGTTTTCTTTTTTATTTTTATAATGCGCTTTGTCCGTTCTGCTTAAATTTTTTGTGTTATGTCCTTTTTTCATGAAACTGTTAGAAATATATCATTTCTAGAAATTACTATTTATAAACAGCTGTTTAGAGTAACTGTTAAAAAAAATGCATTTTCGGATATTTAAAAAAATAAAAGATTTTTTCTTCAAAACTGCAACTCTTATCGAAGTCGGGTTTGTACGAGTGCTTAGAATGATGACACAACACAAAAAGATTGAAATAGATGGAGGCACTTGGAGGAGGCCTATACTGAAAGGGGCCATGAATAATGCAACAAAATGAAATCTAAATTTACTGTTTTTAACTATTATCAAATTAACTGTTATTTTTATTGTTTTTCTTTTGTTAAATTATATTATGAACTAAGAAATTCATGGTTAAATAAAGGCTTATTATTATTATTTATTATTAATTTCTAGAAATTTGTAGAAAGAAAATTATAACGAATTGATTTTAAATATTAGTTTGCATTATAATTGTTACAAAAAGAATATATTTAAAAAGATGGAACAATTACTACAAAAATACAGAAAATCGGCTAAATTAATAATAATTAAAAAAAAAACAATTGCAAATAAGAAATCCAACAAAAAGCATACAACGTAAAGCTGGGGTTTGAACCCGAACACATACAGGTGAAGAAAAATTTGCCGCGAAAAAGTAAAAAGAAAAATAATTACAGAAAAAAATCAAATAAAATATCGGCAAAAATACAACAGTAAATTAAAAAGCATTTATTTCAATTAAAATCTACAAAAAGCATATAATGTAAACCTGGGGTTTGAACCCGGGCAAAAACGAAATATGATTATTCAACAACAAACAGACACGTAAATATAATTATTTTCTGTGCGGGGTAAAGCAAAAACTGACATAGGTCCGTCAAGCAGCTCGCCTCAGCGGTCACTGTCGCTAAGCATAGAAGTGAAAGAGAAGGCAATGGACGCCGCGATGGAGCGACGTTTCGTTCACGTTATTTATCATTAAATACATTATTTATTTTAGAATATCTTAGTTAAATCGATAAACAAAAACAATGGTTTCATTTACTATTATATTTTACATCGCTCTTCTCAATTTTATCTAGATTTGATGATTAATAATACAGTTACAACTGTTATAAATTCAATTTTAGGGGTTACTTTAGGATTTTTTTCTATCGAGAAAATTAATTCAAAACGTGTTTTGAAAACAATGGTTTCCTGCTACATATAATGAAGATTAACATATAAATTTTTATCTGCTCTGAAATGTATACATTTGGCTAAAAAATTGTTTTTTGAAGCCTATTTTTACTGAGCACAGCGCCTTAATGAAGAACCGCTCGATCGATTTTGTGCAAATTTCACATAAACCATGTATCTACTAATTAGTGAAAACAAAGTCTTTAGACATTTGGTTTGGATAGGTGAACCCGTTCTTGAGTTATTAAATTAAAACGAAAGTGACATTAATTTTTCTATGTGTATATAGAATAGATATAGATACAGGGTGACTGGTAATTTAACGTATTTTTCCCAGGACGTGGCAGTGGGACCCTTTTTCACAATTAAGACCATAAAGTGTACAAACGCAAAGTTATCGGAAAATGTTAGTACATATGTCATTATTGTTTTCATTAATGTTAGTGTTTGATTAACGTTAATGTTTGAGACAACTTGCATAGTATAAAGAGGAACAGAGTAGGTTATCTTCATAGAAACGCACCGCGCGCGGCTTGTATGTGTGCGCCTTAGTATCTATGCGTCACCGCACGCACACCTAAACACAATATTATAGTGCTATCAGTGCGCTAGTCGCGGTCGCGGCTAGCACCGGACGAGGTTCGCGTGTCACGTGTTCTTGTTAAAAAAATGCATGGATCGTCACGAGGATTGCGAACAACTTAAATCGTATCGATCCCCGCATAATGCAAATATTTGTATGCATGAATATGAATATTTGTACTGGTCTGGTCGTGCCTCGGAAAGCACGTTGCCATACGAACATCTAGTGGCAGTCGTCACGGGTTGTTGGAGCCCTCAAAAGTCTAACAATTGGTTTAACTGCATTGCTTAGATATCGCCTTCGGGTTGTGGAAGTCAGACGGCAGTCTCTTCACGGAAAATATCGAAGTTAAGCCAAAATCAGCAGTTAGACTGAAGCGGACCCCAGACTCCAAAGCTGAAAAGCTACGGATGCGGCTGGGACTAACGCTGAGATGATGAAGAAGAAGATATATATTTTTCAAACATGGGAAAGTAATGGATTAGCAAAATCCTTATAAATGATACAGATTGGGACTGATGTCTAGTGTGTTACGCAATTAGGATGCTGTAAGTCATGGTGGCTTAATGGTTAAAAACACCAGCCTCTCAAGTATGAGTGTGCCGGTTCGATTCCAGGTCAAGTACCTAGCTATGTAACTTTTCTAAGTTATAAGGACTTTCTAAGTATTGTTACGGGCTAGGGGTACTTAAACGCCGGTTAAGGGCTACGAAGTTTATTGGCAACGAAGGTACAGTCGATTGTAGGCAATGACAAGTAGAATGTAGCTGATGTCGCACCGAAGTCTTCTCTTACGTCCACGAAGTCCGTGTTGTAAACACACAATAACAGTACAGATGTTCCTCCTCGTAGTACTCACAGTTCTCGTTGCAGTTGTCGCAGTAGGTATTCTCAAAGATCGCTTCTTAACTGTCGCTGTTTTCGTATCGCTAGTCGAGTGTAGACTGACTCTGCGCCGGCCTCACGGCGCTATATATAGGCCAGCTGATCGAACATTCCGTTCGTGGTCCTCTCTGCGACACCGAGTTGGGGGCGCGAGGAAACGGTTTGGGGGCTCCTTAATGGCCCCATGACCGTGGGGTCGGTCTCTCGGCCTCCAAAAATGGAGACCCGTCCTTGGGTTGCACCCTAGGGGTGCTGTTCCTCAATCTTCGCACACCTAAGTCGACGCCGCGAGGGTGTGCCTTCCCTCCGGCGGTGGACGGTGTGCTTTGTTGTGTGTGGCTGTAGGAGCGCCTGAAGTGTTTCACGACGCCCGTGCGATCAGACCCCTACCAGGTTGGATCACGGGTTGCCCCCGTGAAGGC
This sequence comes from Sesamia nonagrioides, assembly GCA_017933935.1. Classification (NCBI taxonomy): domain Eukaryota; kingdom Metazoa; phylum Arthropoda; class Insecta; order Lepidoptera; family Noctuidae; genus Sesamia; species Sesamia nonagrioides. Next base: position 14,131 of record JADWQK010000710.1, on the reverse strand, counting down.
CCAGCAAGAGTCGATCAGCGACCGGGCGTCGGCTTTGGTTGGCGCTCCGCTACAGCGGGTGATTACCCCGACCCCCTAACAGCTCAACCAGCTATGTACAGTAGGCTGCGAGGGTACGGGGGGTAGTGTGTGTTACGAGCGGTTTGTAGGTGTGTGTTCACCGCTCGTGCGGTATTCTGAGTGTGTACCTGCATGTGGAGTAGTGCATGTGTGTTCGTCACGCGCATAGCGCCTATATAAATACAGTCCGCAAATGCGCACGGCGGCGTCGTGTTGCGAATGTATAGTGTCTATCCTTGTCTGAGTAGGTCACGTGTATTTGTGTTTGTGACCTACTCGGGTGTCAAGTCCGGTAGCGCGACGTCTGCTATGAGGTCGCGCGGGAATCTTTTCTTATCGGGAGGCCTCGCGTGCCAGGGCGCAATGTCTTTGATGTGATGGAGCTCGGAGGTGCTGGCACGCGAGAACATCCCCTTCGCCAGGCGGATAACGAAGTCGTCGATGCTCTCGACTCGCAGGTCCCTGCTAATGACCGAGTTCCTCACGTACCGGGGAGCTTGGACGATCTGACGCAGCGTGATGTTCTGCTGCGTCCGGAGCTTTTTCCTATGTGTCTCGGCCGTGAGGGCGAGCCAAGCCGGGGCAGAGTATGTAAGCTGCGGCCGCACGTAGGTCTTGTAGATCCCCAGCTTGACTCGCGTGGAGAGGCGTGACGAGAGCACCGGGCGCAATAAGTTTCGGCCGCGTGGTCGGCCGACAGCGACGTGGTGATGTACGCGGCGTCATCTGCGTACAGCGCGAGGGTTGCAGTGTGCGTGGCGGGGATGTCGTCGGTGTATACCGAGTACAACGCAGGCGAGACGCAGCTTCCCTGCGGCACGCCTGCTCCAATGGGGCGCGCGCTCGATGACACGTTCTCCACCGAAACCTTGAATGTCCTGTCCAGCAGGAAGGAGGAGACCACCTGTATCAAGCGACGAGGCGCGGTGGTCTTGGTCAGCTTGTAAATAAGGCCGGCGTGCCAGACCCGGTCGAATGCCTTTTCCATGTCAAGGAATACTGCAGCGGCGTACTCCCTCTTGTTCATGGCCGCGGTGAGTGTGTGCAGTACCCTCGACGACTGGAGCGTCGTACTGTGTTCCGCCCGGAAGCCAAATTGTTCCGGGCGGGGCGTGGTGTGCGGCAGCAGGTGTTGCAGCAGGAGTACCTCGAACACCTTGGAGGTTGTGGAGAGGAGCGTGATCGGCCGGTAGCTTTCCGGCTTTGACACGTTCTTCCCGGGCTTGGGCAACATGATCACCTTCCCCTGCTTCCAGCAGTTGGGGAAGGTTCCGGTGCGGAGTATTCCGTTATATAGGCGCGCTATTGCCGCCACCGATTTCGGTGGCAGGTATCGGAGGGCGGTGTTTGTGATTCCGTCCGCACCGGGTGCCTTTCTGGGCTTGGTGCGCCTTATTGCCCCCAGTACTTGGCCCGGGGAGAAAAATATGGGGTCTTCATCTGGAGCTACCGGCGTCTTGAAGTACTCTCCAAGGTGTTGCTCCACTGCTGCGACATGGTCCAGGGCGTCTGTCGGGTTCGGCGTGAACTGACGCTCCAGGTGCTCGGCGAATATTTCGGCCCGGTCGGCCGCCGGGTAGCGTAGCGCCCCGTCGCTGTTGCGTAGCGGGCGCACCGGGGCTGGGGTATTCTTTAGGCGTCGGCACAGCCGGTGTACCGACGCCCAGTCGCCGTCTGCCAAGTCTATAATGTACTCCCAGCTCTCCGATGCGTGCGCGTGTAGCTCGGCCTTAACATTGTCCGTGACACGGTTGAGCTGGTTCTTAATGGTGGGGCATCTTGTTTGTTGCCGCCGCCTGCGCAGGCGCCTCTTGTCGGCGATCATGTTTGCGATGTGTGCGGGGAGCTTCTGGTAGCGCCCCTGTGACGCGGTGGATGTGCATGTCGCCGCTTCCAAGGCGCTCTTGATGCTGGCGGTGAGCCCCTTTTTTTTTTTTTTCGGTGTGGAAATCCTCATAGGATGTCCGCCGCCCTGGGTGACGACGGGGTCTGTCAGACTTTTACTGACTAAAACCACCCCGGTGTCTCTTCTATCACGAGCAAACGCGTGAGGCCGCGGGAGTCTAAATTCTTCCACGGCCCCACACTCCTCGTGCTGGCCCGGTCTGTCCGGGCCCCGTCTCCTGCACGGGGTAGTGGGGTGTTAAACTACCCCGTGCATCGCCTCAGGGGCGTGCGTCGACACTCGCGCGCGCCTCCGCCTCGGGGTCCATAGGGGGCGGGGACTTCCCCATGTCCCTCGCCCCTGGACCCATTCATGGGGGGCGGAAGAGGGCGTTATCCGCCCTTCTTCGGCGCCCGGTGCGTCTTCTGCGGCTCGGGAAGGGAGTTGAGATCTCCCTCTCCCGTTCCGCAGCTTCCTTCTGCGACATCACGTCCTCGCAGAAGGACACCACTGCATCCCACGACTCTGCGCTAACGACCATCCTCCGCACTACTGCCGGCAGCGTCAGGTCGCCTCCTACTTCATTTGTGAGGACACGGCGCTGCTCCTCCCAAGCTACACACTCGGAGAGCGTGTGCTGCGCCGTGTCCTCCCCGCATTGGACGCAGTGGTGGCACCGAGCGTCCGGCTCCCTGCCTAAGCGACGCAGGTACTTCCCGAAGCAGCCGTGCCCCGACAGCACCTGCGTCACCCTGAACGACAGGGAGCCGTGCCTTCTGCCGAGCCAGTCGTCGAGTACTGGCCGGATCGCCCCGACGGTAACGAAGCCGGCGGTAGGGCGCATAAGCCTGGCGGTGAGCCCCTCAGCCAACTCGTTCACGTCCAAGGCGTCGGCGACGGGCCGAGTGGGCGTGGTGGCCTCCATTACCTTCCTGAATTTGTCCCAATCCGTGTGTCGACGTGGCGCCGGATGGGCAACTCTGGTGGTGTGGTCAGTCAGGCGGACGAGAACTGGCTGGTGGTCGGACTTCAGCTCGTCGTCCAGCACCTCCTGCGCGATCTGGCAGGTGAGGCCCTGGTGTACGACGATGTCCAGCACATCGGGTGTGTGTGCTACGTTGTCTGGGTAGTGGGTCGGCGTCTCCGGTCCAGACACGTCGTACCCTTTGGCCTCCTCGTCGGCGAAGAGTCGTCGGCCCCCCTGGTTGATGGTTCCGCTGTTCCACGCCGGGTGCTTACAATTAAGGTCGCCGGCGATGATGGTAGGATGTGGTGAGGCTAGCAGCGTGTGTATGTCGCTTGTGTTGAGCGGTTTTTGTGGCTGCTTGTATGCTGCGTACATACACACGTGCCTACCGGCGACATGCAGCTGCACACCCAGCGCTGAGATGCTGCTGAGTGTTGGGGGCGGTAGCTCCTGGTGGACGACTCTTCGCTTCACCAGCACCACCAGGCCTTGGGAAATCCGGTGTCGCTGGCTGTTGGTCTCATTGTATTGCCCATCCTTCTGGTAGACGTGATAACCTGGGAACTTGACCGTGTCCCCAGGTCTCAGGAGCGTCTCGCTGATGAGCGCCACGTCGATGTCCTGTTCCTGCAGGAGAGGACGGAGGAGCACGACCTTCTCCCTGAGGCCGCGGGCATTCCAGTGAAGGATTCTCACCGGCTTAGACATGTCTGTTTAACATGATCAGGTCTGTTATGCCGGTGAGAACAACTGGCACCGGGTCCTGACCCCTGCTGAGCGCCAGCAAGATGTCCTGAAGGACCCGGAGAGCGGCCTCTATTATTGTAGACCCGGGGTGTCTTTCCCCGGGTGCTCCCGCCGACAAGGCGGTTTGTTTATGTTGATGTTGTTGTTTTGGTGGCGGCGGCCGACTACGCCACTCCTGAGCGGAGCTGCTCGGAGCGGGGCCGCGGACCATCCGACTCACATTAGTATGTGAGCTTTTGGTCGGCGGGTGGGAGAGGTCGTCGGTTCTTGTCTGTTTAGGCCCCGCCCCTTTCTGTGGGACATTCACTGTCAATGCATTGACAGTGGCGGGGTTAGCAGCGGCGTTGGTCGTATTGGCCTTCCCTCTTTTGCCGCCGCGTCCTTTCCTCCTCCGTCCTGAGGAGGTGGTGGCCGCGTTGCGCGCTGGTGGGTCGTTGGCGGCCGCCATCAGAGTCGCCGATTGGGTTTCCCCTAACGGCGTCGGCTGTAACGGCCTCTCTGCGGCTGTATTAGACCGGCGCGTGTTGCCGGTGATGGCGACCGTGCCCGCTCGCTTGTTGCGCACCTCCTTGCGCATTACGGGGCATTTAGTATGGTTTGCGGGGTGCGCCCCCCCGCAGTTGATGCAGGTGGCGGGCTCCTCCCTCGGCCGCGGGCATTCTCTGGCCACGTGACTCCCGCCGCACCTGACGCAAGCGAGCGGTCTGTGGCATTGTTCGGAGGAGTGCCTGAACTGCTGGCATCTGTGGCATTGTGCAGGCCCCCTCTTGCCACGCCACGCCTCAATCCTTACGCCGGGCATGCAGAGGATCTCCCTTACCTCATAGATGCCCGGCAGAAGGTTCGGTGTCTTCTTGAGTACGGCGTGGAAAATACAGCCGGGTCGTCCTTGTCGCGCCTTGATGACGCGAACGTACTCCGGCTGGAACCCCAGCGCGCGTAGGTCCTCCTCTATGTCTGCCGGCGCCGTGTCCGCAGGCAGCCCCCTTATGGCCACCTTGTGGCTCCGCTCCGCTGGCAGCGAATATGAAAACCACGGGATGTTCTCTTCTTTTTCGAGTACCGTCAGATACTTTTGTATCAGACGGTACTCGGTGTCTGTCTGTGGGGTGAATTTCACCCCCTCCCCGAAAGGTCTGGCGCTGGGGGCACGCCCCAGTTTCCCTTTCAGGACGCGAAAATGGTGCGCCCACTGCGGGAGTTTCTCCACCACCAGTGGAGGGTAGCGCAACTTTTTCTTTTTGTCGGTTCCGTCGGTAGATTTTACGTCTACCGTCGGATTATTTTTTTCCTCCGCTCGGCCAGGAGGGGCTGAGGGAGGGGGGGCTGCGGCGCCTGTTGGTCCTGCAGGATTGCGCGTCGCTTCCGCGAAGGTCTGGAGGGGCGACTCACCGTTGCATTGTCGCTTCGGCGCTGCTTCCTGCTCGTCCGGGCTGCGCTGTCTGCGTTGAGCTGCGCGGGCAGGGGGGGCGACTTTTGGTAATAAGGTTCTTACCTCGCGGCATCCGGCCGTGGACAGGTCCTGTAGCGACGCGCTGGGTGCTCGGCGTTCTAGGCTTGCTCGGGTTGTCCGGGGAATGATAGCACCTTTTACCTGGTGGTGGTTGGCGTTGTCGTTGTCGTCGTCGTCGCTGCTCCCGTCCGACGACGCCTCCGATTCGCTCGCTCCGGGTGAAACCAGCGACCTCGACGACGGTGACGCTGGTGCTGAGCTCCGAGGGGCGAGGGGAGATGCGTAAGACATCGGTGAGGGTGGTGGTGTCCGCTTTACGGGCCCGCTCTGCGGATGTGCTGTTTTTTTTAAGGTACCCGCACTCGATGACGTCGGGTACCTCACAGCCTGGGCTGTGGTCTGCGGGGCTTCTGGTGTTCGGAGCTTGGTCGCAGGTGTTTTCGGTGGCGGTGATGCGGGTGAGACCAGTTGTGCCACCGTAGCTCGCCTGGGTCTGATTTTTTCATCCCCCCCGCTATAGTGTTGTTCACGGGGAGGGGGTTTGGGCGGAATCCCCGGCTGGGGCATCCCGCTGGGAACGCGCGGTAGTCGCGACCCTGGCGTTAGTGACGCCGGGTGCAGGTATGAGGGTCCGTGCGACTGCTTCCCACTTCACTAATGCACTTTCACTATCTTTTTTTTTTTTTTAAACTGTGTTGGTGTTCGGTAAAATATTCGTACGACGTGAGCGTGTGATAACAATAGATGCGCGTGGCTAATCCAACATTCCAGAATCCTCTAGGCGTAATAATAATACTGCATAACTTCGAGGTCACCGGCCAAGTAAGTACCTACGATAATTCCCGGAAACGGGTTTCTAGAAATTTCGATGTCGACACTTTGTTGACAAAACTGTTGAGACCTGTACCATTCGATAGGCCATCCTAAGTCTAGTAATGCGTTTTTACATTGTGCCTAGAAAATGTCTAGATCTTGGGAAATAGGACTTAAAAGTGACATACTGATTGTCACGCGACATTGAACCTTATGCCATCGACATAAGGTCCATTCGTAACATTGCCCCCTTCTTAGTCATGCTCGTCCCGAGCATGATTTGATCCATAATAGCGAGCTAGGCGGTCTATGTGTACGATCTTCAGCTTCCCTCTAGGCCCTTTCTTAATCCTGTAGGTGACATCGTTTATTCTGGTTACTATCGTGTACGGACCCTCCCATTTGGCTTGGAACTTTGGACTCTTTCCTTTTCTCCTTATGGGATTGTGTTACCATACCAAAGTTCCCTCTTCAAATCCGGGCACGTTAGCTTTGCGGTCGTATCGGATTTTCATTTTCTCACTGGTTTTCAGACCATTCTCTCTCACTAGCTCATGTGTTCTATCTAATTTACGCCGCAGGTCAGCCACATAGTCGACGGCTAGGATAGGAGTTTCGGGAGGTGTTCCGGTTAGTGCATCTATTGGTAGTCTAATTTCTCGGCCGAAGTTGACTTTCGCCGGTGTGCAATTTGTGCTATCATGTGTTGCAGAGCGGTATGACATTAAGAAGAGTGGAATGTATTGGTCCCAATCCCTCTGGTGTTCTTCCACTACTTTGGCCGAATGATTCTCTAGCGTCTGGTTGATTCTTTCGACCATTCCATCTGACTGAGGGTGATATGGTGTTGTACGAGTCTTATGTATCCCGAGTAGTCGGCAAACCTCTTGAAATAGTGAAGACTCAAAGTTTCTACCCTGGTCAGAGTGTAACTCCAAGGGAACGCCAAATCGACAGAACACCTCGTGAACTAGCTTTTTGGCGACTGTATGAGCTTCTTGGGTACTGCAAAAGCTTTTGGCCATTTGCTGAAATAGTCTTGCAGGACGATGATATACCTATTCCCTTCTTCAGTAACAGGGAATGGCCCAGCTATATCGACAGCAACTCTTTCCCATGGTGCACCAACATTGTACACGTTCAGCCGACCTCTGGCTCTCGTTTGCGGTCCCTTTACTGAGGAGCAGGCTGCACATTTTCTACACCAGTCCTCTACGTCTTCGCGGCAATGCACCCAATAGAATCCTTTTCTCACCTTCTCCAAGGTTTTCTTTACTCCTAGATGTCCTCCGGATACTCCGTCGTGCACCTGTCTTAGCACTGACGCGACTTTATCACCGGGAACAACTATCTGTAAGGCGACCTCCTGTCCACTGGGTGATTCCCATTTCCTCTTGAGAACTCCATTATCAATTATCAGGCTATCCCATTGAGCCCAGTAACTTTTTACTGTTGGGCTAAGCGCTGATATTTCACTCCACGCGGGCCTCTGGCCACGTTGCTTCCACTCGATTACTGCCTTCAGGTCACTGTCGTCCTTCTGTGCGTCTTTCAATGATCGATTATCCCAGTCTTCATCCAAATCATTCACCTGGACAATACGCACGTTCTCTGTATTTTCCTGTTTGTCACAATGTCGGCCCCTACTTCCTGAAGTTAGCTGGCGGCGGCGGTCCTTTTGCCTTGCCTTTTTCTCGAGGCGCTTCTTCTTACGGGCCTCGTCCTAGACTTCCTTGTCCCGGCTTCCGTCTGCCTCAGTCCACGACCTTCCGCGCGACCGCTCGCGCTCGTGTTCTCGCTTGCCGGAACGTTCGCGTTCCTGGTCTCGGTCTCGCTCCCGGTTCTTGACGCGTTCTCGCTCTCGTTCAGCGGGTCGCTCGCGGTGCTCGCTCCGATCGCTCCGCTGACGCCACTTGACTCGCTCGCACGGGCGCTCGGGCTGGATCTTCGCATCGCGCTTGCGCCACGCCATCACCGGGACCTCCTCACCCGGCCAAGAAGTTCTTCTTCCCTTGGCCTTCCTGGGACAATCAATTCGAATGTGCCCCTTTTCGCCGCACTCATAGCAAGTTGGTCCTCGTCGGGCTTTTATAAGTGCTGGCACTTCTCGAATACGGTCGTGTTGTGGGCCATCTTGACGTACTGCTTCCACCTCCAGAGCATGCGTCAAAGCTGCCTTCAGGGTCTGATGGTGACCCAGACGTACTGCGGCCCTGACTTCTGCATCTCGAATCCCATCAGTAAAAAATCGTAGAGTAGTAGCGCCAATCAATCCCGGTGTTGATGCATACGCCTTCCGAACCATACGTTCTATTTCCGTGGCCCATTGTTGCAAACCCTCGCCGCTCTTCTGTGTGCGTTCGCGGAGTTGAGCCCTGTAGACATGTTCCAGGTGTTTCTCCCCATATCTAGACTCCAGCGCTTCTAACAGACAGGCTAGGGTATTGCAATCGCCGGAAATATTCTCGAGGATTCGTACGGCATCACCACGCAAAGCAAGCATAAGGGCCGTTAGAGCTTGATCGTCGACCCAATTGTTGCCTTTTGCGACTTTTTCAAACTGTAGACGGAAGGCCACCCATGACGTTGTTCCATCAAAATGAGGTACCTTGAAAGTCGGCAAAGCACTGGGTACCGGTACCACACCTTTAATAACGCCTTTCTGTACCTTCTCCTGCAAAAATTCTACCTCCTTCCCAAACTCCATGATGGTACTGTTTAATTTCTCCATACGCGCATCTTGTTTGTCTATGCGCGTATCTTGCTGGTCCATACGCGTATCTTGTTTGTCTATGCGCGTGTCTTGCTGGTCCAGACGGGCATCTTGTTGAGCTGTTTTTATTCTAAGTTCATTGACCTCTTCTTTGGTCTTTTTCCACTTTTCATTTAATTCCAATACTAGTTGCTGGGATTTTGCCTGGGATTCTGCTACATTTTTAATTTGTGCCTGGGTTTCTGCCTGGGATTGTTTTATTTGAGCCTGGGTTTTTTCTATTTGTGCCTGGGTTGCTGCCTGGGATTGTTCTATACTCAGCTTTATTTGCGCTGTCAAGTGAGCCAGTAACGCCGAAAAATCGGGTCCGCTGGCTCCAGGAGTAGTGGTGGTAGTAGGAGCACTCACATTCGTCGGTGATACGACGGCCGCATCTACTCCGGGTACAGGGACACCAACCGATTCTTCCTCTTGACGCGCCAAATCCATCGCTGCTTGTCGTCGCGTGCGAACTCTTTCGTCTTCCCTTGGCGTGACCGGCATGCCGCTTCTGACACCAATTGTTACGGGCTAGGGGTACTTAAACGCCGGTTAAGGGTTACGAAGTTTACTGGCAACGAAGGTACAGTCGATTGTAGGCAATGACAAGTAGAATGTAGCTGATGTCGCACCGAAGTCTTCTCTTACGTCCACGAAGTCCGTGTTGTAAACACACAATAACAGTACAGATGTTACTCCTCGTAGTACTCACAGTTCTCGTTGCAGTTGTCGCAGTAGGTATTCTCAAAGATCGCTTCTTAACTGTCGCTGTTTTCGTATCGCTAGTCGAGTGTAGACTGACTCTGCGCTTCGCTTCGCTTCGTGGTCCTCTCTGCGACCCCGAGTTGGGGGCGCGAGGAGACGGTTTGGGGGCTCCTTGATGGCCCCATGACCGTGGGTTCGGTCTCTCGGCCTCCAAAAATGGAGACCCGTCCTTGGGGTGCACCCTAGGGGTGCTGCTCTTCACTCTTCGCACACCTAAGTCGACGCCGCGAGGGTGTGCCTTCCATCCGGCGGTGGACGGTGTGCTTTGTTGTGTGTGGCTGTAGGAGCGCCTGAAGTGTTTCACGACGCCCGTGCGATCAGACCCCTACCAGGTTGGATCACGGGTTACCCCCGTGAAGGCCCAGCAAGAGTCGATCAGCGACCGGGCGTCGGCTTTGGTTGGCGCTCCGCTACAGCGGTGATTACCCCGACCCCCTAACAGCTCAACCAGCTATGTACGGTAGGCTGCGAGGGTGCGGGGGGTAGTGTGTGTTACGAGCGGTTTGTAGGTGTGTATTCACCGCTCGTGTGGTATTCTGAGTGTGTACCTGCATGTGGAGTAGTGCATGTGTGTTCGTCGTGCGCATAGCGCCTATATAAATACAGTCCGCAAATGCGCACGGCGGCGTCGTGTTGCGAATGAATAGTGTCTATCCTTGTCTGAGTAGGTCACGTGTATTTGTGTTTGTGACCTACCCGGGTGTCGAATCCGGTAGCGCGACGTCTGCTATGAGGTCGCGCGGGTATCTCTTCTTATCGGGAGGCCTCGCGTGCCAGGGCGCGATGTCTTGGATGTGCTGGAGCTCGGAGGTGCTGGCACGCGAGAACATCCCCTTCGCTAGGCGGATAGCGAAGTCGTCGATGCTCTCGACCCGCAGGTCCCTGCTGATTACAGAGTTCCTCACGTACCGGGGAGCTTTGACGATTTGACGCAGCGTGATGTTCTGCTGCGTCCGGAGCTTCTTCCTGTGCGTCTCGGCCGTGAGGGCGAGCCAAGCCGGGGCAGCGTAAGTGAGCTGCGGCCGCACGTAGGTTTTGTAGATCCCCAGCTTGACTCGCGTGGAGAGGTGTGACGAGAGCACCGGTCGCAATAGGTTCCGGCTTACCTTAACCCGCGCGACGGTGTCGCAGACGTGCGGGCCCATGGTGAGCCGGCTGTCGAGTGTGACCCCCAGGTATTTGGCGGTCTTGGTCCACTCGACCTCGGTCCCCATGAGCTGAAGTTTCGGTGGATGACGTCCGCCTCGTGCCGTGACGATTATAGCCTGCGTCTTACCTGCGTTCACCGACAGTCTCCACTTGCTGAGCCAGTCGGGGAGGTCGTCCAGAACGCGCTGCATTTTGATGGCCGCGTGGTCAGCCGACAGCGACGTGTTGATGTACGCGGCGTCATCTGCGTACAGCGCGAGGGTTGCAGTGTGCGTGGCGGGGATGTCGTCGGTGTATACCGAGTACAACGCAGGCGAGACGCAGCTTCGCTGCGGCACGCCCGCTCCAATGGGGCGCGCGCTCGATGTCACGTCCTCCACCGATACCTTGAAAGTCCTGTCTTTCAGGAAGGAGGAGACCACCTGTATCAAGCGACGGGGCGCGGTGGTCTTGGTCAGCTTGTAAATAAGGCCGGCGTGCCAGACCCGGTCGAATGCCTTTTCCATGTCGAGGAATACTGCAGCGGCGTACTCCCTCTTATTCATGGCCGCGGTGAGTGTGTGCAGTACCCTCGACAACTGGAGCGTCGTACTCAGGGGCGTGCACAGAGATTTTGTGGAGGGTATGCACTACCCAAATATCTGTGCTTATACAAGTGCCACTAGATGTTCGTATGGCAACCGCGACCAACGGCTTAACGTGCTTTCCGAGGCACGACCAGACCAGTGCAAATATTCATATTTATGCATACAAATATTTGCACTGCGCGAGGATCGAACCCGAGCCTCCTTGCGAAGCGGCCGCGTTCGCTACCGCTAAGCCATGGAGGCTGTCAAAATACAATGAAATGTTATTAACGCAACTGTAATTAAGTAATAATTTATTTCTCAAAAGACTGAAAAAAATATTTTGCTATCTATAAATTACATCAACGCGCCTATCTTTTTTAAATAACTCTATACAAATTAAATATGTAGGTATAAGATCATTTTAAAATCGCTAAAAGTTCTTTTTCAATAGAAATATAGACAAATCTGGGAGTCTACTTTAAACCTATGTATTTCATAAATATACGTGATGCGCTATTCATTGGAATCATAACTATTAAATTTTGCTAATTTGTAAACTTCAGGAAAATTATTACAATATGAAGTATAATAGTATTGAAATTCATAGCAAGTAGGTTGAAAAACTTAAGGTCTTTTAAGTTTTTATAACAACGAATTGTCAATACCGCGTTTTAAAATAATATAGGTACCTACACGGGAAACAAAATAATAACGTTAACGTTGAAAAATTTACCGTTTTAAATTTATCTAAATATACATCACAAGTACAGATTTTTCCTAAAACAATCAATATATTTATGTTACCAAATACACCAATAACCAAACAACATAAGCTGATAAAATAAAAAGGTATTTTCACAAACAACAATTGTGCTAGTTTTGTCAACTTCTTGATTCGGCCGCGTAAAATGAAGCACTGCTTATCTGGGCTTATAAACCGAATGAAATTACAAGACAACACACGAAAAGTTTACACATACAATCAAATAATTTTATTCACACACGCGAATCAGAGACACCTCAGAGAAGCACATTTCGATTCTGCTTACGGCCGCCACGCGAATGTGGCGCGGTCGTCGCGACAAACAGAGTTGCGCGTAGTTTAGTTTGCACTAGCAACAATAGATGGCAGTGTTATCAATAACTGATTAAAGAAGTCTTTAAGTTTGTAGTATATAAATTATTTTATTGTACTTTATAAATTATTATATATTTTTTTTTTTGAAAATTATTAGGGTATGCAGTGCTTATCTGCCTCTATGGAGCGCACGCGCCTGGTCGTACTGTGTTCCGCCCGGAAGCCAAATTGTTCCGGGCGGGGCGTGGTGTGCGGCAGCAGGTGTTGCAGCAGTAGTGCCTCAAACACCTTGGAGGTTGTGGGGAGGAGCATGATCGGCCGGTAGCTTTCCGGCTTTGAGACGTTCTTCCCGGGCTTGGGCAACATGATCACCTTCCCCTGCTTCCAGCAGTTGGGGAAGGTTCCGGTGCGGAGTATGCCGTTATAGAGGCGCGCTATTGCCGCCACCGATTTCGGTGGCAGGTGTCGGAGGGCGGTGTTTGTAATTCCGTCCGCACCGGGTGCCTTTCTGGGCTTAGTGTTCCTTATTGCCCCCAGTACTTGGCCCGGGGAGAAAACTATGGGGTCTTCGTCTGGAGCTACCGGCGTCTTGAAGTACTCTCCAAGGTGTTGCTCCACTGCTGCGACATGTTCCTGGGCGTCTGTCGGGTTCGGCGTGAACTGACGCTCCAGGTGCTCGGCGAATATTTCGGCCCGGTCGGCCGCCGTGTAGCGTAGCGCCCCGTCGCTGTTGCGTAAAGGGCGCACCGGGGCTGGGGTATTCTTTAGGCGTCGGCACAGCCGGTGTACCGACGCCCAGTCGCCGTCTGCCGAGTCTATAATGTACTCCCAGCTCTCCGATGCGTGCGCGTGTAGCTCGGCCTTAACCTTGTCCGTGACACGGTTGAGCTGGTTCTTGATGGTGGGGCATCTTGTTTGTTGCCACAGCCTGCGCAGACGCCTCTTGTCGGCGATCATGTTGGCGATGTGAGCGGGGAGCTTCTGGTAGCGCCCCTGTGACGCGGTGGATGTGCATGTCGCCGCTTCCAAGGCGCTCTTGATGCAGGCGGTGAGTCCCTCAGCCAACTCGTTCACGTCCAAGGCGTCGGCGACGGGCCGAGTGGGCGGGGTGGCCTCCATTACCTTCCTGAATTTGTCCCAATCCGTGTGTCGACGTGGCGCCGGATGGGCAACTCTGGTGGTGTGGTCAGTCAGGCGGACGAGCACTGGCTGGTGGTCGGACTTTAGCTCGTCGTCCAGCACCTCCTGCGCGATCTGGCAGGTGAGGCCCTTGTGTACGACGATGTCCAGCACATCGGGTGTGTGTGCTATGTTGTCTGGGTAGTGGGCCGGCGTCTCCGGTCCGGACACGTCGTACCCTTTGGCCTCCGCGTCGGCGAAGAGTCGTCGGCCCCCCTGGTTGATGGTTCCGCTGTTCCACGCCGGGTGCTTACAATTTAGGTCGCCGGCGATGATGGTGGGATGTGGTGAGGCTAGCAACGTGTGTATGTCGCTAGTGTTGAGTGGTTTCTGAGGCTGCTTGTATGCTGCGTACATACACACGTGCCTACCGGCGACATGCAGCTGCACACCCAGCGCTGAGAAGCTGCTGAGTGTTGGGGGCGGTAGCTCCTGGTGGACGACTCTTCGCTTCACCAGCACCACCAGGCCTTGGGAAATCCGGTGTCGCTGGCTATTGGTTTCATTGTATTGCCCATCCTTTTGGTAGACGTGATAACCTGGGAACTTGACCGTGTCCCCAGGTCTCAGGAGCGTCTCGCTGATGAGCGCCACGTCGATGTCCTGTTCCTGTAGGAGAGGACGGAGGAGCACGACCTTCTCCCTGAGGCCGCGGGCATTCCAGTGGAGTATTCTCACGGGCTTAGACATGTCTGTTCAACATGATCAGGTCTG